>CM076593.1:13286565-13691565 GCA_038430175.1 Ficus hirta | reverse complement strand
AAAGGAAACCTACCTTTGTTTATATTTCGGTCCTTTATTTATTTATTCATTTTTGCTTTTCGGTCTTTTTTTTTATTTTTGTCCTTTTCATACTGATCTTTTTTTTTTTTTTTTCCATTTTAGTCTTTTTTTTTTCTTTTTTCATGTTAGTCTTTTTGTTGGTTTTTTTTTTAATTTTTTTCGTATTTTTAAATGTGTTTAACTAAATTACTTATTCTTTCAATTTTTATAAAAATAAATTTTCTCAAATATTTCCTATTCATCAAGATGAATTTCAACTATAGTCTATGTATAGTGCATTACATATATCATGTGTGAGCTGAGATATGCTTACCCTGGCTCCCAACCCATCTGTCTCCATTACCGTCCTACAAATAAATTAATGCACATTATACGTGGTTTTGTAGTATCTAGTAAGTGGTTGAGCAAATAATAATTTTCGAGCTTCCATTAAATATATATATATATATATATATATATTACGTGTCTAACAAAGTGTCCATGAATCAATTTATGAAATCAAAGAGTACTATTTAAAAGGAAAAAAAAACTTTGTGAAATCAAAGAGAAATAATAATACGTACGTAAGCAAATATCGAGAGAATTAATGATAACTGTATGAAAAATCTAGAGCACAGACAAAAACTATCAGGATAAAATTTTGACAAATATATCATTTTTTTTTTTTTTAAATGTGAGATTTTCCTGTCATAATACTTCCCGAGGAATGTTTTTCCTCAATAAAGCCCATTTTTATAATAGTTGCAGTTAAGCTTCAAAACTGGGCGTTCAAGTTCATTCCCCTAGATTTTTAATTAGTTTTTGCTCTCGACTTGAGAAAGCAAAAAAAAAAATTATTATTAATAAAAAGAAAAAACTAAAATAAGGTTCTAGTACATCTGTATCTTCACGTTGTAGTGAGATCATTACACAAATATAGGGACCTACAATTCATGCTTTATTTGTCAAATATGGACCTATATATACTTTTGATGTCCACAGTTGTTTAAGGCTCATACTCATTTAGATTGCTACTGATATGTAATATTGCTTAGGTAAAAAATATATTTATATATATATATATATATCGCTCATGTAAAAACATATTGCTTGGTGAAAACATCACATTTTGCTCATGTATATATACATATATATAACATTCGTTGCGCTGCATATTTAAAATTTAGTTTTTTCATGTTTATAATCAGAATTTAGTTTTTAAAGTGGCAGAAGTAATTTTACTAAAGGCATAAAAAAAACATTAATCGATATACTTCGGGGAAAAATTGGAAGAACATTTTGAGCCAAACCATGATTAGAAACATTTAAATAATAAAAGGAATGGAAGGGAGACCCAACCTCTTTGCAAAAAATGAGCCAAAAATGATACAAATTGGATAAGATACAGATACACATGCGTACAAACAGACTCTTGTTAAAGATGAGAACATGAGAACCTAGTAAAGAAGAAAATTAATTAAGGTTCAATAATGATAATGTCATTACTCTGAATTAGAAAGATTGTAGACTGTACCCGACATCTTACTATTTGTATATGTTGTCTTCTTGATCATGATCATGATCAAGACCTTGATGATCATGATCATCTACTTCTTGCTCTGAATCATAATTACTCTTCTTGATCATGATCATGATCAGGACCTTGATGATCATGATCATCTACTTCTTGCTCTGAATCATATTTACGAGCAGGTGTGTCTTCTTGATCATAATCATGATCAGGACCTTGATGATCATGATCATCTACTTCTTGCTCTGAATCATATTGTTCTTGATGGCTACTAGTGCTTGGAAGACGATCAGACACAATAGGACCTTGATGTTGAAGCTCTGGAGCTGCTGCAGGAGGAGGAGGAGGTGGAGAAGAAGGAATCAAATGATCGTATCGAGGAGGATGTGTTAGATGAGAACTAGGAGAGGACGTAGTACTAGGAGGAAGTTGGGGAGAATGCGGACTCACAGAATCATAACGGGGAGGATGAGGATATGAGAAATAGGCAAGGGAGAATCAGTAGGAGAAGAGACATATGATGATCATATTGATGAGGGCGAGAAGGTGGAGAATCAATTGGAGGAGGAGGAGTCACATGATGATCATATTGATGAGGGCAAGGAGGTGGAGAATCAATAAGAGGAGGAGTCATATGATGATCATATTGAGGAGGGCGAGGAGGTGGAGAATCAATAGGAGGAGGAGAAGAAAGAGTCATAAGAAGATCATATTGACGAGAGCCAGGAGATAGAGAACGACCAATAGGAGGAGAAGGAGTCATATGATGATCATATTGACGAGAGCCAGGAGATAGAGAACTAATAGGAGGAGAAGGAGAAGGAGTCATATGATGATCATATTGACGAGGGCTAGGAGATGGAGAATGACCAATAGGAGGAGAAGGAGAAGAATGAGTCATATGATGATCATATTGATGAGGGCCAGGAGATGGAGAATCAATAGGAGAAGAAGGAGAAGGAGTACTCATATGATGATCATACTGACGAGGGCTAGGAGATGGAGAATCAATAGGACGAGAAGGAGATGAAGAAGTCATATGATGATCATATTGAAGAGGGCGAGGAGGCGGAGCATCAATAGGAGGAGGAGAAGTCATATGATGTTTATCTTGATGAGGGAGAGAAGGTGGAGAATGAGAGTTCATATGGTCATATTTATGATGAGATGAAGAATGATCTAATTGGTCATATTGAGGAGGACTATGTTCATTAAGACAGGGAGATAGAGGAAGAGGACTCGTGTATCGAGGAGGAAGAGGAGGAGGATTTGGATGATCATATTGAGGAGGAGGAGAAGAAGGAGGAGGAGGATGACGGTGCGCTGGAGGAGGAGGATTTTGAATTGGAATCGAATTACTTTTAGGACTAGAAGGACTGGATGAATCAAGATGAGGATGGGAACCTCGAGAAATGCAACAATAACAACAACGGCGAAATAGCTTTCGACGATTGACACAATTTATTGCATCACAACCTACACAAGTTGCAACACAACTTACAAAGTTTCTAATACAATTGACACAATCGTCAACACGATGTTGAACACAAGAAACAGAATTTCCCATATTCTTAAGTACAAGAAAGTAAAGCGATTAACATTAAAATTGCGATGTGTTTAGCTAAAGCTAGCTAGCTAGCAACAGGCTTTTCTCAAAAGGTCATGTAATACTTTTGATTTGTGTACATTATTTATTATAAACACTTTCCTTGAAGTGATTATAAAAGAACAATTACCGCCGGCGCGATAACTGCTTTATTAATAGTATGTTAAATACTTTGCATGCAAGCAATGTGGATCTTCTTCCTGTTGAAGCCTTCTTTAAATTAAAGGGCAATCTTTACAGGAATGCCACTTGAGTTCTAACACAGAAGAAAACAAAAAATTTTCAGAAAATCTTTACATTATTATATTTGGATTATCAAATATATAATCTTTGATCATTATCAATCCGTAATTTCCGTAATACATGAAATCAGTATCCACTACGATCCGACCGGAAATTGCCGGTTAAGGCCGGTTACGTAGCTTATTATTTTAGCAACGCAAAAGACATGTTGTTTACAAGGAATCCAATGTTATGGTAATTTAATTCAACGCATAATTATGGGAGTATATAAGATAGATCCAAATTAATCATCACTTTGGTAGTTCAATATTCCATTGCTGTTCAAATAATCTATTTATCCGCACTTCCCTAATTTTCCAAATTTGAAATATTGCCACCTGTTAGTTTTGTAGCTTTATTCTACATAATTACTCAATTTCTTAATTTTATCAATATGACATAAATATATTGTTTGGATACAATATCAGAACTGAAACCCAGCAAGTTCAATATCTCACTCGCTAGTCGCCACATAACGTAAAAATTCGATGTTCTAGAAGCAATTGCAGTACCTATTGTGAAGCACAAAACAAGCGTATAACTTCACTTCTTTTTTTCTCCTATTCTTAATTTATTGCGAGACGTATGGGTCAAGAAATTCTAAATGACTAAAATTTGGATATAGTATATTTGCGTAAGAAAAGAAGATTATTCTCTTGAGAATTGTGAAAAATAAGTTTAAGGGAGTGCTCCTGGTGATATAACTGCCGGAACCGAGATGTGTATGTTCTTATTGCAGTTTTTTGTATGAATTTTAATATTAATCAGGCTTTGATTATCATTATCATTTTGTGCCGTAAGAATTAAAGGAAGAGTATAGGACATCGAAACTTAAGAGGTTTATTTTAAGGGAAAACACCTGAATGACACTAATTTAAAATCCAATGCACCAACATGACACAAAAAATTAATATTAGACTAATATGATATAAAATTAAATTAAAGTTAATTAAAATTTGTGTCATATTTGTTAAGAATGAGAAATTAGTATCATGTTGGTTAATAGATTAAAAAAAATAGTTATTTTCTTAATTTTCTCTTTATTTTAACATAAATTAAAATAGATGTTTATAATAGAGGGCCATGCAAGAATATTATATTTTGTTGAAGTTAAAAGAAACAGAAAGAAATTATATATTTCCCTAAAAAAAATAAAATTATATTATCTATCGCATGCTGTTGTGAGATCATTGCACAAATAGGGACCCTATAAGCAATTGTGTCCATATAACATATTTTGTGTAAGATTCTTACTTGTTTCTATAACGGAAAGTTGACCTTTTTTTATTATCTTTATTAGGAGTTCAGAATTTCTTTATATTTCCTTCTATACTAGATATCTATTGATTTTAAAATATTTAGGTATATAACTTATCCAACTATATAAATTGTAATCTGCATTTATTTAGTCTCATGTATAATGTTATTTATTAGTAAATCTTTGGTCTTTTTTCTAATTCATGTATAAAGACATAGTGTCGAGTTTTTTTAAGTCTACTTTCTATTATTTCTTTATTTTTCTAATTTAATATTCAATAATTTCATGGTTGCAACGGGTATGTACACATTAATATTGATACATATATATAAAACGGCATTTTGCTCACGTCTTTGCGTCCGGTTACGCTGATTTTACTGTATTTTTTTCATACATATATATAAAGCCGCATTTTGCTCATGTCTTTGCTATGGTTACGCTGATTTTACTGTATATGTGTGTGTGTGTGTGTGTGTATATATTTTCATGTTTCTTTTAAACCTATTTAAAAAAGGATTTTTAAGTAACAAATAAAAAAAAAATAGCCTCTTTCAAAAAATATTGGAAGAACAGTTAGTGCCAAACGATTAGAAATATTTACAAAAAAAAAAAAAAAAAAAAAAAAAAGAATAGGATAGGAAAGGCATCAGTGAAGGGGGCACCGACTTCTTTGTAATTAGGAAAAATAATAATGCTCTGAATAATACAAATTGAATATGGTACAGATACACGTGTATGTATAAATTCTTGCTAAAAATGAGAAAATGAGAGCTTGGTGAAGAAAACAAAAAATTAACGATCACACTGTCTCTCTGAATTAGAAATATCATAATTTGTAGCCGACATCCGACTGTATGGATCCGTTGTCTGTCTTCCACCGGCAGCACCATCGCTACAAGCGGGTGTGCTCCTGATCATGATCATGATCATGATCCTCCACTTCTTGCTCCAAATCACATTGCTCTCCTTGAGGGCCACCAGCGCTATCGGATAAAATAGAATTATGATGATCATGATCTTGCTCATGATCCTCTACTTCTTGCTCTAAATCATGTTGTTCTTCTGGAGGGTTTCCAGCGGTATTGGAAGCAATTGGATCATGCTGACCAAGATCTTGCTCATGATCATGATCTTGCTCGTCGTCGTCGTCATGATCGGGAGAAAGTTGAGGGGGAAGCGTGGGAGGAGGATGACGATCATTGGAATTAAAATTATCCCAACGATGAGGAGAGGGAATATTTAAATGGTCATATTGAGGAGAACTTAGTGGATGAGATCTAGGAGGTGGGGTTGGAGGAGTATGAGGAGTTGGAGGAGGACGAGGATTCATGTCAGGATCATATTGAGGAGAAGAAGGAGGAGAATGATAAGGCCTAGCAGGAGGCTGGTGAGGAGAAGAAGAAGAAGAAGGATATTGGTGGGGAGGCCAAGGAGGAGGATTATGAGGGGAAGAAGAAGGAGAAGGAGAAGGCCAAGCAAGAGGCTTCGGAGGACAAGGAGAAGGAGAAGGAGAAGGATATTGGTGGGGAGGCAGGGGATGAGGCTTCTGTGGAGAAGAAGGAGAATGATAAGGCCAAGCAGAAGGCTTCTGTGGAGAAGGAGAAGGAGAAGGATATTTGTGGGGAGGCCAGGGAGGAGGCTTCTGAGGAGAAGAAGGAGCAGGAGGCTTCTGAGGAGAGTTAAAAGGAAGAGGAGTCACAAGCTCGGGACAAAAAGGAGGTGGGGATGGGGGGGGAGGAAGAGTCACAAGCTGGGGACAAAAAGGAGGGGGCGATGGGGGAGGAGGATGAGAAGAAGAAGGAGGAGAATGGGCAGGGAGCTGGGATGGATGAATAGATTTGTAACAACAAGAAGAGTGACATAGTTCCAAAAAACATAAAATACAATCGACGCAATTTGAAAAACAGTCTCCCATATTTTCATGCACAAGAAAGTAAAGCCATTAACATATATAGCAATAGTGTATGTGTTTAGCTAGCTACCTAGGTAGCTTGCTATCTGCATCACCGTTGATGGACCACATCGGTTATATACAAGTTATATATATAAGCTTCAACGACCTACGTCATTCGGATTACAGTAAAATATTCCAACTCCTCTGGGCTTTATTAAAAGAATGCAATATTTTGATTTTTTTTATTACATATGATAAGCACTTTTCTCCACATGCAAGCAACGTGGATCTTCTTTAAGCCTTCTTTGCTTTAGTTCTTTAGCAAAAATAAAAATTAAAAATATACATGTACATAATATTTTGGCTTTGATTTGAGCATTGACTATCTAGCTAAGTAGACATAACTTGGTTTCTCCTTGTTCTATGACTTTTGGGCATTTTAGACAAACGACAAAATCTAGCCTTGGAGTTGAAATATAGTAAAAAATTATGTATATTTTAAGCATGGCAAAATCATATCTTACAAATTATACAAATACCCTTACATAATTTTTTAAAATTTTAGTTTCTGTAACGGCCCTCCAGAGCTTGCAGCTCAAAAAGAATGTTAGCTAATTAAAACCTCAAACTTAATAGAAATAATACTACGCAGTTGAAAATTTCTATTTATTCTCAAGACAAAAATTGTTCTTATAATACAAAATTCTCAAAAATATCTTAAAAATTCTAATGTTGTTATGGAACTCTGAAACCTCCGGCTCGATTAGCCTTCTGATCTTACTGACCTTGTAAACTGTATCACAAAAACTATATGAGCTAGTGCTCAACAAGTATACTACATAATTTTTCCAAATGAAAAAAAAAAGTACTTCTCTTTAATTTTAGCTTAGAATCCTGTAATATGATAATAATAATAATAATATAACTGAAAATATGTTTCAAAATATAGTATTATTCAAGTGATGTAATGGAAGGTATATTTATATCAACTAGCTAAGATAGTAGAAACAACTCTCTCTATTCTTTTACTGACCTCACTTCTCCTTTTCTTTTTCTTTTTTTTTTCCTCACCATTTTCTTCATCCGATCATATTTTTAGTACTATGCTTATAATGCTAGTAGTTGGCTGTAAAGCCAAAATATATATCTATATCTATAACTATATGAAAAGAGTGAAGTTCGCTTAAAATACTATTCAAAAATTTGGTTAAGTTATTTTGTATTTTTATGATGATGTCTTTTTTTTTTTTCTTGTCTCTTTTTATTTTCTTTAATAAATTTTTTAAATGTCTTTTTTAATTCTCTTATTTTTATCCTAAAATATCATGAAAAACTTTGACATATATATTTATAGAATAGATCTTCAACAATTTTAATATGCATATGCTTTTACACCCACAAGTAATTTAACTAGTAGTGCTATAAATGTTAAGAAACAAGGCTGCACTCTAATTGATGGGCTTGGTCAACTAGCTCTAACTATTAGGTGGACAAATTCAAATATTACATGTGTCATGGGCTGCCACTTGTAGCTCGAACCGTAATCAAGGAAGCAAAGCTAAAATGCTTACTGACCTACGAAGCTTGAGCTGCAAATTCCCTTACCTCCTAGTACAACCTTTATTTTATCTCCCAATACAACCTTTATTTTAATCTCAATTTTTTCTTAGTTAAGCTAGTACCTCAAATAGGCGGGTTGTTACAGCTTCAATATCAAATTTTCCTATAAAAGTATGTATAATAATGATATCAACTGTCTAGTTAAACAGTTATTCCGTAAGTCTCTCGTCTAGTATAGGTGTATTGGGGTCGTGGGAGTGAAAGAAAAAGTCTGTGTGATTGTAGAAAATTTTCACATAGTGAATTTCTTTTTGAGGCCCATGATTTTTCTCCTGTTTTGAAATTTTCCACGTAAATTTTTATGTTGTGGTGATAATGGTTATTTTCTCATCTATTTCTCTGTTAATTATTGATATTTTTGTTTATTTGATTCAATTTTTCCCAACAATTTTTTAGTCTCATTCAAAATCTTATTAGTAATAAATCATCGATCTTTCCCTAATATGTGTAAAAAGACATTACCAAACAACGTTAAATACATGCTTTTTCTTCTTTCTTTATTTTTCTAATCTAATATTCAATATATAGTTACATGGTTGCTAAGAATATCTGAACAGATAAATATTGCTTCATATTATTAAATTTGAAAAAATTAAAATTTAAAAATTTAAATTAAAAAAACATCGCATTTTGCTCATGTCTTTACTGTATGGTTTGCGCTGCATATGTAGAATTTAGGTTTTTTTTTTTTTTCTTGTTTGTAAGTAGATTTCAGTCTTTAAAAGCGGCAAATGTGATTTTTTTAATGACAAAATAAAAAATGAAACCCATACTTTCAGAAAATATTGGAAGAACAGTTAGTGCAAACGATTAGAAATATTTATTATGAAAAAGAAAAGGCATTAAAAGGATCCCCAACCTCTTTGCAAGAAAAAATGAGCTGACAATAATACAAATTGAATATGATAAAGATACACATGAGAATATATATTCTTGTTAAAAATGAGAAAATGAGAGCTTAGTGAAGCTAGACAACAATTAATCGTTACCGATTGATTAAATTCAACAATGATCTCCAACCAAAAAAAAAAAAAAAGTTGAATAATGATCATGCTGTTCCTCTGAATTAGAAACATCATAATTTGTAGCCGACATCCTAATACATGGATCCGCCGCCGTCTGTCTTCTACCGGTAACACCATGATCCTCTACTTCTTTCTTTCTAAATTATATTCTTCTTCTCGAGGGCTGCCAGCGCTATCGGAGACGATAGGATCATGATAATCATGATCTTGCTCATGATCATGATCATGATGACGAGCAGGAGGCAATCAGCGGAGGAGGAGGAAGAATCGGAAGATGGGGATGAGGAGGAGGGGGAGTGGGAAGACGAGGAGGATTGGGATATGGAACTGGTGAAGTGCAACAATAACAATGACGGAGAATTAGCCTGCAAATACAAGAAACACAATTTTCCATGTAAATCTTATGACAAAGAAAGTACTATCGCAAATTAACAAACGTAGAAATAGTGTGTGTGTTTAGATAGCTAGCTATTTATAGTTGCTCTTATTTTCATGACTAATTTCCCTTGGCATCACCGTTGAATCATGGACCAAATCGGTTATTTACAAAGTTATACAGAATAAGCTTTAACCATCTTTTTTTGCATTAAAGCAAAATGTATGAGTGTGTGTGTGTGTATATAAATATTATACATATGACAAGCACTTTCCTTGAAGTAATTATAAAAGAACCGGTACTTTAACTCCCTAAGTGCTTTCTTAGTGGTATATTATATTCTTCCCATGCAAGCAACATGGATCTTGATTCATGAAGCCTTCTTCGCTTTATTACTTTGGCGAAAATCAAAATTAAAATATATGTATATATATATATATTATATGCATAATATTATGGCTTTGATTTAAGCATTGGCTCTAGCTAAATAGTAAGACGTAGATTGGTTTCGCCTTTGATCCATGAGTACTTGTTAGGTTACAGAGCATTATTATTGGACTTTTAACGTAATTGTACTTCCCGTTTGGAGTTTCTAACTCCAATCTATTTTTGAGGTTGGTTTTCAAAAGCTCCTACTTTAATAACAATTCACATCTTTCTTTCTCTCTCTTTTATTTTGCATGAAACTCAAATTTTGAAAGTATAAAATTTTTTATTTCAAATCAAAAATAAAAAAAAAATTTCTAAACACTCTTAATGATGAAGAAAATAAAATAAGATCTATATTCAAGTATCAAAGTTTATTTTTAATTCATATTTCAACCAAAAACACATTTTCAAGTATTCATTCCAAAACTCCAACTCCAATATCAGGTCCAAACAATAGCTCATTTGGTAAAGGATTGGGTACCATACAGTATAATTTATAAATCTAATAGTACTCTTGTAAAAGTTTGCAAAACATCAAGGGAATAACAATAAAAGATTAAAAAAAATTAGTTCTTGGAGAATCAGATCCCTCGTTAACTTTTCTTTAATTGCTCTTTATTTTTCTAATTTAATCCTCAATAGTGTCATGGTTGCTATGGATATGTACACATTAATACTTCGTTTGGAACACGGATTTGAGATGAAATTTTTAGGTTAAAATTGATTGACTTTTCAAAAACTAATTATAATTTTTATTGACTTTTCAGAAAAAGATAAAAATTTAAAAGAAAAACTTAATTTACACTTGTAATTCAAACACATGCTAATACTCATTCACAAATATATGAAAAACTTAAATTTTCTCATGTCTTCACCATATGGGTTGCGCTGTTTTTAGTTTTTTTTTTTTTCATGTTTATAAGTAGAATTTAGATTTTAAAAGGTGCAAAAAGTATTTTTAAATTCAAAAAAGAATAACCATACTATCGGAAATTATTGGAAGAACATTTAGTGCCAAACGATTAGAAATATTTAGAAGTTAAAAAAAAAAAAAAAAAAAAAAAAAAAGGGAAAGGAATGGTATTGAAGGGAACACCGACTTCTATGTAATTAGAAAAAATGATATAACTAAGACAAATTGAATATGATACAGATGCACATGTATATGAGAAACTGAGAGCTTAAGGAAAGAAAACAGTTAATAAATACCGATATTTGATGAAGTTCAATAACGATCACGCCTGGAAACATCATAATTTCTAGCCGACATCCGACTATATGGATCAGTTGTCTGTCTTCCACGGGTAGCACCATAACTACGAGCAGGTGTGTCCTCCTGATCATGATCATCATCATCATCATGATCCTCTACTTCTTGCTCTAAATTATCTTGTTCTTTTTGAGAGTTACCAGCACTATTGGAAGCAATAGGATCTTGAAGATCATGATCTTGCTCGTCGTCGTCATCATGATCAGGAGAAAATTGAGGGTGAAGCTCGGGAGGAGGATGACGATCATGGGAATTCAAATTATCATGACGATGAGGAGAGGGAATTAAATGGGCATATCGAGGAGAACTTAGTGGATGAGATCTAGGAGGGGTAGTAGTGGGAGTTGGAGGAGTTTGAGGAATTGGAGGAGGACGAGGATTCATTTTAGAATCAAATTGAGGATGACGAGAAGGAGGAGAATTTAGATGATGATTATGTTGAGGATCATGACGGGGAGAAGGACGGTGGGGAAGCTGAGAATGAGGATTCTGAGGAGAAGAAGAAGGAGAAAGATACTGGTGGGGAGGCCGGGGAGGAGGAGTACTATGAGGAGAAGGAGAAGGAGAAGGATAAGGCCGAGCAAGAGGCTTCTGAGGAGAAGGAGGAGACGGATATTGGTGGGGAGGCCGGGGAGGAGGATTTTGAGGAGAAGAAGAAGGAGAAGGAGAAGGATAAGGCTGAGCAAGAGGCTTCTGAGGAGAAGAAGAAGGTGAAGGATATTGGTGGGAAGGCCGGGAAAGAGGATTATAAGGAGAAGAAGAAGGAGAAGGATAAGAGCGAGCAGGAGGCTTCTGAGGAGAAGAAGAAGGTGAAGGATATTGGTAGGGAGGCCGGGGAGGAGGCTTCTGCGGGGAAGAAGAAAGTGAAGGATATTGGTGGGGAGGCTGAGGAGAAGAAGAAGGTGAAGGATGTTGGTCGGGAGGCCAGGAAGAAGGCTTCTGAGGGGAAGAAGAAAGTGAAGGATATTGGTGGGGAGACCCGGGAGGAGGCTTCTGAGGAGAAGGAGAAGGATCAGGTTGAGCAGGACGCTTCTCAGGAAAAGGAGGGAGAGGAGATGGAGGAGGAGGAGGATCTGGATCTGGAGATGAGCAACAATAACAACAACAGAGAGCTAAATTTCCCATGTAAATCTTATGTCAAAGAAAGTACAAAAGCAAATTATATATTAGCATATAAATAGAATTTGTGTTTAACTAGCTAGATATATATATGGTCGCTTTTATTTTCATGACTAATTTCCTTTGGCATCACCGCTGATATATGAACCAAATTGGTTATATACAAGCTATGCAGATAAGCTTCAATGGTTTCATTTTGCATTCAGCAAAAACAATAAAATACATATATATATATATATAGATATATATATATATATATTCCAATTCCGCAAGGCTATCTCAAAAGACATGCAACAATTTTGATTTGTATATTATATATGTACTTTCCTTTAATTAGAAGGGGACTGGTCCTATTACTCACCAACTGCTTTCTTAGTCGTGGTATATTATATTCTTCACATACAAGCGACGTGGATCGTCTCGATGAAGCCTTTCTTTGCTTTAGTACTTTAGCAAAAATTAAATTATATATTTATGCGACTTTGTTCCATCACTTGTTAAGTTACAGGGCATTGTTATTGGACTTTTAACGTAATATATAGTACTTTACTCTCAACAAAAAATTTAGTAGACAATATTTTTACGAAAATTAAAAAAATTAATAAATAGTAATATTTCAAAACATTAAAATAAGTATCAAATTTACTAGTGAATAATCAATTTTCTTGAAATACATAAATATTTTACCTAATAAATTTGCTATTTACTATAGATATTTTTAAAACTTACTACTTATTTTAATTATTTACTGTGAAAATTCTATTTATACTTCTTTTACTGTAATTTTAATAGCACACTTGATTCCAACATAGTATGATTTATATAAAAATAATAATATTAATTAACATTTGGAAAAACATCAAGCGAATAAGTTCTTGGTGAATCGGATCCCCTCATGCGTGTAGACGTAAATATTGCTGATGACAGAAAGGGATAGCATATGAATGACCCCCTAATAAAATTATTGGGCTTATTAATGCTTCTTCTCATTAAAAAAAAAAAAAAAAAGGAACAAAAATGAACAAATGATCCTAGCTTTAGTAAAATAAGACAATTAATTATTACAAAGTGATTAAGGTTCACTATATGCCTCCGTTATTTGACTTCTATTAACTACGAGCAGGTGTATCCTCCCGATCATGATCAGGACCTTGATGATCATCATGATCATCTACTTCTTTCTCCGAAGGATCATCTTTTTCTTCTTGAGGGCAACCAGACCTAGGAAGACGATCGGAAACAATAGGATCATGATGATCATGATATTGCGCATCATGACCATGAGCAACAGAAGATTGAGGGAGAATCTCCGGATGAGAACTCGGAGGGGGAGTAGTATTGCGAGGAACGTTACGATGATCGGATTGGGGAGACCTCGGAGGAGGACTTAAACGATCATATTGAGGAGGACGAGGATCGGTTGGAGGAGTCGTACGATGATCATATTGATGAGGACGAGGAGGTGGAGAAGGAGAATTCATATGATCATAATTGTGATGAGACGGAGAAGGATCTAAATGGTCATCTTGAGAAGGAGGAGTCATATGATCATATTGAGGAGGACGAGGAGGAGGAGGAGGGGGAGAATGATTTTGAGAAGAAGAATGATGAGGATTCGGATTATCAAAAAGATGAGGGCTTTGAGAAGTCGTCGGAGGATTCTGAGAAGAAGAAGGAGGATTCAGATCATCGTTAGGACGGGAAGCAACTGGAGGATCTGGTGAAGTGAAACAATAAAAACAACGAAGAATTAGATTTCCCATAATATTCCTATTTACAAGGAAAGTAAAGCGATTAACTTAGAAATACAGTGTATGTATATATGTGTTTGATTAGATGAACCAAATCAGGTTATATATATGTATATATATATATATATATATATATACAAGTCACACAGAATAAACGTCAACCTATCTTATGTGCGCATTACAGCAAAGTATTCCAACCCCTGAACGCTTTCTCAAAAGGCATTGCAACAATACTTTTGATTCGTATATTGTATGAAGCACTTTCCTTGAAGTAATTATTAGGTGGCAAGTGCTTTCTTAATGGTATATCATATGCTTCACATGCAAGCAATGTGGATCTTCTTCCTGAAGCATTCTTTTCCTTCAGTACTTCAACAAATATGTAAAACGCAAAATTACATATATAAATATTTAGAAAATGTCTCTTATCCAGTAGTTATAACATAATATTTACTATCTTGCAATTATTTAGTATCTTGTAAACATAGAATATTTAGAATTATTAATATAAATGACAAGTATTATGGACAAATGTTACATTAAAATCAACTTGTTATTATTAAAAAAAAAAGTGAAGTGTCCTTTTGTAAAAATACCGGATAAGAAAATATCTATATGTCTATTATCAGCATTGGCTCATTTGCATTAATGTACATAAAAAGATCTTGCAAAACACCAAGCGAATATGTCCCTGGAATCAGACCCCTCACTTTAATTCTTCATTTCATTATACGTGTATGGTAAGTATAATAATATACATACATATATATATATGTATACATATAGATAAGAACAAAAAGAGTATAAATTCCATATGAGTGGCCGTCCCTAACATAATTATTGGTCTAATTATGCTTATTTCTCAGATATGTGTGTGTATAGATATACGTTTATATTTGTGTAAATAGCCTCTATCTGTCTGATTGCCGTCTCATTAATTAGAAGAAAGAATAAACAAATGATCCTTGGTAATAATGTTCTTAGGATCGATTTAATAGGTGAAACTTTTAACACAACCTTTTTTGGTTATAAAGTCACTTTTTCCTACTTTGGCCACGTTTGGAAGAGTAATATTTTGAACTAATTAGAACCGGATATACAAACTATACACTTTATTATGAAATCGTATGAAATTACCACTATACTATTCATTCAATCACTCTGATAGAGTAATTTACGACACTGTAGTGGCTATCAAAACAGATATATGGTTTTCTCTTTTGGCATAAAATCTACTCCTTTAGACGTAATCTTTTTTTTTATATATAATATTTTTTTATTTTGAAAAGGTAAGTAATCTTCTGAAAGTTATATCAATCAAGTAGATAGGCTTAGAGATAATGACGATCGAGAAGGAGCTGAACTGGAGCTTAATTCAGGCGCCAAAAATTCCTTTTCCTATTGTATATACTGGTAATTAGATGTTGTCCAAACGACATACATTTATACAACATATTGCATATTTAGTGTCGTATCAACTCGTTCGTCATTTTATTGTCTTTCTACATTTTTATTGTTCGAACGGTGTCAAAATCTTCTAACCTTTTTTATTTTTTATTTTTTATTTTTTGCTGAAAAGTTTTTATATAATTTTCTTTAAAAAAAACATGCAATATACATGAGCAAGAAATACATAAACTCTATAATTACAATATGATCACGTGGCATAGCAACTAATTAATGTCGTTTAAAAGAATATAAGGAAATTATGTGATTAATCGAAAGAACAAAAGGAAATTAACCCTGACTAGGGTCGTAAAGATAGTGGATTAGTACAAATGATATCTATCTAGAGTTTAATTTGTGGCTTCTCTATCCAAGTAATGTATAATGAAGCTACATTAATATGTAAAATTTAATAGCACAACCAAGTAGTTTATTTTACGTCTTAATTAAAGTAGCTACTAAATATTAATAAATTAATCTGTTTTCCTTTTTTTCTCATTAATCATGAATATATAATTATCTTTTTTAATGGATAGATTTTTAAAGAGGGATCAAAATGGAATTAAAAGAAAAAACCTGTTAAACTTACGTACAAATCTGAAAGCAAACACACATATATATATGTAAACATATTCTGCCTTTGATCTTCATATATATGTATATGTATATGTATATGTATAATATGTAAACATATACATATATATTTGAGTATTGTAGTTTATATTTAGTACAAACATCGACTTATATATATATATATATATATATTAGTACCACTTATTTATAACAAGCTAGCCGAAGCATATATAATACATTATACATAGTGAAAAAGCATATCAGGAGAGAAAAGGACTAAAAGCTAAATGTCCATATAACTAGGTGATTGATCAGATGCTCATATCTGTATACACATGAAATGAGATACAGCATTATGAGCATAAGCATATAGGGACATACACTATAAGTTTAAGCTAGCTAGCCTGCAAAACCTTGAGAGTTCCTCGGATAATTACCGCCATAATATTCAGAGATCACAAACCCTCCGTAGCGCTGCGCCGCCTCGTTGCAATCCATGACGCCGGGCGGTTTCCTGATGATCTTCTGAGGAGCTTCATAGGCATATGATCCCATGTTTGGTTGCGGGTACAAGTGATGTCCTTGAGATGAGGGATATTGATAATTATAAGCAGGAGGACTAGTACTAGTAGTACTTGGACGAGAAGCTTGACTGTTTCTGTTTCCCATAATTATTGTTGTGGAAATTAAGCACAACAAGTACTAATTAAAAAGATTAAGGAAAAACTACAAATTATCACTTACTATTTTCTTTTCTTGGTGTAAGGGTGGTCCGACCAAAACCCTATTTATAGAATTCACAGGAAGCTTCTAGTGCTCTTGCGGGTCCACTAAAAAGAAATTCACTATTCTGTCCCTCCACTGAAACAGTACTTTTGATTTGGGCCCTTCTTTGTAGCTTAGTTAGCGTTGATATATATTTAACAAATGATGCTTCCTAGTAGCGTGTACATTTGTTTATATATACATCAATATATATATATATATGCATATCATCTGTGCATGATCAGATCATATCCTATCATATATACCGTATGCAGGTTTTATATTATAAAGCCAAGTGGCTGAATAAGTTTGTGTTAGAAAAGAGAGATATCATGAAGAGCAGTATCAAATCTTCATTAATCAATTTATGGAGATCATACTACAAATAAATTAAAAAGGATATTAAAAATATATATATACACACACACATATATATATATATGGAGATCCAGACTACTTTAGCAAATTAAAGCTTATTATGCATGGAGGGATCAAGTTTTAAGGAGTTTAAATTGGCTCAAGTTCCTCACGTGCTCGTACTTGATTAGATAATTAGATTTTGTTCTACACTTGAGAAACAAGAGAATGTAATTCTTCATTACTTTTTTTTTTTTGGGTAAATAAAGAGAAAAGATAATTAGAATTACTGGTAGAAAAACCTAGGTTGCCACATATATATCGCACTAAATCTTTCACTTAAATTTCATTAAAATTAAAAAAAAATCCGTTACCTTAATAATTATAAAAATAGCACACATATGTAGCGACAATATTCAAATTACGTCGAAGCTTACGTATTTATGATGCCACCAAATATGTAATGTAAATAGCTGCTACTCAAAGTTGGGTTGATCAAGTGGTTGATTAAAAATTTACTCTTGTGATTAAAAAAAAAACAAGGAAAAAATTTATTAAAAAACAAACTGAGAACAGGACTTGAAAACCGGCCTGAAGCACTAAGCCTAGAGATATAGAAAATTTTTCATAAGATTGAAGTTTTGAAATGAGCAGTGAACTTGACAATCGTATGCTTGCTCAGAAATAAATAAAAATTATCGTTCAGGTTTTTGGGAAAATTAACTTGACTTGATATTTTAAGAAGAAAATTGAACAAAGAGCCTGAAAAGAGAAAGAACTCTTACTAGTTACTATAGCTTAGAGCTGGTAATATGAACGATGTTAAGTATAAAGATGAAATATTTTCGATTTCTCTGCTTTTTTTCTTTTTTTTTTTTTAGTTGTTTTTCTTATTTTAGTTTGGCATTTTTGGTTTTAAGATCTTTTAGGACACGTTTTGCTTTATGTTAACAATTTTTTATGCATGCAATGGTTAAGTTTAATATTCGAAACTAACTTTTGTAGTGGTCTCAACGTTATGGCTAAAATAAATATACTTTAACTCTACATTCTAAGGCAAAGTGAAAGAATATTAGACAGCATTTTTGCCTAATGATTGAGACTGGTTGCCATAATTAAATAAGTAAAAAGCATATATGAAAGGAATCCCCGGTCGAGTATTATTTAAGGGACAACCTGAGGAAAAGCCTCTTGATGTGAATGGTAGATAAAAATATAAGTAGATGCGCCACAATGGTTCCAATGTATTATTTTACAATAAAGTACTAATTATTTAATTAGTTAGGGACAAATATTAAAATTTGGTGCTTTTTAAGGTCTGGCCTTGGCAAACGAAATATCTAGAGTAAAAAAACAAAAATTACCGATGCATTCCTTTTTGGTTTATGGGGACATATCACTTGTAATTTGTATTCACTCGATCTCCAAATTTTAGACCAGGAGTTCTTTCGTGTAAACTTAATTGAGATGTAGTATATTATTTGCCTCCTCTAGTACTAAGTTAAGACGAAAGAAACCAGCTGATAAAGCAGTACAGGAGATTGCCGAAAGTCGCATTTATAGCTCTTGGGCGGATTAAGTTGATGATCAAGAGCCTTCATATCAGTTAAATTAAGAAAGCAAGCGAATAAAATTAGAGGTTCTAGTCCCAGCTCCATAATTATTTGTATAATTACTATATTGTCCATTTATAAAATCTTTTTTAAAATTTTTTGAGGATAAAAATGTCTTTTCAATTGAAAAGGCAAAGGAGAGCTTGCATCCTTCCATCAATATGGAAAGATACAAAATTGTGGGCCCGGAGGGAAATGGCATCCCTCGACCTCTCTTCTCCTTCCTCTCTTACCTCCAACCAAACAAGGGAATTGGTGTCTCCCTCCACCTCTCTCCCTACACCCTTCTCCCTCCCTCCATCTCTCCCTCCCTCCATCTCTCCCTCCAACCAAACACACTCTTAGTGTTTTCTGGTAGAGAGCTTTGGCCTCTCTTAATTTTTATATTAAGAGAACATATATCTTTTTTATTCCATTTGTTTTCATTTACCATTTCTATGGTTGTTTCTTGCTGTTTTTTTTTTTTCTTTTTCTTTTTCTTTTCCTTGTGACGGGATTCTGAATTTCTTTAGTTTTTCTTTTCTTTTTTTTTTTTTCTTTTCACTAATAAATTGGATCAACGGTGTTTGACATAAAACAATCGAGTTGTTTAGTGAGTGGCAACTAATTAGAATTACTAAAGTTTCTCGAATATTAGTTTTCAACCCTAACTCTCTATTTACTAACTAAAAAGAAAATTGTCTACTCTAACTAATATATACATATTTATGCATACACTTTGCTTTGAGGACAAATGTAATCTATGGAACTGGGTGCACATGTATATTTATTAGTCGCTCAACACACACGCACACATATGTATCTGCATATTTGTAGGGTGATAAAAGGGTTGTAATTTATATGGAGATTTACATGTACAGATGATCTTTCAAGCTATATATTTTTTTAATTAAACATATATATATATATAATTTACTTTCTGTACCTCCTGAGATCGATGTTATAAAAATCACGCACGCAATTAATAAAGCCGTAAGAGCAAGTGGAGAAAGCTCAGTAGGGAAATCTTTTACGAAGATAGACACGTATATAAAAGTTTGCATATTTTTTTTTTATAACAAGCGAAGAATTTCTATTACATAGAAAGAAGAGCTAGGGAGATCATGATAAACTTAACACAAGACCCTAAATATAAAAGGTAAAGCTAGGTAATTCATATGCTCACACACACAGTAGTACTACTATTATATGAGAAAGCTTAGGAATTTTTTTTTTTTTTTCATGTCACCTAAAATCTGAGCTATAGCTAGCCCAAGTTACTGTAACGTGCCCTAGCTTGAGGTTTCCTCGGATAATTATTACCACCATGTTCTGTGATGACATACCCTCCGTACATCTCGGCCGCCTTGTTGCAGTCGATGACGGCATCGTGCTTTTTCTTCTGAGGAGGAGATTCACAGCCCATGTTTGGTTGCGGATACAAGTACTGTCCTTGAGCGGGACGATGAACATGAGCAGGAATAGGGGCAGGAGCAGGAGCAGGAGCAGGAACATGAGAACGAGTAGGTTGACTATTTCCCATATTGTTACAAGGAATTAAACACAACAATATATATATATATATGTATGTTTGTATGTATGTATGTATATGTTTGTATGTAGACACTAATGATCTCTACTACTATACTAGCTCTAGATTTTTGCTAAACTTCGTTTGCTTGGTATAAGGGTTGGTCTTGCCAAAAGCCCTATTTATAGTATTCATAGAAAGCTTGACTGTAGTGCTTTTTTAGGTTCCCTAAATGAAATTACAATTCTGTCCCTCCACTGAAACAGTACTTTTTATTTGGGCCCTTCATTATCAAATAATGCTTCCTAGTAGCGTGTGTATATGTATATATAAAGTGCATCTCGTATCATATATGCTATATATATATATATATATATATATATATTTATGGGCGGTTTATTATCTAGCCAAGTGGCTGAATTATTGTTCTAGAAAAAGTGGGAAAAAATATTCTAAAGAAAAGATAGATTTGGGAGCAGTATCAAATCTCCATGAATCAAGTTATGGAGATCAAGCAAACATTGAAGATCCAGAGAGTACTTTAGCAAAAGGTTATATATGTAGGGTTCAAGGGCTATCAAGGTGTTCGAGTTCAAAATGACTCGACTCATTTTGTTCAAGACTTTAATTAAGAAAAAATAGTAACTGTAATTATCTATAGACACACCCTAATTCAATGCTATTAATAGTAATAAAATCACAAAAGAAGATAAATAAATATGAACATATAAAGTCTACTAATATTTGTTTTCGATGTAAGACAATCGCACCTCAAACTCTATGTTTTTTCTTTTTTTTTTTCCTAGCCTCTCACGTACCCTATTGATGGTGCCCTATTAATAAAGATAAATGAGGTATCCTCAAACCCTTAATGAAAACTATTGGTGCCCTATTAAGGTTTTCGAGGGTTTCACCCCGATTTTTTAGAGGGAGAACTCCCGTTTGCTTCTATTGATCCCTAGAACAACCTTATCACGAGGGTTGATTTACGTGCTAACTCTAATTAGAATAATAATTATATTGCACAATTTAAATATAATATAAGTATGGCAATATATTACATGATATAGTTTTTTAAGGCGAGGCTTTCATATATGTAGCTTAGCAATATTCCATCATTTCAATTTGTTATCAAAAAATATTCCGATTATGATAATAGATTTTTGTCACTTGTACATGAAGTTTTTATTTTCTTTTTTTCTTTTCCATTTTTCTTCTTTCTCTTTTGAGAATGTTACATTGATTAAGGGATAAAATGGTCTTTTGTGACGTCTTTACTTTTTGTTAACAACTTAATATTTGCATGCCAGGACATGATTAACAACTAGTTATTATAATCGAATTTTATATATTTTTTATTCATAAAAAAATAATTTAATTTTATATTTTAGTACGACCGGTCTAAACCCTACTTAGGTGCCAAAATTAATTATTTTTAACCCTACTTTCATCAAGGCAAAAAGAAGAAGAATATTTTGATAGCATTTTTGCCTAATGATTGAGACTAATTGCGATGATCATTAAATAATTAACATAAAGTAATTATGAAAGAATAAAATGAAGCCCTGACTCTTTAATAAAGAGGAAAGAAAATTGAAGATATTTAGTTTTAATTTCCTTTTCTAAATAAAAACTTAACTAATTTACATATATAATCTGTGTAGTTGATGATATTTTATGTATTATTGTTACAGGAAAGGTGCTTATATAATATATATATATATATATATATATGATTATGATTTTGGGTTGAAGCGTTGCTGTTAGGCAAAGGGCCATATATAATGTGCTATAGGCGAATCTAGTATCTAGAAGTGCAGGTTCAAACATATCTTGCCACGTTCATAAAAAACAAAGAGTGTGTGTGTGTGTGTGTGTATGTACGTATAAATTCCAGTACTCATATTGTATATCAAATGATAATATTGATTTGGTATGAGTAAAGAGGCAAGAGACGTCCAATAGGGGAATCAGATACCTGACTTGCTAGCATATTTCATTCTTTTCTTGGATAGAGAATAGATATTCCAACGATCATGGTGACAAAAGTTGGCATTCCGTTCGTTCTCAACTCACAATTATGATATATATTATTAGTTCCCTCCAACCTATATATGTGTATATATATGTATGTAGATATGTGTGTGTACATATCAATTTTGTAGTGAGCTTTAGAATAAAATAAGTCGAAATTTAACAATTTCGTAGCGATTTCATAGATGGTTTAAGTATACATAACCAAAAGATATAAATTAATAATACTTCCAAAAGTAAAACTTAAATTAATGAAAGAAAAGATATTAATAAAGTGGGCAAGATTCAAACTGAACTTACGAGATACAAACTTGGCAATTCTGTAATTATCAATTAATTTCTAAATTAAATTGACGTCCAAAATCAATATATTGTTATCTTATAGATTTAACAATTAAGTCCTCACAAACACATCTTCTTCGCTTAACAACTAATTTCACAAGTGTTCTATAAATGTCGAATCTAATGATAAGAAAACAAGAAATCGAAGAATATTATGTCAATCTTTAACCAATAAATTATACTTTTCATTATTAATGACAAAGAAATCTAAATTTATCAAGAAAGAACCATAAATATGTAAGGCTAAATTAAGAGAACTAATCCAATAAAAGATAACTACTTCATCTAATCGGGTTTCATCCTCAGCGTCAGTACAAGATAATTAAAAAAGTAGTACTAGGGAAATCAACTCTAATCTCAATTATTTAAGTACAAATTCATGTGATATATTTTCATTGGTAAAAGTAATCAATGAATGTGATAATATTTTAACCATATAATAATAAAATAATGATAAATCATATATTATATAAATTGATACTTAAAAATTGAGATTGGAGTTGATGTCTCTAGTATTTTCTTAATTAAAAAGAACGTTATTGAATTAAAAATGAAAAAAAAAAAAAAAAAACTAGAACTATTGTTTTCAAAACGAAAACAAATAGAACCATTTAGTGAACTTACCGACAAAGCTTTGGGAAGTCATGAGAATTTTGTTGGGCCCGAGACTATTAAGAAGTAGGCCCAATAAGACCATGATCAATACATGGCGGCCCAATTGGGCCCACGATCACTAACCAACAATTGGTCCTAGTGATCTCCGCCAAGAAAACCATAGTCGATTCGATCCTCATCCATGTGCAAACTCCACAATAGGTCCGTGACCTTCACGAACCGGCAAAAAGAACGACTAAGGTGAGGTTAACCATTTCACAACTCCCAACGCATATGTGCCTTTAGTCAGGTTGGTATCAGAAAGCTGATGGCATCAAAAGAGAGAGGCACTTTTTAGGTACTTCATGAGTTTGTGGGTTTATATATAATATACGAGAACTTTTCTACCCTTGCCAGATGAAAAAGTTGTTCTCTTTTTTATTTTATTTTTTCCTAGCAGGTTGTGCCTCTCTCTTTTAGAATTATATCGGTTTCCATACGAGTTGTATTATTTAAACGGAAAAGATTATATATATATATATATATATATTCTCATATAAATAAGAACATACGTAATAATAAAAATGACTGCAAAAAATCTTAAAGATGGGGAATTTAGAGGTATTCACATAAATAATAACACATATAATTTTATGAGATAAATCGATCACAAGTTTTTGAGTTTATAGATAAGACCCTCTATCTATTGTGCACTATTAGTAGAAATTATTTTTTAATGTTAAGTTAGTTTTTCAATGATCTAATTCACAAGTGTACATTAAAAATGACTGTACATGATATAAAATCAGTTAAATAATCATAAATCAGTATATTAAAAATTAATTTAAAAACTAAAACAACAGTATATTAAAAATTAATTTAAAAACTAAAACAACAGGTTTTACCGATATTGTAAAATTAGAGATATTACGGGCAGAAACTCTCTCTTTTTTTTTTTTTTAATCAAAATGAAACCGTGCATGCAAAAGATAACCAGGTGCCACATTGATGAGAGTCACAGACACATGAGTTTTCTGATACCAAAACAGACATCTGCAGAAAGTGGCCGTTTTCTATGGCACTTGTTGGCCTCATTCATATGTTGCCCTACAGCTCTCTTGAAATTTGACTCCCCTTTTTCTGGCTATAAATATTCATCAAAGTTTCTCTTTTATATATATCCCCATTCATCCCTTTTAGCTTCTACTAATTATCTTTTACTTCTCTGGCTTTGGTCATCACTTAGTTTGTTTCGGTTTTTCTTTAATTTCGAAGTTTTTGTTCTGTAATTTTTTTCTTTCTTTCTTTTTTTATATTCTGTTGAGCAATTTTCTTGATTTGGCTGTGCGAGTACAATGAGGGAAAGGATTCAGGACACTCTCGCTGCTCACCGGAACGAGCTTGTTTCTCTTCTCTCCAGGTTCATCTATATATATACATATACTTATATATATATATACATTTACATATACAATATATCTTTGCAAGTTTGCATGCAATGGTTGATCATCAATCATGTTCAGGTGATGTTTAATTATTGCATGTTTTTTTTTAACTAAGATATAGTTTTAAAGGAAATTTTTAAAAAAATATGATCCTTCAACTAAATCAAAGGTCAAACCCTTGAACCCAAAAGACCCGATTTTGTTAATGCATAGGCAATTCTTCTTCTTCTTTTATTAATTTATTAGGTTTAAATAGTAAGCCCTGAATATAGGGCCATGTCAGTAGTTTAGATTATCATCAATGCAAAAGGCAAAAATAAAGTTATTTATATGTGCGTTAATTATAATGTAAAGTTGATCTGACATCGTTAAAGGCAATATCTGCTCTATGTTTTAAAATTTTCAAGCACTTTTCTTTATTTGAAAAAAAAAAAAAAACCAATATAAAAGCACAAGTAGGGGCCAAAAATATTTTTCAGTGAGAACACTGTGAATAAATTAGGGATGATTTTCTTCTCAATAAGGATGTAATTATATATTTTAAATATTCAATCAGACTTCAGTTATAATTTTATTTATGCAGTGGGTCATAACCAAAATTCCATTAAAATTATAGGGTAAAAATCAAATTCTCAAAATTTGAGTCAAGGCATGTGTCCCACTTTGTGCCGCCGTGGCTCCAGCTCCGCCACTCAGCACATGCATGCTCGTACACTCTTTTCAGACATAGACAATATTGATGTTGTTTTGTAACCATAAAATTTTATACATAGTCTAAAAAGAAACATTTGGACATCACTAGTGTTCAACACTATAATTAATAAAAGTGAATTTTATCTTATCGTGATATTCATTCTATAATCTCGGATCATGACACTCCTAGCATTGATCTACTCTAAATAAATTATTTTATAGAAATACTATGAGTAGCTAATCTTTTTTTTTTTTTTTTTATGTGTTGACCATGTATAGGTATGTTGCTCAGGGAAAAGCAATTCTACAGTCTCATCAGCTGGTTGACGAGCTAAACAGCATTGTTAAAGAGGATGAAGGAATGCAAAAGCTCAAGGATAGCCCCTTCAACAAAGTCCTCCAATCCGCACAGGTATACACACACACATATATATACATATATATGCCATATATATATATGCAAAATGGGCATGCACTAAATTCATTATATACGATCCAATATGATTTCTTTCATTATGATTAATTTGTTCTATTTATAAATATAAATGCATGTATACTAATATGTATATCGATATTAGGAAGCCATTGTCCTGCCTCCTTTTGTGTGCATTGCAATTCGTCCAAGACCTGGAGTTTGGGAGTATGTTCGTGTCAATGTCTATGAACTCAATGTGGACCATTTGAGTGTTGCAGAGTATCTCCAATTCAGAGAAGAACTTGTCGAAGGACAGTAAGGCCATTGTTTATCTTCTAATTCTGTCTTATGTGGACAAATTATCTCGTAAACATTTTTTTTTCCCTCTGTATTTAGTACTAAAAATATACTTTTCTGGGTTATGAAAAATGATTTTCTAGGAGCAATGGAAGTTATGTCCTTGAACTTGATTTCGAGCCGTTCAATGCAACGTTTCCCAGGCCAACCAGGTCTTCATCCATTGGAAATGGGGTTCAGTTCCTTAACCGTCACCTTTCTTCTATTATGTTTCGCAATAAAGAAAGTTTGATGCCCTTGCTTGATTTTCTCCGTGCACATAAACATGACGGTCATGTAAGTCCACATGCCTTTTTTTTTTTTTTTTAATTATTGTTCTAAACTCGAAAGCGTATTCGTAACTTTCATATGGAACTGTATATCTTGTTTAGGCTATGATGTTGAATGATCGTATTCAAACTATACCAAAACTTCAATCTGCTCTTGTAAGGGTAGAGGAGTACCTCTCTAAGCTGCCACCCGAAACATCGTATTCTGAGTTCGAATTTGAGTAAGCATCTAAATCAGCATCGGTTGTAGGCCAACTTTTTACTTGGATTTTCATTTTTTTTTTTTTTTGGGTCAATTTTTAAATTTCTAATGTTTGTTTGCTTAGGCTGCAAGGAATGGGTTTTGAGAGGGGTTGGGGTGACTCCGCTCAAAGAGTGTCGGAGATGGTTCATCTGCTGTTGGAGATTCTTCAAGCTCCCGATCCTTCTACATTGGAAACATTTCTTGGAAGAATTCCTATGGTTTTCCACGTTGTCATTGTATCCCCACACGGCTACTTTGGCCAAGCAAATGTCCTTGGTTTACCCGACACCGGTGGACAGGTAACATCAAATTTGGAAAGAAAAAAAAATTGCTATAGTATCACCAGCGATGATGATTATCGCTGTGAGTTCTTTTAACCAATTAGAGATTGACATGTAAAATTAAATAGGTCCGTGGTTTATAATATGCGAATGTCAAAGTTGTTATACTTTATGGTTTGGAAACCAAACTTGTTGCAGTTTGATTCTGCTCTTGTACACTTTGAGGTGTTAATACAATATTAACTAAGAGTTTATTTCCTCTTGAGATCGGTAACAAGTAGTTCCATTTTCCTTCTATTGTGGCCAGATTGTTTATATCCTTGATCAAGTGCGCGCCATGGAAAACGAGATGCTTCTTAGAATACAAAAGCAAGGACTGGATGTTATTCCGAAAATTCTGATTGTAAGTAGCTTAATTTGCTCCTTTGCATTCCATGAAAAAGCTTTTGTTATGCTTGATTTGCTAACAAATGAATTTTGGTTTAAGGTAACTAGACTTATACCAGATGCAAAAGGGACAACTTGCAACCAAAGATTGGAGAGAATCAGTGGAACAGAACACACTTCCATTTTGCGGGTTCCTTTCAGGACCGAGAACGGGATTCTGAAGAAATGGATTTCGAGGTTCGATGTCTGGCCTTACTTGGAAACATTTGCAGAGGTAAAAAGATCAAGCAATGCTTTTACATGTTATTTTATTTTCTGAATTGTATCTCCCAAGATATTCCCTCAGTGCTTCACAGAAAAATTACGGTTGAAGTACTTTTCAAGAAGAAGATTTTATTGTGTTTGATGAGTTATAAGCATATTGGAAATCTTGTAGTTTTCGTTTTGGTTCTTACATTTTCTGACTCATGTTAGGGATACATTTTCTAAGTTTCCTTTTCTATCATTTCCGTGGCTATACTCAGGACGCCTCCAACGAAATTGCTGCTGAGCTGCAGGGTGTTCCTGATCTTATCATCGGAAACTACAGTGACGGGAATCTTGTTGCAACTTTGCTATCTTATAAACTAGGAATTACACAGGTTTGAAATCGAAGCAACAGAGTTTATAAGCACTATTTTTAGTTCACTAAATCGAACTTTTTTCCTTTCTCCAGTGTAATATTGCTCACGCATTGGAGAAGACAAAGTATCCAGATTCAGATATATATTGGAAAAAACACGAGGACAAGTACCATTTCTCTAGTCAATTTACTGCTGATCTTATTGCGATGAACAACGCTGATTTTATCATTACCAGTACTTACCAAGAGATTGCAGGAAGGTAATTGTGAAAAACGTTAGCAAGTACGCAAAGCAGTCCAAAAATTTTGCTGTTTACGAAAAATATTGAAAATTTTCTTATTTGCTAGAGGATGAAAAATGTGTCATATATGCATATGTTATATAACATGTTTTTGTTTTATCCTTGGCTCAGCCATAACAACGTTGGACAATATGAGAGCCACACAGCTTTCACGCTTCCTGGCCTCTTCCGAGTTGTTCACGGAATCGATGTCTTCGATCCCAAGTTCAACATTGTCTCTCCTGGTGCAGACATGGCAATATACTTTCCATATTTTGAAAAGGAAAAGAGACTCACTGCTTTGCATGGTTCCATAGAAGAACTCTTGTATGGCACTGAGCAAAATGCTGAGCATGTGTAAGTATATGTAAATAAAAATATATATAAGAAATGTATCTCATAAGGACAATGGTTACAGAAAACTTTTAATCTAAAAATCTTAATAATTTTGTGAATGATGGTGCAGTGGTTTCTTGAGTGATCAATCAAAGCCTATCATATTTTCCATGGCGAGACTCGACAGAGTGAAGAACTTGACAGGGCTCGTCGAGTGCTATGGCAAGAGCGCTAAGCTAAGAGAGCTGGTGAATCTTGTTGTGGTTGGTGGGTACATTGATGTGAACAAGTCCAGGGACAGAGAAGAAGTGCAGGAGATAGAAAAAATGCATGGCCTCATTGACAAATACAACTTGAAAGGTCAGTTCCGGTGGATAACAGCACAAATGAACCGCGCTAGAAACGGAGAGCTCTACCGTTACATTGCTGACACCAGAGGCGCCTTTGTGCAGGTATTTATGGTGTAGAGATTGGATGGAGATCTCATGTCTAATGTCGGCTTCTTAACAAGACACTAAATTTAAGGAAATTGGTGATTGGTAGGGAAAATTTGAGGATTACTAAATTTCTTAAGAGTTTATTATGAGTAAATTAGTGATTTTATTGGAAATCAGATATTATAAAAATATTTACCAACTTTGGATATTTATGCAAATTACCCCAAAAATACTTATTTTTTTCGATGACATACTCTGTTTGATCCAAAACTCAGCCCGCCTTCTATGAGGCATTTGGTCTTACTGTGGTGGAATCCATGACTTGTGGCCTTCCCACATTTGCAACATGCAATGGTGGTCCTGCAGAGATCATAGAGCATGGTGTTTCTGGGTTCCACGTTGACCCTTATCATCCTGATCAAATGGCCGAGCTTTTAATCGACTTCTTCAAGAAGTGCCACAACGAACCCGGCCTTTGGGACAAGATATCTGGTGGAGGGCTTAAAAGAATCTATGAAAGGTCTTAAATGTTACTATCGGTAATTAGTAGAGTTTTTTTTTTTATATTTTTTTTTCTTCTATCTAAGTTGAACTGAAATTTATATGGTTTTTGTAAAGGTACACTTGGAAGATATATTCAGAAAGGCTTCTAACACTGGCTGGGGTTTATGGGTTTTGGAAGTATGTTTCTAAGCTTGAGAGGAGAGAAACAAGGAGATACTTGGAAATGTTTTACATTCTCAAGTTCAGAGATCTGGTTAGTGGTTTTGTTATGTTAATAGACATTCTTACCTTTCTTCGGCGTTTGAAGAATCGCAACTTTTATCCGATTTTATAGTATTATTAACTAAACATGATATGTGAATTGCCATTAGCTCTGTGTTTAAAAAGTGATCACGTCAATTAGTGTTGAAAAGTTAGATCGAAAAAAAATGAGATAAAAGTTCAGAGCCTTTTTGTGATTCTGTTTCAGGTGAAGAACATTCCATTGGCAGTGGATGATCAGCACTGAGGTCTTTAATGTTGCCGGGCAAAAGCTAGCAGTCTGCTTGGTTTCTCTAGAGCTTACAATGTCGTGTGTTTTTTATTTTGCCTAGAACTTTGTTGTATGTCCTCCTTTGTTTGCTTGTTTGTTTCAAATAATAAATGCCGGGTTGAGCTGAATTCACTCTACTTCCACCTGTAATGTTCAAGGAAATTAATTGTCGTTTTGAAATTTTGATGTCGTTTACTATGCATCTTGTCGTTTTGAGTGCTTAAAGTTTAAGCCTCTGTTTGATAAGTTAGTTTAGTATGTTTGATAAGTTAGTTTAGTAAGTTAGTTGGAGATGAAATTTTTAAATTGAAGTTGTCGGTAACTAAAACATAATTCATATAATTATGAGTAACTAAAAACATACGTCGGTTGGGACAAATAATGTTGTTTTCTACAATCTGTTATGGTGAAAATAATGTCGTTTCAGTTTTGCAATGGAAATTTATTATCAGCTAGGAAACGATTTAAGGGGCGGAAAGGTTACAGTGACCAAACTTGGTTGATTGTAATTTATTATTATTTTTTTTTAATGTGAGTGTTTGATAAGGGATTTAATGGATCGTACAAATGGGTTGGACGGTTTTGTGAAAGCATGCACTGGCACAGCTATGTGGGGGTGAGGGGGGCTACCGTCCCACTGAAGTTTTTTATTCTTTTAATTTTGTTTCGAAAAGTTTTTAATTTTTATAATTTATCCTTATTAAAAATAAAAATTTTCATATATCTCTATTTTATATCAGTAAAAATAAATAATTCTTATATAATTTCTACTAAAATTAATTTTGTGTTTATAATTTTTCTATTTTATTTCTATTAAAATTAAAAATTCTTATATAGTCCTCATTAAAACTTATTTTATTTTAAAAAAAAATTTGGTATACGCTCCTGCTGGAATATGTTTCTAATATGTTTCTATATTTCTAACCTTGCCCCTTAAAGCATGGTATGGGTTTGGATGATACCTAAGCTGGAAGTGGCAGGGAACATGTTCCCATGCAGCAAAGTATTGCTTGTACGCGAGTCCAAGTCTCAACTATTGAGCAAGAACAACAACATCGAACATCATTACATTAGGTGGAAAGTTTCAAACGTTTATCCTTCATGATGTCTCTCCATCAAAATGGCGAGACAAGTTCCAAGAATTCAAGGCTTGTGTTCTAAACAAATATTGTCGTTTTGACCCTATGTTGCACATAAATTTGCGTTTGATCCTATGTCGTCTTGTTTTGTTTTTAAAGTTGTTACCATATGTACTATGATTGTCGCTTCTTAGATTTATAGTCGTTTGTACGAGACACTGTCTTTTTTACATGTTATGTTTCCTGGACAGGTTAGAAGAAATTGAATTATACTGTATTTTGTTTAATCACTTTCTTACCCTTTAGATGTCTCAAAAGTCATGAAACAAACTGGAGGTGCTAGGAATTATACTAATTTCGTGCGGATCTTTTCACATTATAAGTTTGTCTTTACCAATAATTCCTCAAAAAGTCACCCTAAAAAAACACCTTAAAAAAATATTTTTTTTCACAAAAAAAAAAAAAAATCATTTTAACGGTCTCTCCCTGGCGTCTGCCGACTAGAGAGGCCAAAAACAAAAGGCCAATTTACTGAGATTTTTTAAAATAACCATTTATTTTGAACGAAGAACTTTTAAGATGCGTTTGTTAAAACGGTTTGAGTTGAAATTTTTAAGTTTGAGTTGGTTGACTTTTTAAAAACTAGTTATAATTTTTGTTGACTTTTCAAAAAAAAAAGATAAAAACTGAGATGAAAAATTTGAGTTTGAGATGTAATGCCAAATGCAAACTTAATAAAACTATAAAATATTCTTATGTAACGGTCTTTAAACGTCATACCATATTAAAAAATATGATAATATAATTTATATTAAAATAAGATATATATATTTAATTTAAAATAAGATAATTCAAACACTACACCTTATAATCTATAAAGATAAAATTATCATTATATTATCAAGTTAAAATAATACTGAACTAATAGGTTAATATTAAGATAGTTTTTTATTTTAAGCTGGAATTAAAAAAAAAAGTTGAAAATTTGAAATATTAAAAAGAAAAATATTTAGATATTTGGTTGTCTTGTTTTTTAAGTCCTTTAATAGTAACTTTATCCTATTGTCCTTTTGGTGGTCGGAAGAAAAATAGACGGTTCCGCAACATAACAATTGTCAACATTAAATCGCCACTTAAATTATTAAAAAAAAAAAAAAAAGGTTAATCGACACTTACGTGAAAATCTCGGATTTTTCGCTTTCTCCGCCGGCATCTCCCTCGGTTAAGCTCCCCATCCATCTCCCCCACTCGCTGCCTCCACAACCTCATGCACGCGCCTTCTTCTCCCCCTCTTTTGGGAATATGGAAAACATCCTCTGTCCACTCCTCCATCTCCCCTCTCTCTCTTTCCTCTCTCTCTCTCTAGAAATTTCTTCGTGATCGCGAGCAACAATGGCGAATCGCACGTCCGATCTCCTCCGCCGAGTCGACTCGGCCCTCCAACTCGACGAGAACGCCTTGCTCCGCTACGCCTCCGCCAACGTCGATGGCTTCCCTCTCTCTCCCTCCACTTTCACCGTCTCTCAGGTCTCTCTCTCTCTCTCTCTCCACTTTCTCTCTCTCTCGATTTTTTGTTCAGCTATGGCGTCTCAATTTCTTTTGTTGGTCGGTGAAATTTTCAGTTCGGGCATGGGCAATCGAACCCGACGTATCTCCTGGAAGCGAGCTCTGGTTCTAGTGCTTCGCCGAAGCGATACGTTCTGAGGAAGAAGCCTCCGGGGAAGTTGCTGGACTCTGCTCACGCCGTCGAGAGAGAATTCAAGGTTCAATTTTTACTTTTTTTTGGGCGAAATTGATTAATTTTATACATATATATTCGTATATAATTATGTATAAATTTGTATTTTTTGTTTTTTCGGTTGTTTGAACAGGTTCTCCAAGCATTGGGTGCCTACACACAAGTCCCAGTGCCTAAAGTTTACTGTTTGTGTACTGATTCAAGTGTGATTGGAACTCCTTTTTACATCATGGAGTATTTGGAGGGACGCATACTTGACCCCAAATTACCGGTATTCTTTACAATTTGTACTGTAAAAGCATATCAAATGATTAACGTAAAAGCATATGATTAGTTTATATCAAATGGGAATTGTTCTTCTCTTGCTCAAGTACTCCCATAAGCTTGGTTTGTCAATTAAGGATGTTATTTTTTAAACTAGTAGGTTGGATCAGTTGATTTTTTTCATCCGGGTGTGTACCGAACTACCGGTCTTTCTTACGGTTTGCACTAAAAAAGCCGGTTTGCACTAAAAAAGCATTTGATTTGATGTGTATCGAATTGGAATTGTTGTTATCTAAAAAAATGTCATCTTTAGCTAGAGGGTTGAATCAAAATGTCGACTTTTCTTTTTTTTTTTTTTGGGTCAGGGTGTAGCTCCTGAGAGGAGAAGAGAAATATATCGAGCAACCGCAAAAGTTTTGGCAGCCATGCATTGCGTGGATGTTGACGCTATTGGTCTAGGAAAATATGGTCGTCGGGACAACTATTGTAAACGACAGGTGCATGAATTTTTCAGCAGATTTTGGCTTAGATGATGCTTACTGATTTATTCTTACATGTTGCACCTTGAGATTTGCTTAATAAGTCCTTTGTTTGTTTTAGGTAGAAAGGTGGACCAAACAGTATATTGCTTCAACCGGTGAGGGTAAGCCTGAGAGAAATCCAAAGATGTTCCAGCTGATAGATTGGTTACGACAAAATATTCCTCCTGAAGATTCTTTGGGATCCATGGCAGGCTTAGTTCATGGAGATTTTCGGCTTGATAATCTTCTTTTCCATCCCATTGAGGTTTGGTACTTCCCAAAGCCTTACATTCATACAATTGTTAAACACTTTTTATTGATATGTTGCAGCAGCAGCCTTCGTTCGTGGAGAGTAACTGTCAGCAATTTACCCACTAATTTTGTGCCTCTAGCAGGCGTCGTAGTTCCAGCAATTGCAATGGCTTATTTATTTTCTTCATGTTCCAAAAGTCTTTATATTTCAGATTGTATGGTGCTAAGTCTTATAAAAAGTTTAAATACATGCTAGTACTGACTGCTTTTGATGCTTGGATTGAAAATCAAAGAACTTAGATTTACATTTATAAAGCACGTAAGTCCAGAGATCATAAACTCCAATATGTCTAAATGTGTTGGAGTAAAAAATGGAATTTTCTTCTGGTTTTTCCTAATATGCATATACAATACTTTATTTGGCCCTTAATGTCCTAACTAACACATACACTATTCCTTGAGTAGCTAATCTGAATTGCACAACTGATTTTCAAACTAAAAATGCAGGACCGAGTGATCGGCATTCTTGACTGGGAATTATCTACCCTTGGAAACCAAATGTGTGATGTTGCATACAGCACTTTGGTAAATGTTCAAACTTTAGTCTTTGGACGGTGAAAATCTTTTGTGTGTGTGTGTGTGTGTGTGTGTGTATGTTTTGTGTGAATTCTGTAAGGCTCGCTGTGTATCTCTGATTTGGTACACTTCTGTTTTTGGATACTTTTAAAAGATTTCAAGCATAAATTCCTTATTATTTTTTCTTTCCATAGAAGACTGATAGTTCCTATCCTCCTTTTGCAGCATTATGTCGTGGACCTTGACAAGAATAAAATATCTGAAGGTATAGAACGTACTGGGATTCCGCAGGGGATTCCATCGCTGGCTGAATATTTGGCAGATTACTGTTCTTCATCTGTAAGTCCTCTTGATGAGAATAATGAATAACAAGGGTTCTTTGGCTATTTATTCCCTACAGTTGAGAAAAAATAGTGTTATTCAAACAAGAAAATTAGTTCACATGTCTTGCCAAAAAATAAGATATAACAGTGTTTGTTAAAGGCATGACAAAAGGAAGGTGCTAATGTGTTTGACTTGGGTCAGGACCATCTATTTGATAAGGTCTTTGAGAGTATTTATGCTATGTTAAATTCAATTTGGTCGAGTAGGAGATACTGAATTAAATGATTTAACTAAAGACCTAAGGTAATGGCAGGTGAGATAAGAAAGATTTTGTGTAATTAATAAAATAGCCTTTCTTAGAGTTAGGAGTGAGTTGGCATGTCACAGAGTTAATAAAGATTAACTAAAGAATTTACTTCCTTATACTTTGGAGCTCTGTGTGCCGTCCAGTATTCTAATAGATGGTTAACATGGTAAATCACTTTGTTTTCTTTCTACTAACCTTGCTGAGAAATGAACTTATATTGGGATTATTGCACTTGCAGCAAAAACCATGGCCTGCAGCTGTGTGGAAGTTCTATGTTGCCTTTTCTTTGTTTCGTGGAGCATCAATCTATGCAGGAATATACAGTAGATGGATCATGGTATTTTGAATTTTCTCAAGAGATGAAAATTTCCTCTCATATTAGTACTTTACATGTAAAATTCTTGGTTGAAGCTATTAATGGTTTACTGTTCCAATGAAGGGTAATGCTTCAGCAGGTGAGCGTGCCCGACATACAGGGGACAAAGCTAATGCCCTTATAGAGTCTGCATGTGCTTTTGTTAACCGAGATTATGTGCTTCCTGATAATCCTCCATCAGGTAGTTCTACAGCTGTGCTCTTTAGCTGGCTTTGAATACATATTCTGCAAGGAATCAATTAACGTTTAAGGTTTCAGTGATAAGTCAATGTCACTTTTGTTTCAGGTGCTTTTGCTACACGAGATGAAGCACTTTCAGGAACAGGGAGGTTCGTTCCGAGTAAAAAAGTTGTGGAATTGAGAAACAAGTTGATTAAGTTCATGGAAAACCACATATATCCCATGGAAAATGAGTTCTACAAACTTGCTCAGTCTCCTTCACGTTGGACAGTTCATCCGGAGGAAGAGAGGTTAAAGGAACTAGCAAAGAAAGAAGGGCTCTGGAACTTATGGATACCTGTACGTGACTAAATCCTGCCCCCCAAGTCGGAGATTTTGTATTTTCTGTGTCTGATTATCTCCTTTAAGTTTACCCTTTTATGTTTGAAGCTACTTATGTAAGAAGGAATATCGTTTTACTGAAAGGTATTTGTCTGGGTCTGCATGCAGTTTGATAGTGCAGAAAGGGCAAGAAAGTTAATTTTCAATGGAAGCAATTATCGCGTCTCTGATGATACAAGCAATCAATTATTTGGGGCAGGCCTTTCAAATCTTGAGTATGGATACCTTTGTGAGATCATGGGCCGTTCTGTTTGGGCACCACAAATTTTCAATTGTGGAGCACCTGACACGGGAAATATGGAGGTGAGAAAACTTTTGATTATATGCAAAGACCATCGTTGTGCATTTTTATGGATCTTTTTACATCTAACCTTTTGTTTCAGGTATTATTGCGTTATGGAAACAAAGAACAACTACTTGAATGGCTAATTCCTTTGCTTGAGGGGAAAATCCGATCAGGATTTGCAATGACAGAACCAAAAGTTGCATCTTCTGATGCAACCAATATTGAGTGTTCTATTAAAAGGTAAGATTGTGCAGAAACATTGGAAAGGGAATCTCTAATTTTTCTAGTGCTAGAATAAGTTTCATCTTCATTTGCCATCCGATATCATTGCATTCAATAAGAGACTTTTTTAATTGGGAAGGATTTTAGTTTGCTACTCTTTTTTTTTTTTTTTCGCTTCTGCTTCTTTAACATAATTTTCACCTTTTCCTGAGACGTTAATTCAATTAAAAGATAAAAATAAAAACAAACAGCTGATGTTTCCTTGAGAAAGATTTTGCCATATATATCATTGTTTTCACCTTTAGGCATCTCTCAATTGGACATTCATGATCATTTTCTAGGACTTTCACTACGTAATTGTAGCTACTGTGAACATGTGCAGACAAGGAGATTCATATGTTATCAATGGAACGAAATGGTGGACCAGTGGTGCTATGGATCCAAGATGCAGAATTCTCATACTAATGGTTACTTCTTGTGTGGAATGGAATTAACATCTCTATTTGTTATAATATACAATTTTCTGAGAATAAAGACTCCAAATATTCTGCAGGGAAAGACCGACTTCAATGCTGCTAAACATAAGCAGCAATCTATGATCTTAGTGGATATTAAGACTCCTGGTGTACATATAAAGAGACCACTCATGGTTTTTGGCTTCGATGATGCACCTCACGGACATGCAGAAGTAACATTTGACAATGTGCGCATCCCTGCGAAAAATATTTTACTGGGAGAAGGGCGTGGATTTGAAATTGCACAGGTATAATTCGGTGTCTTTTTATGAAAGCTTGACCCTAATGAAATCAGTTTATTAAGTTGGTTTGATATTTATTAAGGTTCCCGTTGTAACTTCATTTTTCAGGAAAGCATGCTGCATTTCTTTTTTTTTTTTTTTTTTTAATACTTGCTAGTACAATTTTTTTTAAATTTCATAGGGACCCACTAAGGATTAACTACGTCACGTGATTGAGCACTTTGAATTAGCTCCAAAAATCTTGAGAAGCCTCAGTCCAAGGAGTGAAAATAGTTCATTACAAAATTTGTTTAGTGGGCATAGAAGATTATTGTTAGTTAAAAGTTGTTCATGATTTTGTGTCCGGTGTCGGCTGTGCATGCTTCATGATGTTTTAATCCAGATACTTGCTGGAGTGAAACATATTTGTCTCACATTTTGTCTCGAATTTACAACTTTTCAGGGTAGGCTAGGTCCGGGAAGATTGCATCATTGCATGAGGTTGATAGGTGCAGCTGAGCGTGGCATGCAGATGATGGTTCAAAGGGCTCTTAGTAGAAGAGTCTTTGGAAAGTTGATTGCTGAGCAAGGTTCTTTCCTTTCCGATTTGGCAAAGGTATATCAACTTAGTACCAGATGATAGCGTAAGAGTGATTTTGTGTTCTTAGATTTGTTTAAGACATATTTTAAGTGATGCCCTCTAAAGCGTATGGTAGAAACTTTCATTCTTGTACAATTTACAACCAGAGACTGACAGTGCCACCTTTAACTCCAATAAATTAACGATCTTGAAAACTTGTTTGAAATTCGAATTGAATCTTCCTGTGTGTCTACCATGAAAATAAATTTCAATCAACTACTGGAAATTTGGTGATGGTATTCTTCTTGAATCATCCTTTTGTCATTCAGTGTCGTATAGAGCTTGAGAAGGCTAGATTATTGGTTCTTGAAGCAGCTGACCAACTTGATAGACTAGGAAATAAAAGAGCCCGGGGGACAATAGCAATGGCCAAGGTAAATCTCTCATAGTTGGACCTGAGCTAAATAATGTTGTTTTCATAAATTGCGTGGACTGGCTTCGTATTCGTTGTTCTCCTCTGCAATAATTATCTGAATAATTATTTCTTGCAAAATGAATTGCTGAACCGTGGAGCAGGTGGCAGCTCCGAACATGGCGCTGCAGGTGCTTGACAGGGCGATGCAAGTGCATGGTGCTGCAGGCTTATCCTCGGACACTGCTCTCGCACATCTCTGGGCGACCGCAAGAACATTGCGAATCGCAGATGGTCCAGATGAAGTTCATCTGGGTACCATTGCCAAGTTAGAACTACGAAGGGCTAAGCTCTGAGATCTTGTGCTGAATACAGAAGATAAATTATCTCACATTTCTGTAACAATAAAGAAGAGAGAGAGAGAGAGAAGATAAGCTAAAGAAAATAAAGGTTGGCTTGATAGTGGCATGTAACCACAGAAAAAGTGAGCGTGACCACGAGCATGTTGAGAATAAAACGTAATATACAAATACTTGTACTTTTAGATTATTTTTAAATAAGCTTAATGCTTTGTTTGGAGATTAAGCCTTCGTTTGATAAGTTAGTTGGAGATGAAATTTTTAAATTAGAATTTATTTACTTTTTAAAAATTAGTTATAATTTTTGTTGACTTTTCAGAAAAAGACAAAAATTGATATAAAAAAGTACAGTTTAGTTGGAGTTGCAAAACAAAACATAAGTTTAATTCTAACTAAACTGTATTTTTTTATCTCAGTATTTGTCTTTTTCTAAAAGTCAATAAAAATTATAACTAGTTCTTGAAAAGTCAATCAATTCCAACTTAAAAATAACATTTTCAATTAATTTACCAAACAGGGACTTAAATTTAGATATTACTACTTGAAGTTCTCGTTTTTTCTTTCTTCTTGTATTCAGACAACTGATTATCGTTAACTCGTGTAGATAAACTTGCAAAAGTGGTTTTTCAATCCGAGTTTATCATGGTTAATAATAAAATAGAAGAGCGTGTTTGGTCTTGTGATTAGGCAATGGCTGCACAACAAAAAGTATTGAATGTGCTGAGTGTCTTTTGTCCACTTTTCGCGATACCCTCTGTTAAAATGATCGAAGAGGAAAACGAGCTTTCTTCTTTTTACTGTGTTCGAGCTCTTTCAAGTTCCATCCCCGCTCTGCCTGTTGTCACCTATGTTGAAGAAACGTAAAATTGTGTATTATGACCAATGAAACATCAAGTCAGCCCTGGCACTTTTGTCTATGCATTTGTGCTATGCTAACCAACTACGCATGCATCACCTTTTTAAAACAGTTTAGGGATCATTTTGATTAATTATTCTCACTATTATCAATTTTATCTACAATTTTTGCATATAATAAACTTCCCTATTAATATATGAACATGTTCATGAATGATAAATGTTCTCATACGCTAGCCATTTTCAACAAGAATAGTGATATGGAGATTAATTCCAATCCTAACTTTTAAGCACTATTTTGCATGGTATATAAGTTGTTATATCTTGAGTAGTACATCTTTGTTTTAATTTCAAAAAAGCTTTCATTTCCATGTTAGGGACGACTTTCCCTTTTCATTCTGAATTATATATATACATAGATATTCTCATAATAGTGCACTAGAACTTAGGCCTCGTTTGGTTCGCCGTTTTGAACCCAAAATTTTCATCTCAGTTTTTGTCTTTTTCTGAAAAAGTTTTTTGTCTTTTCTGAAAAGTCAACAAAAATTACTGTTTAAACTTAAAATTTCCAACTCAAACCGTTTCACCAAACGGACCCAAATAAACTTTGCACATGCCCAAATAAAGCTTTAATACCCGCTAAGTAATTGCTTCATCTAAAAAAGAAACTAAATCTTTCTTAAAAAATAAAAAAGAAAAGAAAAGAAAAAGAAGAAAAAGAAACTAAATCTGATAACACAAAATGTTTCATCCAAAAACTAAATATGAAAACAAAAATGTTCAGCACATCTAAATATAAACATTGAAGTTGCTGGAGAACAGAAGAAGCCAATTACCCAAACAAATGGTCTAAAAATGGGAGGCCCTACATGTTTGCTTCAACAACTAGTTTGGCTGAAATGAAATGCTCTCAAATTTGGAAAATACTAACAACCTTTAATTCTGTCTTGATTTCAAACCCCACATTTTCTCAACAGAAATTAACTGTCTTTTGAACCAAAAAAAAACACTTCCTGTTTTTGGCCTCCTATCCCTCATCCACAAAAATGATATATATCTACTCCTCCATTTAAACATAACAAATTCCCTCATTACCTAGCCCAAGGGGCATCACAAGCCTCTTCTCACCTCTTTAAATTTCACAAAACAAAAACAAAAATTAAAAAAAAAAAAAGTAAGACAAATTATCACCCAAAAAAAAAAAAACTTGTAATTAAAACCATAGGAACATTAATCTTCTTCCAAACAAGATGCCGTTTGGGGGACAAAATAGCAATGGAGGCAATAGGAAGAAGAAGATTGCCATAATCGGCACCTCGGCTTTGATCCTCGTGGCGATGGTGGTTGCGGTGGCGGTTGGCTTTAACCGTGGTGAAGCTGACAACAAGTCGGCCGCTCCTGCCAGTGCTCCACCCGGTGTAGCCACCACTACAAAGGCTGTCCAGGTAATGGCAGAGCCACATGCAACTAAGCGGTCAAACTCAAATTTTAAAATTTTAATTTTATATATGTAAATATTTCTCAAAACGTATCACTCAATAATTAAAATTTATAATTACATTGACTTTTAAAAACAAAAATCATTTTTTTTAAATATAATAAGTCAAATTGAAAAGATTTTCTGACTCCGTTATGAATGCATGCGTGCAGGCCATTTGTCAGCCAACTGACTACAGGGAGACCTGCGAGAGCACCCTCACGTCGGCCGCGGGCAACACCAGCGACCCGAAGGAGCTCATCAAGGCCGCCTTCAACGTCGCCGTCGACCACATCTCCGCCGCCATAAGGAACTCCTCCACGTTGAAAGAGCTGGCCAAGGACTCCCGAACAAACCAAGCCCTCGCCAACTGCGACGAGCTTCTAGACTACGCCATCGACGACCTCAAGGAGTCCTTCAACAGAATCGGAGCCTTCGAGTACGGAAAGCTCGACGAGTACGTCAACGACCTAAAGATCTGGCTCAGCGGAGCCATAACCTACGAGCAGACCTGCCTCGACGGTTTCGAAAACACGACGGGCGAGGCAGGCGATCGGATGAAGGCGTTGCTGAAAAGCTCCCAGGAGCTGACCAGCAACGGACTCGCCATGGTGACGGAGATTTCCACCATTTTAGCAAGCTACAACCTCCCGTTCAACACGAGCCGGAGGCTTCTATCGGAAGAAGACGGCGAGGAGGGGACGCCGGAGTGGGTGAGCGAGGGGAAGAGGAGGCTGCTGGCGGCGGGGGGGAGGGGGATAAAGGCGGATGTGGTGGTGGCGAAGGACGGGAGTGGGAAATACAGGACGGTGAACGAGGCGTTGAAGGAAATACCAACGAAAGGTAACAGGACGTTTGTGATTTACATAAAGCAGGGGATTTACAAGGAGCACGTCATGGTTGATAAGAGCATGACTCATGTTATGTTCATCGGAGATGGCCCCACCAAGACCAGGATCACCGGAAGTTTGAACTTCGTTGATGGTGTCCAGACCTTCAAGACCGCCACTGTTTGTGAGTACTTTACATATTATCTATCTCTAATTTATATACATATATCTCTCCCTACGTCTTCGATCACAATTCAAACTTTTTTCTACAAGATTTTTTCCTCGTACAAATTCTAAACAATTTTTAACACCACTGATATTCTAGTCTTTTTTTCTTTTTCAAATTTCTTTTTGCTATCTTTGTATATTGTATTACATTTGTGATCGCCAACATAATTTAACAATAAATGTAAGTATAATTTCATTAGAAAGTTTTAAGTTGAAATTCCCTCTCTCAAGTCCAAAAAATGAAAATACATTCGGATATACATGACTTGATAACAAATTTTTCAAAAAAAAAAATGTACTATCTCTACATTCACACGTAGATTGATGTCTTTGCTTAAGTATAATTTGTTTGACAAATGAGTTTGAATCACAATTCAATTTTTTTTTTTTTTATCTCTACAGAATTTTCTTATAAAAATTTTGTAACCAAATCTAGAGTTTAAATGTCACCTTAGTGTTACAAGGCAAATTAGGTCATAGAAATCGCTCTTTACTTATGGTAATTGTTTAGAACTTATTTGTCAAATGAGTTTAACTTATGAATTGAAATGTCACCTTAATATTAGACATATAAAACAAGGCTTTCAAATGTAATTGCAGCTGTGATAGGAAGCAACTTCATAGCAAAGAACATAGGGTTCGAGAACACCGCGGGGCCGCAGAAGCACCAGGCGGTGGCTCTCCGAGTACAGTCGGACATGGCAATCTTCTACAACTGCCACATGGACGGCTACCAGGACACCCTCTACACCCACACTCACCGGCAGTTCTACCGCGACTGCGTCATCTCCGGCACCATCGACTTCATCTTCGGCGACGCGGCGGCCATCTTCCAGAACTGCAAGATGGTCATCCGCAAGCCCCTCGAGAACCAGAACTGCATCGTCACCGCGCAGGGCCGCACCGAGCGCCGCGAGGCCACGGGACTGGTGCTCCAGAACTGCGTCATCACCGGGGACCCGCTCTACGTCCCCGTAAAGGAAAAGAACAAGGCATATCTGGGAAGACCGTGGAAGGAGTACTCCAGGACGATCATCATGTCGTCCCAGATTGACGGTGTCATTGCACCGGAAGGGTGGCTGCCGTGGGCGGGAGACTTCGCTTTGAATACTTGCTTCTACTCCGAGATATCGAACCGAGGACCGGGGGCAAACCAGAGCGGGAGGGTCAAATGGCGCGGGATCAAGAAGGTCCCGCCTCAGCGCTCGTCCGAGTTCAGCCTTTCGAGGTTCTTAGGGGAGGGCTGGATCAAGGCCAGTGGGTTGCCTTATGTCTAGTAGGAAAACGACGTCGTTTGGTTAATCGTCGTTGTCGTTTTTTTTTTTCTTTTTTTTTTTTTTGGAAAATTCTATTGTTGGTGCTCTGGTAATTTTACTTGGGAAGTAATATATAATAGAAGAAATATTGGAGTTGGATGCATCTGTGAGCGTGTGTTTTGGGAGGTGAATTGAATTGGCTGGTTTTAACTTGTTAGAAGAAATTATATAAAGTTAATTTAAACGGTTGTGTATTATTATTATTATTATTATTTTAAAGAATTTAAGTGCTTGTGCTGTTGTTACTTACTTGAGAAAAAATGATTAAGAATGACAAAAGTATTATATACACCATCTCTGTTTTTTGTTTTAGTTGTACTCACTAGTTTTTTTCCCTATTAAAATTGAGTTATTTTTAATCAAGATTTAAAGAGAATGAAAGAATGCAAATATTAAAGAAACTTATAAAAAATACATGTATCTTAATGATACTCGGTAGTCACCAAAGAAAAGGGTTGGTAATTGCCTCCGTCACACCGCCTTGAAAAGACACAAAATAAATGAGTTTACGTGACAATATTTTAAATTCTCATGTTAATTTTAGATTGACACGTGTAACACATATTATAAATGAACAAATTATAAATCAATACATCTAACTTGTGATTGATCCACATACATATTTTCAATATCATATACTAATGCTTTGACATACTCATTAATGTATACGTGTTTGTGTATAGATATTTTTTTGTGTTTGTGTCTAGATGTTTTTTGGGTTTGGTATGAATATTTGAAACATTAACGTCCTTTGTTATGTAAACTACTTATTTGTTGTTCTTCTTCTCACTTGCTTGATTTCTAAAGAGTAGTAAATGTTAGTTTTAAATCTTACTAAAAAAGATGCCCGTTTCAAATTATTTAATCAATTTTCACAAATCAAGTTAGTTGGATCATAATTGCGTATTTTTTTCCTTGTCAATCTACCACGATCCATTCAAATGTGGATAAAGTATTCTGTTACGTATGATTAACGTTTTGGGTCCATATTTGAATTTTTAGACATTTATTAATCTCTAATGTTTGACTTAAGATTTAACTGTGGCTTATGGAAACATGATAGCTAAAACGAATTATCATTTTAGCAATTTACCTTCTCAGCTCACTAAATTGTGGCAATATAATCCTTATAAATTAATTTTCTGTTAAATTAATTAGTTATAAAGAGCTTATATACGCCTCATGTGAAGACGGAAAAATATATTTCGAACCAAAAATTTCTAAATCTAATACAATCATAATGCGAATATTCTAATTTTAAATAATTTATTTAAGTATAAAATTAACTAAAAAGGGTACATTATTATAATTTAACAAAATTAAAGGATAATTGTTAAAATTAAAGATTTGGATAGCAACTTGTCAAAGAATAACAAATTCATGGAACATTAATGCTAAAAACCCCGTAAAGCAAACACGTTCATCTAATCCTACTAATTGAATTGTTATTTGTTGAAAATAGATGAGTATTAAAGTAAAGTGAATTGAGTCTAATTTTAAGAAGCCTAATTCATAGATTATGTACCTAAAATTTGTTATTTATAATTATTTACTTCAAATATTCTGTTTTCCCCAGTACTTCAACTATTTTTTAAACCTATTATTTAGGTCAATCATAAAACTTCTATTTACCTTTTTCTCCCTGTGAAAAATCTACCATCTTATTTTGGGCCATTGTGGTCCAGTTCCCAATACTTTGGAGGCCCAATCATATATAAATATTTTTTTAAATGAAAATTCCAAGGGAACGAAGCGGGAAAGGATTAATCTGAAACCTTTTTTGAACTCCCTCCTTCCTCTTTCGCCATCGCCACCAGAGCTCTGCAGCAGTAGATTCGAAGATTTTCTCTCCCATTTTCTCACATTTTCCGTCTCATTTTCTCGCCCAACAATCAAAACCCCAACTTTACGTTTTTGCCTCGCTCTCGAAACTCTTTTCTTTTCCCCACCCCCAGAATCGAAAACCTTAGGGTTTCCAAATGACCCTCCAACGCCCCCACGAATTGAATGCGATACGTTCGAATTCGCTCGAAACAGAATGACTGACGGAAGAGAAGACGCCAATGGCGGCAGCAGCGTAGGCGGTGGAGGAGGATTCCACAGGGTTCAAGCGGAGCGTGACCTAGAGTCGAATTGGGAAGTGGATCTTGCGCACAAGCTCGAGGACTATTTGTTAAAGATTTGCTCCGGCGAGATTCCCACCGGAGATGACGCTCATATTCCGGTTAATTTCGCCGAAGGTCTGCTTTCAATTTTCTTTTTCTTTTAAAAAAGTTATACTTTTTTTTTCTTTTAATTAAATTTTTTTTTTCTGGGTTGTAGCTGCTTTACTGCTTCAGGGTTCGGTTCAGGTGTATAGTCGAAAGGTCGAATATCTCTATTCGTTGGTTTTGCGGGCTTTAGAGTTCCTTTCTCAGAAGAGGTTTGTTCTTTTAGATTCTATTTAGTAGAATATATGGCAAAAAGATTTGATTTGGGGACTTTTTATGAGACGCCAAAATTTTCCCATGTCTATATCTTCTGAAAATTCATAGCTTTAGAGTAAATTAAGCAAGAAAAAACGGTTTCGTAATAAAGTTTGTATTTTTATCTTGCTTTGTTTTGGGTGAGTTTAGGCAGGAGGAACAATTAGAGGGGACATCAAACCAGCCTCAAAAAAGTGCAGCTGGTTCTAAAGAAGTTGCCGATGAAGAAAATGATTTGTTTTGGGGTTTAGATGACATCCCAGGTAGTTTTTTCTCTTAATTATTTGAGTCTGATTTTTTTTTTTTTTTTGGGGTGAAATAAGAAGCTTAAAAAATATTATCCTTGCAGTGGAAGTGAAAAATTGCCTAGACACTCAATCAGATAGAGACCCGTCTTTGAATTATTTTGTGAAGCCCCCGGCAAATTTAGTTGTGCTTGAAGGCGATTGCTTAGATAGCGGTGGCGATGCTGGGGAGTTGGAGTCGTATCTGGTAATATAGGTGTTGCCATTTGTTGCAACATTTATCGCTTATTTGATGTAGGTTTTTTATTTATTCATTGTGTGTCAAATATGGTTGCAGTTGGCCACCAGTGATCTTTACCGGGGATTCATTCTATTAGATCCTTGTGATGCAACTGCAGTGCATGATTATTTGGATGGGGAAATAGATGGAAGAGGGCAGAACAGTGCTTACAAGGGAAGCACAGGTCGCAAAAGCTTTCATTCTCCTACTAGACGTTCCGGGGGAGCTTCTCATAAGTCCTCTGTTAGAAAGAACCAGGATGTTAATATCAGTCCGTCTCCATTGGTTGGTTGCAGTTTTGATGCTTATAACTCCGGGATTGGGCATGATCCTCCTGCCCCCGATACATTTAATGATAACAACAGTGGATTTGATATGGATGATAGACATTCAGAGCCTGGGTACGTTGATGACTCAGATGGTGACGAAGATCCTTGGAAGCCTTTGAATCCCCATGAACCTGGAAATTTGAAACTTAAACCTTTTAGAAAAGGTCATTTAAGTACTTTTTTCTGTAGCTTGCTGTGTTTATGATTCTGCTAAGTGTCTAACAATATTGTCCTGTTGATTTTTTCTCAATTTTCTTAACAGTTAAAGCTCATAAAAGGAATGGAGTTATGCCTAAGCGCATTTTGATATCTACATTGTTTCCTCCTGCGAGATTGCATGGTACTATAAGCCCAGACCTTAGGAGATTGTGGGAGATGCGAAATAATGGCCATGAAAGGCGAAAAAGACGAAGGGAGTCTCAATCTCCTCCACCATATGAGAAGGTTTCTTCCTATCCCCTCTCTTAAATTTGGAGGTTTAAGTTACTTGTATTTGCCTTCTTTGTGGTGATGCAACATTTCTTTATTGCAGCTGCGGCAACAACTAATTAATGATGGAAATCAAACTTTTGATGCCTTCCTTAATCCTGAGGATGGCAATGAGGAAAGTGAAAATGATAACGGAGTTCCTGATTTTGGGCAACCTGATGATGACATGCCGGAGTATATGGATGCAGATGCACCTTGCCACAATGAAATGGTTTGGCCAACAGTATTTTGCTGATCCTATTTTATCATGCATCCTATTTTATCATGAAACGTTGGGAAATTCTTTTCTTGTAAAATCATTGATCTCCAATTCTCCATGCAGCAAGATGGAGATGGTCCTAACTTTAGTGTTGACTATAACTTTGAACATGAAGATGCAAATACTCCTACAAACCTCGAAGATCTATGTCGCTCTCACCTAGTAAGCACAAATCTCTGACTTTTGCTTATTGCTTACACTAGTGATGAAATTGCATTCTATCTGACAAGCTTATATGCTTTCAAAATTCTCAATCTTTCTTTCTGTTGGGTGAGAGTTTTGTAGTGACTAAGTTGCACGAATTTATCCTTGTCTAGGTTTGTTCTTTCTTAAGCTGACAAAAAAATAAAAGGATATAATCTCACTTGAAGAGAGAGGGAGTTATTTATAGCTTCTTCGTAATGCTAAATGGGAAGTCAAGGGAATTGATTAGAAACACGAGTTAGTTCACTACTGTGTTTTACCTCAACTTATGCTTGTTTTCTAATATGTTTTTCTCTTTTCTATATGGTATCTACTATTATACATTTGCACAAATGATAATTTCAACTATTCTTTTGTTGGTTAATCATTTACCTTTATGTAGGATGCTCTCCTTGCTAGCATAGCTGAAACTGAGAAGCAGAGTGAATTGGCTGCACGGGTTACTACATGGAAACAGAAAATTGAGCACAACCTGGAAGAGCAAGTAAGCTTCATCAACTTTTGTTCCCTTTCTATCCGTCAATTTGTTTATTATTTAATATTTAGTGGGTCTTCCAATATTTGTACTTTTCTATGCTCTTAATTTTGCTCTGGTGGTTTGAATTGAAAAAATTCTCTTTTTTTTTTTTTTTTTTTTTACTAGGACTCACACCCCGAATTTGATATACACAATTACGGTGAAAGAATTCTCAACAAACTATCACTTGAAGCTGAAGATACGAATGTCTTGTCATTTGCTGAAGTTGTGAAAGGCCAAGAGAAATATGATGTTGCTCGCAGCTTTTCTGCTCTTCTGCAGCTGGTTACTCCCTTGTCTTGACTAGTCTCTGGCATATTTCCCATCCAACTTCGTCAGTTAGATTTTAACTTAAAATACATTTGGTTCTTACAAATATATATACGCGCCTGCGTATGTATATATACACACAAACATACATTTCCGCTACGTGTAAGCTTCTATATGAGGTTTGGATGTTCCAATAAGTGGGTACTTGGTTTTGGATTTTAACAATTTGATTTTCAGGTAAACAATGGGGATGTTGAGTTGGAAAGAAGTCGGATTGACGGTCAGTCCGTCTGCTACACGGAAGCAAATCCTTTCCACGTTCGGCTCCTTAGCCATGACAAGAAAAGGGAGGAAGTTCAATTTCGCATGTCCAGAAAGAGAGTAAAGTCCCCAACAAGAAAATCATCTAGAAAGGGTGATAACGAAAACTTTGGGAGAGACAAATCTAAATCTCCCTCTGTCAATTCGTCTAAGTTACATGGATCAACGGAGTTGCCATCGCAACAGAAATGCAAATTTTCTGTAAAAGTCGGAAAGATTGGTGCGCTGAGGTGCACTCCTGAAGGGAAGAAGAGAAGAAGAGCTAGGCTTGTTGAGCCAGTTGATCTACATTCTGCAGGATGACACAGATGAGGTTTTGCGGGTTAGTTGCCACTGTTTTTACCATTTAGGTAATTTCTGCTCAGAAGTAGATGGTAAAAAACAGCTAGGAGTGACCTCAATTACTGTAGATGTAGGTAACCAACGAGGGTAAAAATTTGTTAACGTAATATATTTAACTGTCAAAACTACCTTGTAATCATTAGTGAAATCCTTATACAGCATGTATTATTATCAAATTGTGATGGCCTTGGCTCTAGGCCTTCCAACAAAACTTTTTGCTTTTTTTGCAAGATACAACTATTCTTATTCACGAGTTACCATCTCTCTCCCTCTCTCTCTCTCATGCTATGTTTGGTATAGGTGAAAAGTGGGAGGACAGAAAAGAGTGGACAAAATTTTTTTTTTTTTTTTAATTTAAGAATTATATGTTGTTTGGTCGAAGAGAAGGGTGAAGGGAAGGAAAAAAAATGGCAAGAGTCCCATTTTGTTTTATACTTACATCAATAATTACCTTTTTGTCCTCTTAAAAAAAAAAACCAAAAACAAAAACAACAGAATGATTCACAAAATAGTCATTTAGTTGATTGCCTACTTTCTTTCCTCTTGGTGGCTCTTATCACACCAGACAAGGTTTAAAATAAAATAAAATAAAAAGAAGAAAGAAAGAAAGAAATCGACTTTATTTCTCACTCACATTTTCTCCCTCTTTTTTTTTCCCCTAATCAAATGTAGTATAAAAGCATCTATATTTAACCCCACAGAACTGAATAAGATTCTTTTACAAAATGAAGGACTACTTTTATCAGGAAACTGCTCGACCCCGTCAGGTAGAACAATTTTTATATCCCTAAGCACCTTACTCATGATTTTTGTTTTTGGGTAAATTACTCGTGAGTTTACATAGTAAAGAATCAATTTCTAAATAATATGGCTTTCAACTACAACGTGTAAGACCACTCTTGTCAGCCACTCTTGTCATAGGTTATTTCCCTAATAATTTAAAGAGTAATTGTCCTAAATAGTCCATAAATTTTTTTCAAAAGTGACGGTTCGGTCTCTTTTTTTTTTTGGTTGAGAACTTTTATTTTTTAACCGTAATGATCCTTTTCGTCCAAAATCATTAAATTTTTAACAGAATCTTATTGAAATGATTATATTTATAACAAAATAACTAAAATACCCTCCCCTCTCTCTGCGTTTTGACCACCCCCTCCCCTCTCTCTCATCTCTCTCTCTCTCTCTCTCTCTCTCTCTCTCAGTCTCCCCCCCTCCCCCCCAAACTCCCTCTTTTGGTTTCGTCACCCCCTTCGCTGTTCACCCCCACCCCACAACTGGGTCCCCCCCTCCCAGCTCCGTTTGCCCGCCCCCCGCCTCGGTGCCGCTAAACTGGGTTTTGAGAAAAGAGAAGAGAGAGAGAGAGAGAGGGAAAGGAGAGGAATTTTTTTTTTATTTTTTTATGATTTTTTAAAATTTTTGTTAAATTAATTACTATTAGACTACTAAAATACCTTCATAAATTAACGGCTTTGGACAGAAAAGATCATAATAACCAAAAATTAAGAGTTGTCGGTAAAAAAAAAAAAAAAAAAAGGACCTTTGAGAGAGTTCATAAATTATTTAGATCAATTACTCTAATTTAAAAGGTATGGCCAACTATTCACCCAAAAAAAGAAAAAAAAGGCCAACTTGACTTTGTATCTGATTGTTTTATTAAAGTGGTTCCTCTTTTTGATTTGGCGTGTATCATCTTAAAGTCCATTCGAGGCTTCTTTATTATTATTATTTTTATTTTTAATTTTCTTGAATTTAATATTTTATTTTATTCTTATTTTGCTTAGGAAGACTTGACAATTGACATGGTAGTGCTTTTGGTCTTTACTAGGGTATCCTTCATTGCCAATTGCAAAGAGCCAAATGCAGTAAAAAGAATAATTGCCTTTGCCGGGTTTATGTAAAGAGATTCTCTTGCAAACCGTGTCGAAGAACAAGTCCAGTGTTGTTTGGTTCTTAAGGTGGGCCCGTCGGAGTGTGTTTCTAAACTTTTTTTGTTTTTTAAGAAGAATTTTACGTTTTTGCATTTGTTGCCTCGTCTACTCCTTTGAGTTACCGAGCAAAGGGAGCTACTCCTTAATCTGCAGTATTTGGTGGGCTATTTTTTTTTTTTTTTTTTTTTTTGTGGCTAGAAAAAGAAATGAGAAAATAGTAATTAATGTCGGAGTTAGAGCATTCTGAGGGGCAGTCAACAATCAACACAAGTATATTTACCAAAAAAAAAAAAAAAAATCAACACAAGTATTTTCTCTGACTTTTCAAAGCCCTAATAAATCACTCTTGGAAAATATGCATTCTCACCTTATTCATAATTCCTTATCTTAAGCAGTTTTAATCCCAGATCATAAAGTCAAAGATTGATTTTTAAATTCTAATGAAGGTATTCACATACACATCGCATGATAACTTGAGATTTAACATAATCAATCAAATAAGGCATAAATCAATCTCTTCAATACCTCTATTAACCCTAAAAAAACGAGAATGTTTTGCACATTACATGCCTGGTTTTGTAAGATTTTGAGTTTCCAAGCTATAGACTGATACCTATTTCTCTTGGGTTAACACTTGTTTGTGCGTTCCGATTTTTCGTTTTAAAAAAAGTTCAAAAATAAAATGTTTTTAACTTAAAATATTTTGACACATCAGAATATGATCACTATAATCTAGTCGGAATAAATAGAAGTGATTCATAAAATATGAACCTAGGAAAGCGTAACGTGTTTCTCAAGTCCTAGCATGGCCAAAGACCTTGGATGCCTTTGTTTTGGTTTGAAAGTTGGACTTTAGAGTCCTAGTCTACTCCTAAAACGATGACAGAGAAAAAACATATATACAAGTCTATGACGGAAATACATTATAGATCAAGTAAACAAGCGTGTTTTTACTATTGTCTGTCGTTTTTCTTCTAATTCGTCTATATCATCGTACTAGTTACGCACTGCAGCTGCAATAGAAAACGCGTCGAGAGCAGGAAACCAAGGCACTGACAGGTCCCCACACAAGTTTTGGTTTTGGAGGAGTCAGTTTCCCACCAAAACTAGTGGACATTATATTACATTTACACAACTAATATGACAAACATTAAAATAAAAAATGTTTCTTTCTTTGCATGGTTTATACAAAGTCTAACGCCACAAGCTTTAAAATTTTAATGGACCGCAACACAAAAGATTTAAAATTCCTCCAACGATACTAGAGACAAGATAGGACAAATATTACATCTACATGATGGGTGAATGTGATGACAAAAGATCTTGATATCTTTATCAGGCATCTTCCATTCATTTATTTAGGTTTGACTCTTATTGTCTTCTCTTTAGACGCCGCTCCGGTTTTAATTATTGAAACTTAGGTTGGTGATGACAAAGTAGGTATCAAATGGACGACTAAGAGAAACTAGTATACAAAACTTGATTCTGTCATATCTAAGAAAGTGTTTATGTTTATGAGGTTGAAAAACCTGATAGGATAAATATTATCATATCGAATGGTTGAGATTTAACAGTTTCATTATATATCATCGGCATCTACTACTATATAGAACTCAATTATTTTGCAACTTAAATAACTTGTCGAAACAAGTTTTAATGCAAATGGGGTGGCCTAAACATAGCTTGTCACTGTCCGGTTATAGTGGCGGTTGGCATGTGCAAAGAGGCTTATGTTCCGTGTTTGGTACAAACAAGGTATATATATATTGCCACCAAATCCATGCAGGCTGCGGACCAAAACGTGGGGACATAGGCGGCTATTCTCATCTACATCAAAGAGGGTCAAATCCCACCGCCGAATGATTGGTGTAGCACCCAGCGATACTAAACCATCAGCATGGATCTGTAATAAAAAAATTCGAATATTAAGTGATTTTTTAAGGATTTTAAAAATGAAGACTTGTTCTTGTAATTTTAATATTCAAATCGTCTTAGATTACATCATTACATATTATTACTATTATTAGCACATTTGATGAGATTTAAATGATATCCTTATTTAGGGATAAGACCTGACAATAAATTTTTAACGAAGATTTTTTTTTCTAACTTAATCTAAATTAACACTCTTCTTCTTTTTTTTTTTTTTTTTTTTTTTTTTTTAGATTTAGACCGTAGTAAAAAGAAAACTAATAGAAAAATGAAAATTTGACATAAGGTGAAGTGTTCACATGCTATTAATAGAGAGTTTAGACGTTTCTCATCGATAGAGCCCACCACCATATACCAATGTTAGTCCTTTTAAATAACTAAACTAGATTCTTCTTGGAAGACAAGTCTCTTGCATTTAATAGAAAAGCAATTGGCTAGAAATATCTTAAATAAAAAAAAATTTGTTCTTTGGTCACTTCATAAAAGGGTTTGGAGACTTAACAAGAACATTAAGAAGATTTTGGTTTCAAAAATATAATGACAATAATAAAATAAATAAATAAAAAAAGGTATTCCAACTCTTTAAATGGCAAAGTCCAAAATATTTCAATGTTAGGACTTAGGAGGAGGTGCTCCAACAAGTCACATGGCCTCAAGGATTGAAAAATCTACATTTCCATCGATATTTCGACAGAAATTTCTGTATATTGAAAGTATCGATATGAAAATAGGGGTGTCGTATCCTTTCCACAGAATATCCGTGAAATTTTTATGGAAACTTCCATAAATATCGATTTTTTATCAATTTTCTATGAAAATTGTAGCAGTAAATGACAAAATTTTTTGAAAATTTCATGAAATTTCCAAGGAAATATCGATAAAATATCCATAAAATATCAATCGCAATATTATCTTTTAATCTAGTAAAATTCATGATTTTTTTTAATTCATGCATAATTTTTTGTATATTTTATATACATTGAATAGATAATACATATCGAGAGACATATGACATATCCAAAATTATATAAAATAAATACTCAAATGTCATATATTAGTATCGATATTGTTTAAACTAATAAGATATTATAAATAGTTTTGAACATTCTAAAAGCTCTTTTAATATTAATGTTTTTTTATCATATGAATGAAACGATAAATGCAATCTACCTATATTATGTTGCGTTTTAATTATTTTACTTAATTGGTGAATATCAATTTATCATATACTGTACTATGCTCTCTTCTAACTATGTAAATTTTTCATATACTTAGTATTTAATTAAGAGTTGTATTTAATTTATATATTATTAACTATTTTAAAGTTTCAAAAAATTTTATTTAAAAATTTTAGTATTTTAATATGAATTTTCATATTTTACATTAAATTTTATCGATATTGATATTTCTGTCAATATTTCCACAAAATTTAGTATCGACATTTCCATAAATATAGATATTTTCATCCTTGCATGGCCCTTAAAACTTGTCCAAATTATTTACTTGAACTACCAAACTTCAAAATTGAAAAATAATTCAACGATCTACAATTTTGCACAAAAGTATGAGCCAATAATAATGATGATAATAAAATATAAAAAAACAACACGTTTTACACACAATAATTCAGAAAACTGAATTTGACTTTCTCATGTAATAGAACCCTACTCAAAATGGTATCTTTTCTTTACATAATTTAATGAAACAAATTAAAAAAAAAAAACAATATGAATGAATAGAGATATTTCCTTTCTCTCTCCCTTTTTTTTTTTTTTTTTTTTTGAGGGAATAAAATGTGAATGTGATATTCATATGCAGCTGGTCAAAGCAGCGTTTAGTCACACTAACCAGCGCGACAAGTCCACGTCCGCTCTAGACACGAAATTCCACATTTGCCCTCACTCTCTGGAGACGAGTGTGTGAAGCCAAAACAAGCTAAAGCCGCCGAATTTCAAGGTCAAAAGGCTCTACCTCTACTCTACAGCAGAGCGCCACGTCATCACCGAGTTCACTGAGTCAACACCGAGTTACTGAGTCCTTTCCTTTCCCCGCTCGAGATCCAGCTCGTTGACGGAGCTACAACTCGCCGCCGCCGGCGTCTCAGGAGCCTCCCTCGGCGACCGAAACGACGACAACATCCGGCTCTTAAAGGACAACATCCGACTCATCGGCGACCGATACGACGCCGGAGAGTCGTCGTCTCCTCCTGCTCCGCCTCTTCCGAAGCTCTCGCTCCTCCTCGGCACCTGTATCGAGAAGCTCACCGGCTTTTTCTTCCTCCGATCCTCGGTCGCCGACGAAGAAGAAGAAGTAGACGATTCCTCGCACTCACACTCGGGGCACAAACCGGACGAGCGCGGCTCCTCCGGAGCGGCCGCCGGTTCGCCGATCTGGACGATCACCTCGGGCTCGGAGCTAATCTCGACAGGAGATCTGCAGAGAGGACACGTGGAGTGAGAGTGGAACCACATGTCGATGCAATCGGTGTGGAAGCAGTGGTTACACTTCGGCAACCTTCGGCCGGTCTCGCTCCCCTCAAATTCCGACAAACAGACGGCGCACTCGATCGGAGAGGAATCATCGTCGGCGGCTAGGGATTTGAAGACGAAGACAGGGAGCGAATTGAGGACGGCGGCGTCGAGGCCACGGTTGGCGGAGGCGGAGGAGGTGTTGTCGTCGTGGAAGACGAGGTGGTTGCGGCTGCGGCGGTGGCTGCGACGGAGGTGCTGGCGGCGGCGGGCGCGGAGGAGATACCAGCGGGCGTAGAGGTGGAGGCAGACCATGAGGACGACGACGAAGAAGAGGATGACGATGGCGCTGAGCATGATCTTCCCGCTCAAGGCGTAGCCTCCGCCGTCGTCTTGGTTGGCGAAGTGTCCTCGCGGGTGGTCGTCCATGGCGGTCGTTAGTGGCTCCGGTTTGAGTGAAATGAGCGAAAGGTGTTTGATGAAATGTCAGAGAGAGAAGAGAGAATTTGAGCGTCCAGAGAAGGTGGGTAAGTAGTGGGAGGAGAAAGGTTTATTAAAAAGGGGAGAGAGAGAGAGAGAGAGAGAGAGAGAGAGAGAGAGAGAGAGAGAAGGAAAAGGCGGGGAAGGTTCTTGGAAAGCTGGTGTGGATTAGGGAGGGAGTTTTAAGAGCAGTTACTTTTGGTTCGTTCTTTGTTTCTCTTTCTCTTTGTTATTTGGACTTCAAAAAGTGGGCAGTTTTTCCAGTCTCTCATTGAGTCTTCTTAGCAGACGTCAGTCGCCACAGTTGACGCGGATTTCTATTTAAAATTACTTTACTAACCCTTTTGGCTTTTCGCACATTAATTATTATCTAAAACCAGTAGATTTCGTGCTGGTTGGAGTGATTTTGGAGACGCAGAGGTCACTGTTGGATTGAAAATATGCGTTTCAATGAAAAAATTTTAAAAATATATTATGATATAAAAATAATATAAAAATTTAAAATGTGTTAAAAAAATATGTAAAATAAATATTGTTTGATTGTTTCATTATTGTGAATATTTTGATATAAAAATCATCTTATTTTGATTTAAAATGAGATAATTATAGACTTTTAAGATTTTATTTATTTTTTTTAGTAAAAGAGAAAGAAAATGGAGACTCACCCCAAACGGTCCCAAATCAATTTTATTTTTTGTTTTTTGATATTATATTATTTTAGTTTGGTATATTCATTTTGATTATACGTGACAACAAGAAAAGATAAAACAAAATATAAGTCGTGCATTTAACTGTATGCTTATTTACAAAATAATTAATAATAGTTTAGTAAACCCCATTAAATAAAAGGAACGAGAAAATAAAATGTTAATTCTTACATCTCATTTGATATTGATTTCTTATTAAAGATACTAAATGCCAATTTTATTTTTTTTAATATTTTCTTAATAAGTTTTTTTTTTCCTTTTTAACTTGAGGCAGGAGGATTCAAACTCTAATCTTGCGGTAGAGTTAGATAATAAACTTTACTCTAAATAAGTTTTCATATGTTTAATTATGTAAAAAAAATATTTTAATAATTATATTGATATGATTAACATTTTTAAATTTAATAAATATTTAGAGTTAGATAATAAACTTTACTCTAAATAAGTTTTCATGTGTTTAATTGTGTAAAAAAAATATTTTAATAATTATATTGATATGATTAACATTTTTAAATTTAATAAATATTTAAAAAGAAAATTGGATTATTTCTCCTGAGTTACTTCACATTACACATCGAATAATATATTAATATACTAATAACAAAACCAATAACTCTTATCTTTACTTATTTATTTTCTTTCAATCCTATTACATTCTCTTAGTTTGATCCTTTATGATTTGATATAAAGGACCATATTATTCACCCAAAAAAAAAATTTACAGGACTATAATACCATAGAAAACTCCAAACAATTTTTTTTAAAAAAAACTGTTTTTTTTTTTCCTCAATACTCAAGTCTTTTCATTTCTTAATTTATTAATCTTGAGAAAAATGAGTGAGAATTCCCCATTCTCCTTTCCTTTTCTGCTTCATGTTGACGCAAACCCACCGAAACAAATTTTAAAGGAAAATGAATTGTCTTCGCAGTTCTGCTTAGCGTCTCCAAGTAGGAGATATTTCTGTTTGTGACGTGTGAACTTGAAAAATCAACTTCTCTTTCTTTTCTTTCTTTCTTTCCTTTTTTTTTTTTTTTTTTAAAGTTATTTTAGAGCTAAATGACGAGTGTTTGATTTTTCCACGAAATGACATATCGCTTAGTTCAGAGGAAATACGACAGTTGTTTTTCATTCGGAAAACCACAACCACATGTCATTTTCATTGAATGATAAATGAGTATGACTGCATTATTGAGCGAAAAAAAAAATGCAATATTAAACAAATGCCATGCCATTTACTCAAACGACATCCTATTGAAGGTAAAAGGCCATTCATGATGACGAGATGTAAGTTATGTTAAAACGACAGCGAGAAGAAACAACGATAAATTTCATCCAGCTTAAACGACATATATCTCAAGTTTTTTTTTTTATTATTGTTATTATTTTTTATATGAAACAACCACATAGAAACGGAAATCACTTTTGTCATCCAGTTGAAAATTGAAAAGCTCCTATCCTTTATCCTATCTTAGATACACGAATCAAGTTCAAACGACATGTAGTTTTTTGTCATGGGCATAAACGACTACAAAAGTGCATCCCAATTGTTTCTCGAAGCTATAAAGACATGGTCATTTTGTCGCTAAAAGGTTTCACATATTAAAAGAAATTAAACATTTTTGGACTAGAAATTAAAAATTTTAGTCACATCCTATTGAAAAGCCACCACTCATGTTTCTTACGAGTTATATGTAACTTTGTAATAGCATATAGCCACAATTTGCGTGTTTTTTTTTTTTATTAATAAGTATTTGAAAAACAATCATGTTAATTACATATCATGTTAATTTATATTTTGAAAAAGTTATTAAACAAAATTGATAGTAGCTAACTTGTCGTATTTACAAGACTTGGATGAAGATTTTTCAGTTGTTTACATTCCACATCCTTTCCTAACAATTTACAAATGTTCTCTTTCTCTTTCCTCTTTTTTTTTTTTTTTTTTTTTTTAAACTCACGCGCTTAATGGCTGGTCTCTCATGGGCCTGGGCTTATTAACTCCATGGATTTTCTAGGCTAATTCTTTTATTGCATGGGCAGCATAGGGTTTTCGAAGGCCAGCAGAAAACAGGGAAAATTGCTCTGGTTTCTTTTGCTTCATATTTTCATGTGTTTCATGTTGAGTTTAGAGAGAAAGAGAGAGAGAGATAGAGAGAGAGAAGTTTCATATTATGATACCAAATACAATACTAAATTTTGGATACACCAAGATTCATAGCTAGTAGCATATATTTCAAAGTATGATTGACAAAAGATGGGGTTGAACATAAAAATATTATCTACAACTGACTTTTGACTCGTATATGAGTCACGGATACAAAACAAAAGATTAAAAAAAAAAAAGAGCTTAAAAATTGCACGTTTATTAATCCAATTGGTGAGTCAACATTATAAATATATATATATATACACATATGTATATACACATAATGCATATACACGCTTATTTAGCTGACAGATCAAAAGATAAGTCTCTATAAATATAATAAAATCACCCACCACGCCACGTGTATTCAACGTTCACAAGAAATTTTGACCAAGAAAAGGCTGAATTATATGTCTCCCGTTCTTACACTCCAACATGTGAGTCTTTGTTATTAATTCACTAATGTTTTCATAACATCCCGTGGGTTTTATTTTATTTTATTTTCCATTTCAAAACATGTTATTTTTCATTAAGTGATATCCGTGATGACTTATAGGGTGTTTGATGTATGAGTTGAGTTTGAATTAAATTGAAATTTTTAAGTTTAAATAGTAATTTTTATTAACTTTTTTCAGAAAAAATAAAAAAAATTTTCAAAAAAAGACAAAAAAAAAAAATACAATTTAACTTAAGTTAAACTCAAATATCAAATAAGCCATTAATTTATTAACCGGAGTATTATAAAAAAGCAAACAACAACTGTAATGTAATGCTCAAAGATCAATACTTTTGCATTGTTTTGGCGGGCGGCCGCCATTGGTTTTGCTCCTCTATCCCTTATCCATCACTCACAAAAGCAACTACTTTTATGTTTAGAGTTAATCAAACTACCTTTTTCTTTTCTTTTCTTTTCTTTTTTTGAATTGGGGAAATAGAAGTCGACAACTTTTAGGTTCCCTTCCTATTGATCCTTTTGTTGCTAGCTTTATGTCAATTGGGAGTGACAAATTGTGTACTAGTTTCTTGTATTTATGATTTGATTCTATATTACAGAAAATAATAAAAATATTGAAGAAAATAAAAATAAAAAACATAAATTTTAAGATTTATAGAAATATCATTACATTAATTTATTATGATAATTAAGAAATTTACAAAAGAAAATCATACATTCTCAAACTATCATGTGCAAACCTCTCTCATAAATAATTCCTAATAATAATGTTGCCTATGTATTAAAAAAAATTTTGGACAACCAGAATTGTAAGTGTGAAATCCCCAAACAATCCTTAAAAAAAAAAAAAAAAACAAAACAGTGAAAAATCATTAGTTTTGGTGAAAGCTGGTTGATAAATACATACTTTTTAGTTTTGAAGGACTAAAATGAAGTTTTTAATTTTTAGGGGGGTTAAAAGAAAAATAATTAGGAAAAAATTGTGCGCAGACTTAAGCCCTCTTCGGCCTTATTAGTGCCTACTTTCTTTGAATGAAACTACCATTTCTGTCCCCCTGTATTCCTCATATACAATCAACTTCGTGAAAGATTTATTAGACAAATAAATATATAAAATTTCTAATTATTTTGAGTACCCCACCTTCTATTTTATTACTTTTTTTTTTTTTGAAGTAAAAAATACACAAACACAACGACCATGAGACACTGACTTTTCAGGACCAAAGACTTGTTTGTTTGTGCTCCTATTCGACAGTTGATAATTCAAAATCTAAAGTTTGTAGTTTACAATATTTGGATAATACTAATTAGAACATACCAAGAGTCATTCACCCAAAAAAAAAAAAAATGAACATACCAAGAGTCATATATTCTGTGTTATTAAATTATGGTGACTCGGTTTGTAACTGAGTTTGAGCCTGCAGGCCCCCAAAAAAGAAAGAAAAAGAGAAAAAAATCCAAAAATTTATTTTTTATTTTTTATTTTTTAAGAAAGCCATAATGTCGATTTTACTTGAGGTTGAGGCAAACTAACCAACTGAAACGTCATTATTAATTTCACTATGCAATGAATATGGGATTCGGTGAGATTTTATTTTGACTCTTTCCTAGTTTTTTGGTGCTCCATTAAAGCTCCCTGCAAATACTTGAGTTAATATTTTTCACAAACACAATAGATAATAGATATATTAGATATTGTCATCACGTCTCAATAAAATTACAATATATTATTGACATGTATTAGTGAAAATGTAACAATTTTTCTTCTATCCACACAAACAAGAACATACACATATCCCACACGATAGATCGAGCACAAAAACCTTCATAATGAAGAATTTAGTGGACTCATAAATAGACCATACTAAATTATAACTTCTAGATAATTGTTGACTGAAATAGAACTCATGATACTTATAAGCCACTCAAAGTCTTCACTCTCCACCGAGGTGTCACTCGTCATTGTTTGGTATTCACACAAGTAAGAACATGCACATATCCCACGAGATAGATTGACCACAAAGACCTTCAGGGAAAGAAATTTAATAGACTCATAAATGGACCCCATTAAATTATAATTTTCAGGCAATTACTGATTCAAATAGAACGTATTTAAACTCAAGGAGAAGAACATTATACCTCACCACGTCTTTAAACATTTCCCCCTAATTTTAGAATGAGAGATTTCAATATTAAACCTCCATTAGAAATATGGATGACTCTTAGATTACTACAGCCATAAGATTCATTAGATTTATTGGAAACCAAGAATGAACCATAAGATTCATTAGATTTATTGGAAACCAAGAATGAACGATCCAAACTATATATCTTCTTGTGGAATCAAATATAAATTTATCATTAAACTATGGATGTAAATGTATTGAATTGTGTATGTAAATGGTTTACAAATATATATACATTCAACTGAATATCTATTGTCCCAAGTTTTCTGTCTCATTGACTCATCCACTAGTATTATGTGATATAATCTAAAGAGTTTAATCATATAAAAATATTAAATATAAAAAAATTATTAAATAAATTAATAAGTTGTCAAAACATTATTAAAATGATCGTTTTTGAGTCATAAAAATAAAATAACATATTTGAACTATTATACATCCAACTACCGCACTAAAAGTGACTAAAAATCAAAGTCTATTGATGAGAGGACCGCACCAAAGTAACCTAAACATTAATCAACAATAGTCTCCTTACCATATTAGTCACTCCCAAAAGAATTATTTTCTTCTCTCTCACTTGTTACATTAATCAATGTCGTCATGAGCTCACGCTTGTGGTGCGTGACTGACTTTAGTGTTGGCCAAAGTAGCATTTTATAATAAATGCAAAAACGCGGTGAAGTCTCAAAAAAAAAAAAAAAAAAAAAAAAAAAAGCATTTACTAGGGCTTCCCAATTGCCAACGGCCACTCCCACGTTGAGCCCCCAAAGCCCATCTCTCTCTCTCTCCACTTCTCTCTTTCTCTCTCCTCCAAAACAGAACGAAAATAACTCATCTTTCTTTGCAACCGCTAAAAGTGTCTCCCTATACAGTCCTACAAAAGGAAAAAAAAAAAAAAAAAACAGAGAAGAGGGTCTCATTTCTTGGAGATCCTCTTATTGGTGAGTTTGAACCATGTCAAACAAGTCCCCAATCTTCCCAATGCCACAACCTCAACACTTCAGCGACTATGGCTTCGACCCTCAAATCGACTATTTTCAGGTTTCATTTCTTCTTCTTCTAGAAAAAAGAGAGAACAAAAAATGATGTCGTTTTTCCTCATAAAGATCTTTTCTTTTCTTTTTCTTTCCTTTGTTTTTGTTTCAAGGTCTTGGAGGATGCGAGGAAACACAAGAGAGAAACGACAAGATCCATAGACTCGATACACTTCAAGCTCCAAAAACCCATCTCGAAGGACGATTCGAAGAAATCCCACAAGGGGAAAAAGAAGAGGTGGTGGAGAAGTGCCCTTTTCTTCTTCAAGTGGAAATGGACGGCTGGTGATGCTTTTTTCAATCATGATCATCATCATGATCATGATTATCATCGTGGGTTTGAAGATGTTCATCAAGCGAGGGCGAGGGCTTTCAGGGCCTCCTTCTCGGGCCCAGTCTACTTCACCGAGAGCAGAAGTGGGTCCACCACTCCTTGCCGGAGCACCAGCCGCCCCTCCTCTGGACCTCTCGCTGGAACTTTGTCTCCGGCGAACAAGGATGAGCTGGACATTCCCTATCTCAGCCTTAGGCAGCTTAACATGGAGCACCAGCAGAGGATCTCTACCTCTGCCATGCCCATTTACTTGGTCACTTAGCTTCTTCTTTTTCTTTTTCTTTTTCTTTTTAATTATTTGGTTTTAGACTTTAGAGCCTCTTATTTGGCAAAAAGCTCTAATCTTTACCAAGTTTCTGTTAATGGGTTTGGCTTTTTTTTTTTTTTTTTTTTGGGATCCTTTGGAATGTGGAGGAAAAGGCTTAGATCTTCCTTTCTTGGTCCCTTATTATTATTATTTTTTTCACTTTTTTTGGGTTTGTGCAACTAATGAACTCGTGCTTTGACTAAGTCCTCACTTTTTCACCTCATCACGTAGCACTATCTTTTTTTTTTTTTTTAATAATAATTTGGATTCAAGTGATATTAATATATTCCCATTTTCATGATCTCTAGATGTCATTTTTTGAATTATTATTATTTTAATGTTTTTTTTTTCTCAGTCAGTTATTTGTAAAAGTGTCGGTTATCAGTAAAAGTGCATAGTGGTAATTGGAAAAAAAGATTTAAAAAAAAAAAATATTAAGGATAGAGCACGTAGCTAGATAATTTTCGTGAGAAGAGAGTTTCTTGCCTAACATATTTAGCATGACTTTAGTTCGCCGGTTGATGATGAACTTTTTAAATTATAGTTAGTTAATTTTTTAAATAATTAAATATAATTTTTATTTATTTTTTAGAAAATATAAAAATTGAAACAAAAAAATAAAGTTTAATTGAGGTTAAAGTTGAAATATCAAATAAAATATGAGAGTTTTTTTGTGTGATATATAAAACCCTCTTAAAAGTAAATTACTCAGATATTTTGATTACTGACCGTGACTATTTAAATCATTAATAGAGAGATCAAGCATATTCTTAGCATCCCACCTTTTACTGGGTGGTGGGTAGAAGATCATTTAATCCATAAATGCATCTCTTTTGTCATTCCCAGTTAGTTTAATGGTTTGTTGTTGGATCAGCACCTATTGCAATTTGCTACTCCTTTGGGCTTCTCAATAACTCCTTGCCACGTGTCTTCTTTCCAAATCAGATTGGGTGTAGGTTTAGGTGGGTCCCTAGAGGCCCGTTGAACATGGACCCCACCCAACCGCTTCGTGAATTTTGAGGCCCACTTTCTTGTTTAGAGCGGCCCATTAAGCCGTTTAACCTGTCATGACACTCCCGACCAAAAATGAAATTTTTTTTAGAAATATAATTTAAGGATAATTTTATATTTGATTTCATTCATAATATCTCGAATTTTGAATCCCCATCTCTTAAAAAAAAAAAAAGAAGGAAAAATCCGAAATACCACAGAAAAAAGAAAAAAAACAAAAAACAAAAAAGGGATAAAAACAATTTTAAAAACCTCGGAGGGTAGAAAACAAAACAAGGAGCGGCGGAGTCATGTGGTGGTGTGGTGTAAACTGTTCAGGAGATGGGACGCTCCAAAAAGCGTTACTACCCCCCAAAAAAAAAAAAAAAAAAAAGGCTGATTTTTGCTCTTTTGGAGCTTAGCCTGAAAATGTCGTTTTCTATTTTTCTTAAATACACAAAAGTGTAACGTGCTTGTGTTTCTGTTAGTGGTACTGGATTGTGGGAAACGTTCCACTATTTATGAGCGTAACATGCCTAGTCTCTTTCAGCTCTCCATTTCACCACACCCCTCTCCGTACTTTCTTACCTTTGTCATCCAACCCCTTTTCGTTTTGTCGTTTACTGTTTTTTTCTTATGGGAATTTTCTCTGAAGTTTTTTTTAGTGGGAAAAATAAAATGATCGGTGATATACTCACGGATCTCGACTAGCGTAGAAGTATAACTACAAATATATAGCTAGATTATCGATCAGAATGCAAAGAATCATACTTAAAAGAGTCCATCATCAAACTCATACCAAATCTAACATGTACGTGATACATGATTTAAATTTTTGATATGACAAAAATAAATTCATCATGATTCCGTCACCACTTATTTAAATCAATTTCACAAATCCACCAATGGTTGGATGAAAATGTCCAAATTTAAGCTTCAGCTACAAAATGGAAAAGTAATTTTTGGGTTGCTTTCATTGTTGGCTTCCTATTTTTACTACAAGGGTGTTTTATACTCTATATTTATCTATATCTCACATTTTCTTTTCCATGTGTGCATGGAGACATGGACATGCACATGTGATGTGGGGCTGTTTTTATTCGGAAGGCAGCTATGTCCTCTAAGTTTTATAATGTGTTAGCTGATCATTTTGTTAGATTCATATTTTCTTATCATGTATTACTTGAGAAAATAAATATTTTTTTAGTCTAATGACAATACTTACCCATTTTGTGATTAATTAATTTACAGTTGCCAATCATACAAAAGGAAGGCAATGATATGCCAGTGAAAAAACCAAATAAGGAAGGCAATGATAAACTCTCTTACGAAATTGAAGTGTGTAAAAACTTACCGGAAAAACTATACTTTTATCATTTTGATAAATACTACTATTTGAGCTGTGCGATTAACTAATTTTTAACGTTTTGATCGATCCGTAATTGGAAGCAATTTTACGTTGTGTTTTATAAATTTTTAACGCGAACATTCAAATATTAAACCATTAAAAAATTAGTCTTATTTTTTTTTTGGTAAATTATTAAGAAATTAATAACACCTACAAGTAGGATAGATATACGGGGTCTTGTACGACATCAAAAGGTCCCCACTTGTAATGCCATGTGCAGAAACACATTCTAAATGCCGTATAGATGCGCACATAAATCTCCAACTACCAATTGAATGAGAGAATAATGACATTTTCATCAATAGTACACATTTTTATAATTTGTGTAAGACAAATTCACAAACACATGCCTGTTTATAGTTGCGCAGGGGTATCCCCAACCACAAATTTGGTGACAAAACATAACGCCATGATATAACATTTTCCTAATAATGTTTAATTAGCTGTAAGATAAGTTATATATGCATTATCCTTTTTACTAATCAGTAATTATGAATTAATTGTGCTTATATATGTACTAGTGCTATGAAGTAAATACACCAAAACTAACTATTATACAGCTCTTTTATAATCATTTCTTCCTTTTTCCTTCCCATCATGATTTACTTTCTTAAAATATCATAGAGAACTTCAATTGTTATAGAACTAAATATCATAATTAATTAAAACTCCTCTCCAAATGACCGCTTTAAAAGTCCATTTGAAACAATAGTTGAAGTTGGAATTTTATAAATTAAAATTATAATGTGTATTTGGTTTAAGCACAAATGAATATGTTCGGAAAAAAATACAATTTGAATTTTATTTCGTCCCTCTCGTCATTCTGTTTAATTTAAAAAAAAAATTTATCTCACTTTAATTTAAAATAAGAAAGTTATAAATCTTTAAAATTTGAGTTTTTAAAAATACAAAAGAGAAAAAAAAAAAAGAAAAAAGAAATACATTTAGGAGTTTTTGAGTCGAGTTGCAATATGCTGTCTGAGGACATTATTTCAAATGGCCCCTGAGAAAAGGTTTGTAAGACAATCTATATGTAAATGTAACTCACCTCATTTTGTTTGTCGTTTTCCGCATCATAAATCATCACCAATCAAAGGGTTGCTTGGTATGCAGATTTTCCTTGTATCACATGATGCCAAGAAAGTTTTTATAACTTCTAACGGAAACCATTTATCAATCATAATTTCAAGCATATATAGAATGTAATGATTGCTGGTCTCTTTCTTAAGAAAAATGTTTTGGGACATAAATGGCTTTAAATATCAAAATTAATAGTTAATAGAGAGTGAATCTCATCTACATATCTCTAATATTATGGGATTTATTTTTTATTAATCTACGGTGTTAAATATCATTGATATTTTTTTATCATTATTTTTTTGATTAATAATGATTTTTTTTTTGGTGGAATATAAGTGGTTACATCATTCGTTAATTATTAATTAATATTTCTCCAATCTAGAAAGCCAAATTTTATGTAGTCATATCCCCGTAGCAGAGTTTACGCAATCGACTAAAATTAGACGCCACAAACATAATATGATTTCGTTTTTTATTTCTTTTTTTAAGTCGTAGAAGAAATGTTTCTACTTTTTTTAGTTCTATTAGATGGCGTATTGAACTAAAGTTTGCTTTCTTCTTGGTAAAATCAACGTCAAGAAAACACAGATCAATGTGTATTAAGCTATAGCTAGAGTAGAGACTTGCAACTCTTGAGGAATACACATTATTTTAGGAGACTTAAGGGAAAAAGAGGATCATGTTCTCAAAATGGTATTTATCACTATTGATATTCATTTAAATTGTCACATTATCATCAATGTAACAAACTGTCACATAATAATGTGTGACCCTCTTATTTTTATTATCACGTGGTAATTTTATTTTACTTCTTTTTTTTTTTTTGGTAAATTACTAGATTGATCCCTAAACTTTTAATCTTGTGCAATTTTGATCCCTGATTTTTTTTTTCCATAGCTGAAATGCCCTTAAACAATTAATATGTTACTATAATACTCATTTCTGTTAATTTTGGAAGAAATCCGTTAGTTAACATCACTTTTTAGCCAATTATTAACGGATTCATGTCCAAAAATTAACAGAAATGACTATTATAACAATATTTTAATTGTTTAGGGGTATTTTTTTTTAATAGCTGAAATGACAGTAAATTATTTAAAACTTTGTTACAATAGTTTTTTCTGTTAATTTTTGGACAAAATCCGTTAGTTAGCATCACTTTTTCATTAAGTTACTAATGGATTCCGTCCAAAAATTAACAAAAACTATTGTAGTAACAATTTAATAGTTAATTAGGGACATTCTAGATTTAAAAAAAAAAATCATGACCTAAAATTACACAAGGTTAAAAATTTAAGAACTTAATGAGCAATTTACTATTATTATTATTATTATTTTTTTATGTAAAACGTTTTAACAAATGGTTCTAAAAGCATAGGAACCAAATCACACCAGACAAGATCATCATATTGCAAACAAGTAAAACTAGCTAAATAATGGGCTATCGAATTTTCATAACGCAAATGTATCAAAGTGTATCACTATTAGTAGAAAAATAAAGCTTCAGAAGTCCCTGCCACTGAACTATTATTAATAATATGAACCACAAATAGTAATGCATTTATCAGCGAATTTGCTAGTATTTTCTAAGGAGGTTAGTTAGATTCTGCCTTGTTAACGTATAATAATCTTTCCGTGTAACACACGTTCTCTCATATAACTTATCCGAAATATAACTTCTCAAATTTGAAACTGATCAGTAGAACTACATCATGAATTAGCTTAATTTGTTAATTAACGATCTCATTTTTGTTATTAAAGAAGTTCAAGACAATTAATTAGCAGCAAACATTAATACATAAAACATCAACAATTGTATTGTGTTGATGAGCCTCATGACCTAGATGATCCCCCTTGATCCTTGCTGGATGTGCTTCACGGTCCACCATAATACTCTCTGTCGATCAATGGATGCGAGGTTGTCGAGTTACTTTTTACCCTTTTTTTTTTTTTTTTTTTAATTTTTAAAAACTCTGAGGTTTTCCCTCGGAACCCCATTTTCACCGTGGGAAGGACTACTATTGAGGTCATTAGGTAATCAAAACAGAAAGGAGATACTTTATGGGCGGATTTGAAGAGACTGAGTAGTGTAATAATTTTACCAAGCTGGGAAAGGATACGCTACTTAATTTGGGTCGCTTGGTATCAGGTTCAGCATGTTTCTTAAGAAAAGTTATTCTATAATCTTGAATCCGTAGATTTTTTTTTGTTTTAGTTCGTTTATAGGTTATTTGATTTACAATATTAAAGTGCACGTGTAGTAACAATATATATATAAGTTCTTCAGAATACTTTCTTAAACCATTAAAAACAATTGTAACATTCATTAAGTTTGTGCATATACATAAGCTTTTTTTTTTTTTAGGACAAATTTTTTTTTGGTGATTTTAAAATATTAACCATTAATTAAGAGTCCATTTAGATAATAGTTTGAAAAGTAAATTCAAATTATTGTAAGAGAAAACATCACAAGAAATTTTTAAATAATATTTAAAAATTATCTTCAGACAAAATGTCAAACAAACCATTAAATAAAAAAGAAAGAAAGTTCCAGTGAAGTTTGTTGTAGGAGAGCTCGACATGGCATACAATATTTTTATTTTTATTTTTTAATTTTTTTATGAACACACATAAGTAGAACGCAAAAGAAGTTGTTTATTTATTTATTTATTTTTTAAATTTAAACAAAGATGTGCCCACTCTGCAGTAGGTGGTAGTCATGGAGAGGCGGATAAGAAGAACCAACGCATTTATGATTTCTTTGGCAAGTTCTAAATCTGAACTATTAATATTACCCCATGCGTTGAATGTGTGTATTGCATAAGATGTTCTGAATGGATGATAATTCAATAAATGTACATACATATATACTTATATATATATATATATATTTATCAGCTTAGTTTTTTTTTTTTTTTTTTGGCTAAAGGTCAGCTTTATCTAATTTATCCGAAGTGGTATTTCCCTTCCTCAATCCCATCATTTCTTAATCAAAATTTTAGTAAATTATTTGAGGAATTCGTAGTCCAATCTTTGTCCACCAATCACTAATACCATATATACGTAAATATATGTGTTATAATTTTTTTTTTATAAAATATGTATTATTATTTCATGCATGAATAATCCCAGATCATTCTCTTCTATATAGTAGGATCTAGTCAAATGATCTCTTCGATTGCTTCACATCTATAAATATAATCACGTGGTGCAATTCCACTAATCTAATTACTATTTTGACATTTAGTGTTACATCTCTTATATATTATACCCTTTGGTATAACTTTTTTCCTGCAGCTAACTTATATATGCAATTAGTTTATTTATTAATTTTTTAAGAAAAATTCTTGAAGGAGAGGATCGATGTTAGTATATTTTTTTGGGTGTCACTAAAACTGATGTTTCAAATTTTGAATGTTTAGTAAAATGTCCTATATCAGGTCCTATGTCTCGACAAAAAGCACGTCATTAAATATATACTAAAAATATCACTTGAAATATAAATGTGAGGCATAATTAGCTTTAGCTAAAAAAACTTAAGGAAAAAAGTAAAAATTAGCTTTAGCTAGCCTTTCAAATTAAAGGTTCGGCCGCACTTTATAATTATTGATTAGTGGCCCTCTCGTGTAACACGTTGTGGAAGCAGATAATATTGAATTGATCAGCAGAACTCCACATGCAATTCAGATTAATCCAGCAGTACTACCCTCTTGGCTTTATCCACAACTAATTTTCATATTTCCATGTTACTAAAATTTAAAACATAGTGGTCAGCAACTTTCAATATTTGTTAAGGGATAAAGTATATATATGAATCTAGATCAGAATTACAAAATTCGCTAATTTCCAAGTTAAAAAAATAATAATAAAGTATAATATTATCTTGTTCTAGTTAACACATGTTTCCCAAAAAACAAAAACAAAAAAAGAAAGTATAATTAATATGAGTAAGTTCAGCCATTCTCGCCTCAAAACATTTTACGTCCACTATTTTTAATTCCCTCAAAATCTTGTCAAGCTGTACAAAATATTCCCTTCCCTGATCTCGCCAAGTCGCCTTTTTTATTTATTTATTTATTACACTCCATGTGTTAAGCTTAAAATATCAACATTTTCTTTGTTATATGTTTGTAAAATCAGTAGCAAAGTACCTTTGAAAGTAATTAAATTTTAGAAAACATAAATTATTTAAAATAATATTAAACTAAACAATTAATAAAATCAATCTTAAAATTAAAAGATTCTCAAAATAATTAAAACATTTGTTTGAATGAAATTTTTATTTGATTTTTATTTAAGATTGGTAAATGCAAATTCGATTTGGGACTCATTTTACAAGTACATGAAGGTCTTTTGGGCATTTATAATAGGAGGGACAAAACTGATATTTAAGTATAAAATAAAGGGTCTTTCGAATTTTTTTCCTTTTTTTTTTAATTGATCATGATCCATCATTTTCCTCAGATCCTATCCCTTCACCACTAAACCAATTATATAGATAGGCGTGTATATATATATGTGTGTGTGTGTGTGTGTGTGTGTAGAAGCAAGAAGTGCTGAAAAACAAAGCAAAACAAATTAGACTTATCTTGTGAGAAAGTGAGATCATAACAAATTATGGAAGGAATAGAGCACAGAACTATAACCGTGAACGGCATAAACATGCACGTCGCCGAGAAGGGTCAAGGCCCGGTGATCCTATTCGTCCACGGCTTCCCGGAGCTCTGGTACACGTGGCGGCACCAGATCGTGGCCTTGGCGTCCCTTGGTTACCGTGCCGTGGCGCCGGATCTCCGAGGCTACGGTGACACCGACGCGCCATGTTCTATAGCGAGCTACACGTACTTCGACATCGTCGGAGACCTTATCGCGCTCATTGACGCCATCGCCGGCGTGGACGAGAAGGTGTTTGTGGTGGGGCATGATTGGGGTGCCGTTATCTCTTGGAACCTTTGCCTGTTCAGGCCTGACCGTGTCAGGGCTTTGGTTAACTTGAGTGTGGCTTTTAACCCAAGAAACCCTAATAGGAAGCCCTATGAGACCTTGAGAGCCCTCTATGGTGATGACTATTACGTTGTTAGATTTCAGGTTGTTTTTTTTTTTTTTTTTTTTAAATCTTTATTTATTTATTGTCCTTTTCTAATCCTACACAGTAAATAATAAAGGTTTTTTTTTTAAAACCGTATTTTCTCTTACAAAAATTTGTATTTATGTTCGAACCTAAAAAACGGGTTAATAGAGTATAATGATTGAGAAATGGTTGAGTTGTGTTGTGTTGTTTTCGTAGGAACCTGGAGAAATAGAAGCTGAGTTTGCTGAAATTGGTGCTGCAACAGTTGTGAAGGAATTTTATACCTACAGGAGTCCAAAACCACTTTTACTGCCTAAAGGTAAAGCGTTTGGGCATCCAAAAGATGCCCAAATTGCGTTGCCAGATTGGATGTCTGAGGAAGACATTAACTACTATGCCAGCAAATTTGAGAAGACAGGCTTCACTGGAGGAATCAACTACTACAGAAACATAGACAGGTAAATCTCTTCCTTACATCATCTTTGATCTAAGATCTTGCCATTTTTAATCTTGAATGTATACCCCAGCAATCTGAAAATTCAGTGATAGGATATGAAAGCAAATATAAGATTATGTTTTGAACGGTACGATTTGTACTGATTAATGTTATATATATATATATATATATAGATGTAATTTTAATTAAACCTAATGCTTAGAAACGTGCACCATCGTTCAGGATAAACGACCAAGGAAATAAAAGAATAGTATTATTACCTGTGGCACATTGTGATGATTTAATTTCTTCTTTTCCTTTTTTTTTTTTCCCGCAAAATTTCAAAACTGAAACTGGGAATATCTATTCTGCCATTTTTTTTTTAAGATTGAATGTAAACCCCATCCACAAAGCAATCACAAGATTGGGAATTCTATAATAGGATATGAAAAAAATAATAGGGTTCTGTTTTGAACCGCCAGATTTGTATTGATTAAAATATGTTATATTTATCTATATTTCATTGTGATTTTGATTAGATTTAATGCTTAAAAACATACATCATCGATTAAGATACTCGACCATATTTGGCATATATATATATATATAGTGATGGTTTAATTTCTTTTTTTCTCTTTCATTTTTCTCTTTTTTTTTTTTTTTAAAAACTTGAAATACAGAAACTGGGAACTCACTGCACCATGGACCGGGGCTCAAGTAAAAGTGCCAGTGAAGTTCATGGTAGGTGACCAGGACCTGGTTTACAATTCGTATGGAACCAAGGACTACATACACAAAGGTGGGTTCAAGAGAGACGTGCCTTTTCTGGAGGATGTGGTTGTCTTGGAAGGAGTTGGTCACTTCATCAATGAAGAAAAAGCTGATGAAGTCAACAAACTCATTTATGATTTCTTTTCCAAGTTCTAAACCATCTGCTTTTTATGGACTACACTTACTTTGTGTTTTCCTATTTATAATGTCTTGTACGCGTTAATAAAGCTTGTCTTCTGTCATGGGTGACCTGTCTGGTTGTACTTCATATGACTAATAATGCTTGATTGATGTCATTTAGAAATTACGGTAAATTTCTACCGTTATAATTGTCTTTTTTCATTATCAATAAGAATTATAATTTTAATCAATAGATTAATTTTTTAATGATTTGATTATAAATGTTCAAGTTAAAAATTTTTCATATTTCAAATTGTTAAAAGTTAAACCAACCCCTAAAAAAGAACAATTCTTATAATAAATATCCCGATATCAATTTCATTTTTCAATTTTCATTTTCAATATTATTATCTTCTGGACCTCAAAATGGGCACACAAACCAAGACTAACAAGGAATGGCGACATTAGACAGTCACCGCAGCCATTTTGGCACTTTGTAGGCCAAGGCCGACCAATTTCACACCTATAATGCAATCTCATCTAGCAAAAAATACCAACCATAATAATAACAAAATAATAATAATAATAAAATACATGGAACAGCAGTGGGTCCTCATTTCCATCAAAATATCTTGCAAAAGAAACTGTTTCTGATCCTCTTTAGAATCTTTTTATTATAAACAAGTATCTTCTAGACATTGATTCTGATCTTCTTTAGAATTATACGTTTGTAATAAACAAATATCTTTTGCACACACTTGGCTTACTTTTGCAATTCTTCTCCATTAAAATACCCGTTCTTAGCATGATTATTTTCCCATTTTAGTCTAGCAATTAGACATCAAACAAACTAAACAAACTATTTCTTCTCCACTTATCAACAAATTTAAAAAGCAAAACTATAAAATAAGAGAGTTTTTATGATGAAATATCTTATTTATAATTACAGATATAATCTAATAATAATTTCATACTTGATTCTATCATAAAATATAGGGTTCGAATCCTCACATTTTAAGTAAAAAAAAAAAATCTTAACTTTACATATTTAATAAGATTTGATTTTTAATCCTTAGATTCATTTTTTTTTTAACAATATGATCAATTAGTATTCATTTACGATAGTCATAAAACAGCTGTTGGATAATCAATCAAAGAGCAATTTTTTAATTAATAATACAGAATAATAGGACTAACGGTAAAACCTTCGGTAAAAGTAAAAACTTTTTTACTCTAGTTTGACTTGGGCTTTTCCCACCTCACTCTAGCCTTGACCATATCCACTATCCAGTAAAAGCTGCAACTTTTATGTTTTTTGTCTTTTCCCATTACTTCACATATTTGTTTTTCTCGCTTGTTTCTCTCGTGTGAAACCTCATTTCGTTTTCTTCACCAAGCAATCTTTTTCCTTTTTGTTTTTTCTTCCTGTTTTTGCCAATTTATCTACCATATACATTGAACTATCAAAGATTACCTTGTAGAGAACAAAAAAAAAAAAAAAAAAAAAAACAGAGAGAGAGTTCAATCACATATTTACTTCACATATTTGTTTTTGCCAATTTTTTTTTCTTGTTTTATGTTATTTGTCTTTTCCCATTAATTCACATATTTGTTTTGCTCGTTTGTTTCTCATGTGAAGCCTCATTTCATTTTCTTTACCTGCCAATCTTTTTCATTTTTTCTTCTTGTTTTTACCAATTTATCTAATACATATACACTGAAATATCAAAAATTACTTTGTAGAGAACCAAAAAAAAAAAAACAGAGAGGGAGAGAAACGGACTACAATCAATGGAGGGAATTGAGCACAGGTTCGTTAACGTGAACGGCATAAACATGCATGTCGCCGAGAAAGGCAACGGCCCGGTGATCCTCTTCATCCACGGTTTCCCGGAGCTCTGGTACTCCTGGCGCCACCAGATGGCCGCCCTCTCCTCCCACGGCTTCCGCGCCGTCGCGCCGGACCTCCGCGGCTACGGCGACTCCGACGCGCCTCAATCCCCCGACGTCTACACCTGTTTCCACATCGTCGGCGACCTGATTGCCCTCCTCGACGCCGTCGCGGCCGATCAGGACAAGGTCTTCGTCGTTGGCCACGACTGGGGCGCTGCCATAGCCTGGTACCTCTGCCTCTTCCGTCCCGATCGCGTCAAGGCTCTCGTCAACCTCAGCGTCACCTTCAACCCGCGAAATCCCAGCCGGAGGCCAATCCAGTCCATGCGAGCCATGTGCGGCGACGACTACTACATGTGCCGATTCCAGGTTTTCTTGCGAAGAATCGAGAATCTAGGGTTTGTGAATTCGATTAATTCGTTGTGCGAAATTGTTTGATTTTGTATTTGATTTTTGATTGGATGAATTGGTAGGAGTTTGGGGAAATTGAAGCGGAGGTTGAGCAGCTCGGTACGGAGACAGTGATGAGGGAGTTTCTGACGTATAGAAATCCAGGTCCGCTGTTCTTGCCGAAGGGGAAAGGGTTTGGACGGCCGGTGGATGCTCCGATTTCGCTGCCGGAGTGGTTACCGGAGGAAGATTTGAAGTATTACGTCAGCAAATTTGAGAAGACTGGCTTCACCGGCGGGTTCAACTACTACAGGAATATTGATCGGTATGGTTTCCTGAATTACTGGTAGTTTGGCTATCACTTTAAATCATAAAAGTTTTTTTTTTGAATAATTTAATCACTAATTTTGTATAGAATTCTATAGCTATAGTTTTGAAAATATAAAGATTAACTTAGAAAGCAAAGTTCAAGAACAGTGGTTGCAGACAGCCCTGTGGGTGGATAGAATGAGAATGTTCTGTGTCTCTGTTACCTTCTCCTCTTTATCCATCCTGGTTTGATTCTTGTGATCTTTCCTGAGTTTTATTTCAGTTTTGATTGTTAAAACATGATTTGATGATTACTGAATAGATCCGAATGACCGATTGAGAGAAATTAATATAAAAAATCTATCTCTCTATCATATTTAAAGAAAAAATTCCTATATATATAACTGAAAATCTAAAAATGATATAATCACTTTTAGATTCTTTTTTATTAACCAAAAATAAATAAATAAATAAATAAAAAGAACAGTGGCTGCAGAATGTGGCGGGAAGTTTTAGAGTACAGATTCCCATACCCTCAAGTTCATTCATTAGAGATTAAAAAAAAAAAAAAAAACACTAAAGTATATCTTCTTTTTGTGTATCATATATATTTTGAATTCGAATTAAGAAATTAAGAAATACAACAATTAAAAACTCGAATTTGAATTAATAAATTGATAAAAATTAAGATGCAAATTTTTATTGGGATTTATAGTTAAATAGTTTTTTTTTTAGTTTTTAAAAATTAGTTAAAAGACTATTTTTTCTAAAATTGTTAATCAATTTTCTTAAATGATCAATTAATAATTAATCACATAATAGTATTTACGGTCAATCACGGATTTATCATAACGTAAATTACTAAATTTCATAGTCAATCACTAATTGATTAAATCTAAAAAATGACAAACGGTCATTTTTCTAAATAAAAAAAGATTGGACCATCTATTAGATTAATTAATTAAAAAAGATTATTCAGCTTAATTTTCCATTTTTAGGGATTTCTTTTTGATAAATTTTTGCTTATAAAAAAGACGTGTAAATTAAATAATACAAATAACATTATAAATATTTCATGTGAATATCTTCTTCTTTTTTTTTTTTTTTTTTTTGCCCCCCCTGTTATTTGTATGGGAAAACTGTATTTGGAATGCATGGAAGAAAAATTGTTGTTGAAATTGTCGATTTACCTTGTCTGCTGTGACATTTATATGTAGTTGTACAAACTAGAACGCAGTTGGTTCTTTTGTTGTTTAAACCACATTTAGATCCTAGGTTTCAAAAGTGAATTTGATCAGTAAAGCTAAATTTTGATGAAAAGAATATTATGAAAAACTTTTTAAATAGTGCATAAAAACAGACTGAAAATAGTGATCCAAACAATTTATAAGTCTTCATGATATGGAAATAGATTATCGTGTTATGTTTCACGAGCATCTACCAAGTGTAGAGGGCCTCTGAAAATTAGTTGTGATGATTCCAAAACTAACCTGTAATGTTATAATGGAGTTTTATGGTTCTCTAAAACAAAGTTTCTTTTTATTTTTCACCAGCTTATTGTAGTGATCATCTTGGATTGCCTTTTCCTTTTCCTGTGGTACAGAAACTGGGAACTCGTGGCGCCATGGACGGGGACACAGATCAAGGTTCCGGTGAAGTTTATCGTGGGCGATTTGGACCTAACGTACAATAGTTTCGGAGCCAAGGATTACGTACACAAAGGCGGGTTCAAGAGAGACGTGCCTTTTCTGGAGGAGGTAGTGATAATGGAAGGCGTTGGTCACTTCATCAACCAGGAAAGGCCAGAAGAGATAAGCAAACACATTTATGACTTCTTCAGCAAGTTCTGATTAGCTTTTATATCATATTAGGTTATATTGTATATGGCTATAGTCTACTGGCATTCCCTTAGTCTTCTCGTGGCTTTTGCATTGCTTTGGTAATGTAGATCCATATGTCGCTACTGGTCTTTTAGTAAGTTGTTTCCGCAACTGTTGCCTTTTTTCTGTTCATTCATGGCTGTTCCTATCAAATGAAAATGTGGACTATATTGATACATCGTATGTCGCGCACCGTTAGTTGAACCAATAATGGCCACTAGAGATGTTCAAAATGGGCCGGGCTTAGGGGGTCAGTACGGACACGGCATGTTAAAAAGTAAGTACAGTATGGTATGACCGAGTTATACATGAGCCTTGTCCGGCACGTTTAATTAAATGGGCTATGCTTCACGTAATTTTTTAGCACGAAGCACATTAAGAGCACAACATGAGCACGTTAAGGGCACAATATGAGCACAATAAAGAGCACGAAAATAACACAATGGTACTCTATTTATGTGATATTTTTAACAATTTTTATATAAACTTATGGTGTTTTTTTTTTTTTTTTAAATTTTCTAATGAAGATTTCATCTTCTTTGAGTTTTCACTTGATAAAAGTTTTCAATATTGTAGTTTATTTTCTATAATATACTTTGGCTTTATTTGATATTTAAGTTTAATTCCAATTAAACTGTACTTTTTATCTCAGTTTTTGTTTTTGTTTTTTTTTGAAAAGTTAATAAAATTTAAAACTAATTTTTGAAAAGTCAATCAACTCTAACTTAAAAATTTTATCTCCAACTGACGAACCAAATGCAAACTTTGTTTTTGTTAAAAATCAATATTTTCTATTTTATTCAAAATTTATTTTCTTTTTTTATTTAAAATTTTTGACATTAGACACAATTAAGGAACGAGCATGTTAAAAGCACGACACGTTTATAAATAGGTCTTGGGCCGGGTTTGACATTATAAATTTAAAAATGGACACGGCACGACATGACACGTTTGTTAAATTGGATGACACGAGCATGGCACGAAGCATTAATGAGTTTAAAATAAACAAGTCCGGTGGGCTGCGCCGGCACGTTTAACATCTCTAATGACCGCCAATTACTAGATGGAGTACTCCATCAAGTTGACTCCCAACTTTTTATTATTCGCATTGAGAATCCTAATTGTTGTTAATTCTGTCGATGATTGGACTATAATCGTCAAAGTTTCCAAATTTAAAGTCCTAAATGTCAAAATTAAAAGTTCGGAATCCAACTTGCAAATGACAAAAAGCTAAAGTTGCATTTGCACGCGGAAAAAAAAAAAAAAAAAAAAAAAAGCCTTTTTATCATGCTGGGCTCAACAAGTCTTTTGCAAGTTAAATCCAGTAGGGTACAATTTATTTGCCGAGGCAACATGACTTGCAGAACAGTGTTCTCTGAATATCCATTTCACCATAAATCAATTATATTACCAACAAAAAGATGTAAACGAAATGGCAGATTATGGTAAACTCACTACTTCCTCTGCCTTATCCCAACATTGAAGTCAACGTCCAAGAGGTTTGTTATGCCAGCAGTGATCTTTTGACCTGCTTTTACAGGGCCAACACCTTCGGGAGTGCCTGCTTGTACAGAATCAAGGATCAAGATTAGCTGCAACCATCACTCGTATATAAATTTCTGCAAGGAATAGGCTTTAAATAATGTCGTTTATCCACTCGGGGTTCAGTCAGTCAATCAACAAAAACAACTATTTCCGCCCAAAAAAAAAAAAAAGACGACGAAAGGAAAGTTCAGGAGTACTTGATGACTACAATATACCTGTGAGTATGACATCCCCTTCAAATAGTGTCATGAAAGAACTTATGTAGCTAATGAGAAATGGAATCCTAAATATCATATCCTTGGTAGAGCCTTTCTGCCTTATATCGCCATCTACCTGTGGTCAATCAATTTGGACTTCATTTATGTAAAGACTAGGCTACTTAAAAACAAATGAATGAAGAAGAGCTGAATTATGAACCTTCAACCATAGTTCCAAATTGTCGGGGTCTGGTATTGATTCCTTGGGCAGCTGCATAATTAATGTCGAACAGTCAGAGGAGAGGAGGTTGCAATACTCATAAATGTAGGTTGAAGAAAGAAATACTTATCGAGTAGAATCGAGGAAACTCTTCATAAAACAAGGTTATAGGGGAAAAAAAAGGCATGGTGAAAAACACCTAGTACGCATCCTTTTATTTTATGAATGAAAATTGCATTCTAATCGTATGGTAACAAGAAGCATCTAGAGGGTATCAGACATCATTAGCGAAAAACGATTCAAGTACAATAGCTCATTAGTAAATGTTCTTCTATGCATAAATAAAAGCTTTTCAAGGAAAATCTCAACACCACACTGACAAGTGTGCAATTGTTCGGAAGTTAAATACTTGTGTATCTGATCCTCCTTTTAAAATTTTGATAATTTTCAACTAAAAATTCCGACAGGACGTAATCCATGTGCATAGAAAGATAGTAGAAAAAAACACCAATAGCAAAGCGAAACATCAAAATAAAAGATGTAATATCCTTACAACAAAACTGATTGGTGTGAAGGTATCCTGCCCTTTAGCTATTGTCCATGGAAGACCTGCAGACTGACAAAAGGAATTATTTTAGATAACGTTTATAGCTTTAACTTAGTAATATTTCCAAAAACAACCTAAATAAGTCCATTCATAGTTTAGACACCAAAATTTTGAAGTCATAAAATGTCCTTGGTGCAATGTTTTCCCTCCAACATCATAGCTGTTTTTCACTTTTCTCCATATGATTACGCCTATGAAAGTTGGAATTGGTTATCTTATCCCTCATCTTTGCCTGCCTAATCAATACCACAGTTTGAATACTCCCTCTTAAATTTTCTAGCTTGTAAAGGCTGAAACAACTGATTGTGCCTTAAAACTTTTATGTCCTTGATCGATAAATATGTAAGCGAAGATGCTTTTTACTTGGGGCCTTTTTGGCATATAGGGTTTAGAGGCCAAATTTTGGCTTCCGAAACCCAAAGACAACATTCAAAAGCTATTCGAGGATTTCATCCAAAAACCTTAAAAGCAGTTTTTGGTCCAGGAAGCCAAAGGGTAATTTAGAAGCTCGAATTTTTACTTCTCTTCTCCTCCTGTGTTAAAACAGAAGTGAAAGCTCTCCCAAATTGGCCCTTGGTGTAAACTGAAGAGAAAGAAATAAAAGCTTTACCTTTGCTGAAGCTTGAATTTCCCGGGCGGTCATATCCAGTGCAAGAGCATAACCTAGAAAGCACCAACTAGACCATTCAGATCTCCCCCACAAAGAAACCAAAAAGTCTTCCCTTCATCTTTAACAAAGCATAACACAATCCCAACCAACGTAGAAAAGAACTAAATTCACCATTATTTAATTCAAAAATAGAAGCTTGTGTTTTCTACGACTAACTTAGATGATTCTTTTAAGATCCCAAAAATCAAACAGCAAGAAAAAGCCAAAAAATTCATCAAAAGATAAACTTCTAAGGAACCTCAAACATCAAAACAACATCAATCAAAAAGTGCATATAACTACTTAGATGATGCTTCAAGATCTCAAAAAAAAATAAAATAAAATAAATACAAAGATTATATTACACTTTAGTAGAGTATATAGTACAGTATAGGAGATATGTATTAATCGAAAACAATCATAATCTAATCAAAATCATTCTGGCATTTCACAGATTGAACTTTTTTCCCCCTCCCCCAAAGTCATCAATCAATAGGAAAAAACAAAAACAGAAAATCTAAATAAGAAAATAATTAAGGAAATCGAAAGATGGAAAAGAATCAGACCTCCGACATAATCCATGGCGGAGGCCTCGGGAACGTCGCAAGCTTTGCGGCCGATCACGACGGCGAGCTCAACCTCATGGTGGAGCGACTCCAGGGGATGCGGAATCTCAATTGTGCCTCCCGCTTCCAGGTAAGACGACGTCGGTTTCAGGAACAACACCGGCTCCTACACATAACGCATTTGATTTCACTCCCCAAAAAAAAAATTAAAAAAAGAGAGAGAATTATTTTCTGATTCATTTTCCGGTGGTTTTCTCGATAAGCAAACGAGCAGCGAAAGTAAAGTGGGAACCTTGGGAACGGCGTTGCCGAGTTCTTTGGCGTGAGCGGCGTAGTTTCTACCGACGCCGACGATCTTGGTGCCTACTTGAAGAAGCTTGAGACACGCCGCTGCCGCCGCCATTTCCAAAAGACAACAAACTTTACACGATTCTGTTGGATCAACGGCCCTTTCTTTCTTTCTTTCTTTCTTTCTTTTGATGCAGATTTTATGATGTGCTTGCTTTGACATTTTGTTGTGGGACCCTTGTTTTATTTTTAATTTTTTCACCAATTTTGTGTCTTTTTTACTTGGGAAAAACAATGTAGAAAATAAATAATAATACCAGAACAACTCATGAAAAAAACAAAAAAACCCGAACACAACAATACAAAAGGGAGAATATATTTAACGAATTTAATCAAAAATGAAAATTTATTTTGATAAAATTTAAAAAGTTTTTTTTTCCTTTATGAACAGTTCTCAAACCCAAAAAAAAAAAGTGGAAAAAAATTGTATTGATGCCACAAAAAATGTGTTATTTTGAAAGTATATCTCGCTCTCTCTCTCTTTTAATTGCTAAGTGTAGCTAATGTCTGGTGGGTGGGCTTATTGAGCTACTCTGCTTTAAATTATAGACATGAAATGGAAAAATCAGACTTTAAAGGGTCATTACAATTTGCAGCTTTTCACCACTTCAAAAGAGTAAAAATAAATAAACAAATAAATAAATAATATATACAAACTATAAGTACATCTCTCTCTCTCTCTCTCTCTCTCTCTCTCTCTAAATATCTAAACTTGGTTACCAAGTGAGAGTGTGTATAAATACTACCCCTTTAGTGCAAGTACTGTATTCTTCTGAGGCCAAAGTTCCGTCTTTGTTACTGCAAAATGAATGTAATAAAATAAATAAATAAACAAAACATTCATACATGCCCGGAGAAAAAAAAAAAAAAAAAAGTAATGGCAAAGTGGCCATCAAATCCAAAACGACATCAATTGATTGTCGTTAAACAGAAAAGACTACTTACATTTCCATTCTGAGAAGCCTGGGAAGGAGCTACCTCAGGTGTCCTAGTGACAAAAGCAGCATTATTTCTTCTTTCATGGACCAGAACAAGTGCACATTTGCATGTAAAAGATAAAAGCACCACACCCAGACCAAGCACCATTATTGATTCAATCACAATTGCTGATCCCAATGCTGTTTTCCAATCCGATTTAAAAAAAAAAAAAAAAAAAAAAAAGAGTTCGAGTCATATTCAAATTAAAAATTAAAATGTGTGAATTTGTTTTCATATTCATGAGCAAAGAAAAAGAAAATCTAATATGTGTTCCCACTGAAGTAGAAGGCTGGCTCTGCCGCTTTAGCGAGCCAAGGTAAATGTCGAGCTAAGCAAGTCGTTGGAAGAGATGATGTTCAACAAAACTCACCATGTGATACAAAGGCACTCATTGGCCTTCTTCTGATTAGATTAATAGAAGCCTCCGTATATAAAGGGACTGACTCCGATTCCGCACAATCTGGGTAACAACCATAGTTTCCCATGTCATTAACTGTCACTGTTAAGACAGTGCCATGATCTCCACCCTGTATTCGAAACACGAAAAAACAAAAATTTGAACAACTCCAAAGGACTTGTATTGCTAAATATGACAGTAAAAAACAAAAACCGTCTCTTTCTTACTTGGCTGTCTAAATAGTGAAGGTTTTAGTTGGAGGCCAATATGCTTTAAATGGTTAAATCAAGATTAGTATCTTACATTCTATCGACCACGGCGCTAAAAATTGTTTGGACGCTCTGCGGAGCCGAGCAAGTGTCTAAACTTTAATGTTATTATAAAATTCGAAAAGAAAGAGCTTACATAATAAAACAGCTGTTTCATCACACTATTGCAGTCGTTAATTGTTCCCCGGAATCGGATTCCATTGGCTTTGACTGTAAAATGATGAGAGATGGTAACATATGTTCGAAGAGGTTGCCACTGATAGCTATTCATGGTTTTAATTTCGGTTGTGTTGATGAGCTCAGCAGGGAGACTTGTTGCCAAAAATCCATTATCAACTTCCACAGAAAATATAACCATGAAAAGAGAGTCGTCGCCTGAAAACAGCCAAAAGTTAGAACCAACATTTTCTTTCAAGATATGGGATTTTTTTAGTTTCAGCAGAGGATGAAGTTACTTCTGTCCTAAGTAACAACAAGAAAAGCATACCGGGGAAGCCATGAAGATCTGGATCTCCAATGGAGAACTCGAACTTGTCTCTTTCCGGGTCATAGATCAGAGACTCATCTTCATTACTCTTCCAAATGATGAATTCAGGAACATGAATAAATGGTGGATCGTTAATAGGATCCACAAAAAGGGGAACATCCAAGTTATTGACTCCATTATTGTTCTTTGTAGAAAGTCGTATCGTATCACCACCAAAGAAATTATCGTTTCTGGTTCAACAAAGAAATCCGGAATAACTGATGCATGAAACTGTTGATATTTGTAAAAGAAACAAAAAAATTCTTTTACTTGTTGAAAGTGAACACTGAATTATCTTTGGAAACTATAATGGTAAGACTTATATCAAGAAAGAAAAGAATAAGAATTGCTTATAAGATTGACAGTGATGCAATCACCATATACATGACAACGTATTAGAACTGTTACATAACAGTATCGGTATGGGACTCAAATTGTCATTCGTTTTTTTGCCTGTGTTACTCTTCTATCATGTTGCCACACATGTAGTGATCCATCATAAATGGTGATAAAAAGTAATTCTCTTAGTAAATGGTACCCAAAATACTGGATCGACTTGAGGGCAAAATCGACTGCTTCCACGGTGCCTTGCAAGACCAAGCTCTTCATTTCTCCACCCCCATTATACGCAGAAAGTTTGCTCCTTATCGGCCAAAATTGCATTAGCATTGGCGAGAGGGTTATAGTCCCGAACTGGGCACTAAGATTGACAGATATGTTCTCGCTCACATCCGAATATCTTAACTCAAAACCAGAGAAACCGCTGCCAAAAAAAAAAAAAGAACTACTGTTATAAACACCAAGAAAGCATACAAGTTAGAGCAGGTTATGATAGTCTTGGAGATGAATAGGAGCTTACCCAAATCTGGGACTAATCTCATCTTCTGTCGCTTGCAGTTGACTTGGGAAGGAAATAAACTGAGGTGGGATTGTGAGAACAGATATGTTTACACTAGCACTAGCAATGTTACCATTTATATCTGATATACTGTATGTAAAAGAGTCGTTTCCGTAGTAATCCTTATGAGGCGTGTATCGGAGCAGCCTTCCATATTGGAGAAGAGAACCCTGACTTGGCTGGCAAGAAATAAGAAGAGTAATTTTATAACAATTTGATCCAAGTAATGGTAAATTTTTAATAATTTTTTTATAGAAAGTTGAAGTTAGTAAGTTCTTTGAATTATGGACTTCTATTAACTCTGCCACTCTAAAATGGCCTACTGAATTATTCCAAATCTTTTAGCTAAAAAAAAAAACGTTAAAAGTTGTTCATGTTTGAAAAAAATGATCGAATCTTACTTGTGAGAACTCAATGATACTAGCATTGTCACCAGCAAAGAAGTCATTCACCAAAGCATCAAAAGCAATCGATTCATCCTCCCAAACGGATACTTTATCATCGAAGGCTCTTGGAAAGTATTCGCCTGGAAATGACGAATGAAACCATAAGAAAAATGCTAGTGCAACTCACGTGATATGTAAGTTGTCATTCTTTTATTCGTTAAATCTAAAAAATCATCACGTCAATCGAAATTAAAAAGTTGCATAGACGACAACTCACCAACCACGTGAGTTGGTATCAAAAGATTGATATAGCAACTGGGATCCCTATCACTACTCAAAACCACAATGATGATAATAATTATAAAACGAAAGCTACACATTAAGTCAAGAATGAATTTCAGACAATATTCAGGTGTGATTCAGACAAGGGTAACTTACTACTATAGACATTGACCTCAAAGGGACAAGGAGATAAATGTTTGTCATCAAAGGAAGCACAAATTTGATAGGTCCCAATATCTTCGGCGACATAATGAGATGTGTATGATCCGTCATTGTTATCCACAAACTTCCAATTTGAAAAACCCGAAGTGTTCTTCATTGAAGTAACCTCTAGTTTCAGGCTGGTTTCTTGTGACATGACAGGGTTATTGAAAGAATCCATTAGCTGCACTACTACTTCATTCTTAACCTGCTTCGGGACCTTGGGAGCAAATTTGACAACCCCGGAAAGGGATATGCTAACCTCACCTGCCATAAGAGATTGGTGAACCATGACTGAAACTTGTGACAGAACTTTAGAAATGCATGAAAAGGAAAAAGATGAGTGTGAAACTGAAAAGAGATAAACTAGAGAAGACTTAATTATACCTGGCTTTACTTCTTTGGTAAATGAATGACCATCATTGAGTAGAATGTTTCCGCAATACACATGAAGCCCGTAAATCCCGCTCTTGTCAGGAGTGTAAACGACATTAAAATCAGTGGCTAGAACACTTGAGTTCTCAACAGACTGGATCAAAAGACGGTGCATTACATTCATCTGGAGCCTAAAGTTTAAAGGTAAATAGTACACCCCAAAAAAAAAAAAAAAAAAAACAAATTAATAATGCATTTCTTACATGATTACTTAGGTCCACAGTCGGTGAAGGAGCGAGTTCTTTTTCTCCATTTGCTTCAAATCTCACTCTCCCAGAAAGTGTACTATCTATTCAAAGATGACAGATATGAATATTATTTTAGTGATATATATATATATATATATATATTTTCATTCATCAAAAGGGAGACAACAAAATTCTTGCTAGGTTGAATGTTACCATTGATCATCTGCATCGGTGTTATCCTTGGAAGTATGTTATGGGAATCGGTTTCGTGCACGATTTGTACTTGAAGCCTTTCCAGTTCTACTGGAGAAGAATATTGAAAACTGTCTCTCAAATAAACCGAGAACTCTGACATAGCCCCGGCAATGGAGTTGTTCAAACCAGATCCATTGATAACACTGCTTGATCCATTGCAATAACCTATTCATGTTCAAGTATTAAAAGCAACTAACATATTAACCAAAGAGACAGCTTCAAATGTTCAAAAGGGGAAAAAGAACAAAAAGAAAAAAAAGCGCATCAGTGGTGCCCCCCTCCACAGTTCACATGTGGGACTCATTCCTTGTGAGTGTGGAACCGAGCGCCATCGGTAGAGACAAGACACGGACCTATGAAGACAGTGTAAGCATATGGCATGTTGGAGATAGTTTTGTTGTGTTTGCTATCTGATATCTTGAGCAAGAAGTTTCCTGGTTCAAGATTGCTGAATGAAAACAGTTGAATTCCAGGCACCACTTCCTCGAAGTACAAATCTGGCACAGGTATGGTCAAGTTTGTCTCTTTTTCGACAACTTCAGCATCGAACTCATACAGTCCCGGAACTCGATTTCCATACTGATCTTGCTGGTGTATGAACAGTTCCATCTTGGAAAACAATTGCCACGCATTTGGCTCGTAGTTCCATTTCGCCACACAATTCGAAACTTCCAGAGGCCCTGGTTCATAATAGACAAGATTTAATTACCATAAAATTCCCAATAGACAATAAGAGAAAATGACAAAATAACCATCCTAGCAGTGTAAGCATACACAACTAAGAAAAGAGTTGCAAAAAGTCAAGAAGAATGAATCTCCAAAACAGTCACTTGATCGAAATGTATAGATGCGGAAAATATATGCTAATTATCCTACTTTTAAGCAATTTAAAATTTTTCCGTGTAAGACTGTCTTAGATACCAGTGTTGTAGTTTGTACATCTTGGAAATGATATGTGAATTTGTGATTGATTGAAAAGATGCACCTATGTTCATCAATATAGATAAATAGTACGGATACATATAAATGTAGAGACACCAATTTTTCAGCAAGATAAAATACATCACCTGGATTCACCTTAAAAGCAAGCGGATTACCAGTCAAGGTCTGGTTTCGACCCTGCACAAGCAAGAAGAAGTTTCCAGCTTTGACGGCAACGAAATCAATGCTAATATAACCAAGTCCGTTCCAACCAATTTGAGTGATATTCAGCAAACTTGCAATGGAGCCATTATTCGGATACAATGCAGAGAGAGTGAAGTTATGAAAATTCAGGTCTTCACTAGTTGAAGTGACGTTATTCCCAAATGCATCCTTCGGAAGAATCCCAAGTCTAGCTTTTGTCCCGGCTTCAAACTCATTCATGTAACCCATCCATGAAGCAACGCAGACGGATGGATAGATCCTCCCTTCAATGAAATGACAACAAGGTAAAGATCCATACTTGAAAATCTCGAATCATTTGAAAAATATATTTCAAGATCGGTGTTCCAATAAAAGCTCCAAAACAGATCCAATCTGGTTAGATTTTAAATCCTAGAATAAACCATGTAATAGAATTGATTGAATCAGCATGCTATCAAATTGCATTGGATAATTTGCGCACCCTTATTCAGTTATTCTACAGCTCGAAATATGAATCGAGTAGATGAACAGATTCGTTCAAACCTGGTTCAACTTGGAAATGAAGTGAAGAATCAAACACTTGGTGACTATCCTCATTGATCATCACATTGAACAACCCGGCTGTAATGGTGGTGAAGAAGATCTTCCAATCATCGGAATTCGCTCCGAAATCGATGAGAACCCCGGAAACATAGGAGCTATTCCCGGTCTTCCCATTAACAGAGAGAGTGGGATTAAAAGAGTTATTGTGAAGCTTGTCGAAGTTGTTAAGTACTTTGATCTTTATGGTGGCTATTTCGCCGGCTTTAAACGTGTCTTTGTCGTCCAACCAACCGAATGCAAACTCGGGCTTCTGTTCTTCTTTTGCCAACAGATCGTAATTGATATCATGATGATGATGAGGATGATGATGATGATGATGATGATAAACTTTGTGAGTGAAAGAAAGATAGAAAAAATGGAAAACGACAATGGAGGAGAGTTTTGTGAAGTAGTACCTGAAGTAGAAAGTTTGAAGCCAAACGACAACGAGAAAGCCAAGAGTGGGATGATTACGATTTGTGAGGCCATTTGCAGTGACAAAAATGGGAGTAAATTGAAATAGGGAGAGAGGTCGTACGAGGAGAAGTTTATTTTTTCATTTTTTTATTTTTATAAAAATTTTCCAGGAAAAGTATAAAGATTATATTTTTGAGCGGTTGGTGACGGTTGGAGTATACAAGTAATCGACTTTTCTTTTCTCGATTCTTTTTGTACTGCACTTGTTATAACCGTTTTTTTTTTTTTTTTTCCCGAATAATTGTTATTACAGTTTGGAACATTAACGTTCATGGCTTCTTTTCCAAAAAAAAAAAAAAAAACATTTTTATTATCGGCGATCTCATCTTCGCCGGCGATTATGGCTGACGAACCAAGCACTTCACTTGGCCGTTTCTGACTGAATATTGAGGGTAGGCGGTTATTGTTTAAAGCGGTTGGTAAGTTTGAAATTTGACAAATAACTTTTCATATTTCAACTGCTTTTGCTGATGTGGCGTCCTTAGCTTTCGTTTATGTATTACCAGTCTTTGCAAATCAGTAATCCACTCTGAAAAAAATAATATCCAAAACATTTCATGTGTTGGCTTAAACAACATTTATGCTTCTTTTATTATATTCAAATGTCAAAAACACCCTGTGTTTATAGAATCATTCATGAAATGCCCCCACTGTTATTGAATTTTAAATACGTCAAGATTATCCTTTACAATCAATTTCGAATGTTAATTTGTTTAACTTATCTTAAATGTTATTTTAAATTCAACTTAAATATGAAATAAAACAATTTAAAATAATCAAATAATTATTTCAATTATTTTGAGAATTTTTTAAATTTTAATAGTGATTTTATTTAATAGTTTAGTTTACTATTGTTATATATTTGATATTTTACAAATTTAATTGCTTCATTGTGACTGATTTTACATATACAAAAAGCGTTTTGGGCATATACCTTCATCCTAACCATACTAAAAGAGTTGATGTGAGTTTGTGTGTCGTCCAAAACAACATCTAAATATTGTCGTTTTTTACTTCCTGTTTAATTGACCTCAAACGGCACTTGCAAAACCTCTTTGTGCTCTTTCAAAAGTTATGTGGGTTAGTGGGTTATCCAAACGTCATCTAGATGCTGTTGTTTTTTTTTTTTTTTACTTGCTCCTTATGAGAATTGTCTTCTTTCATTACCGTCCTATAATGGACCTTTTAAAGGCTCGTCTAAACACCGTTTGATAATTATCTTATTTTTTTTTCATTCTTTCAAATGGTGAATTTCATATTTTTTTTTAAAAGAAAAAAACAAGTATAAATGGTTGCAACATTTTGCTCTATGATAATGAATCATGAATTATTATTATTATTACAATTTCTTATTAAAATTAATCTCTTTTATATTACAGGTTATAATCATTCATAATCTACTCAACTTTTGATTGCAACGGTTCAAGAAAACTCTAGAAAATATTAACAATAATTATAAGTGTATTCACGTGTTATTCAGTTTTGTATTCAGTTTACTCTAAACTTAATTTACTGCTCTTCTTCCATTCTTTTATTTTTAAGGAAATGTTTAAATAATAAACCCTTATTCCAAATATTGTAATGAATCAAATTAATTAATCTTTATTTCCATTTTTTTATAACTTTCTTCCACACAGTGTACTTAATATTTATTTTCTAAAAAAAAAAAAAATACACCGATCCTTTTTTTAACTTAAAAGTATAATTTCTCTTTCAATGGTTCTTCATTTGCTCTTCCAGGCGATATTATAAGATGACCATGAGTTTTGAAGGAAAATGAACCATTAGATTCATATAACTAAATATGCATGAGTTTTTATGACCATGAGAAAACAAACTTACCTATGAATATCCGAATAAAAATGAAGAAGATGACCATGAGTTTTGATGATGGAATGGACCATTAGGTTAAGAAAACAAACTTAAATTTGAATATATAAATTTCTACTTATGTAAACATTACATTGTACTATATTATCATTATGTAAACCTTGATATATTGTACTATCATTATTAATCAAGTTATCATTTTATTTATCTTATTTTATCTAATATAACATAAATGGCCTTCTTTTTTTTTTCCCTAAACTATTAGATTAGAAAAAATTTTAAGAAATACAAAAATAGTTAATTAAAACTACTCTTTCTAACTTTAGATCAGTAAATATATACTAAATTAAAGACATTTGAGAGTTATTTACAACATCTAATAATTATAAAATCTACACTATTGTGCAACGCACGTAATAAGAGAAGAAAAGCGACATTAGATTAAACGCAATAGATATTTTGGGTGCTTTCCTGTTTTACCTCATCCAAACGACACAAATTACACAGTAGTAGTACCATTATCCATAAGATTTTCGGCCTTATCTTTTTTAAATGGTCGTTTGCAGTACTAAGATAAGCAATTGTAGAAAACAGTGTCATGTTTAGACCACGATGCGTCATTTTTTAATTTAAATAATAATAAATAAAAGAATCAGATAACGTTTTGCAATTGAACAGCCAGCAAACTTACAGTAAAAACGACATGTCGCAGCCGAAATAACCACAGGAACAAAGAAACGACATGTCGTTTTTTGGTCTGCCAGCTACGTTTTCTATGAATCGACTTTTATTACCCAAAAGAATAGAATTAGATAACGTTTTGCAATTAAACGGGTAGCAAACTTACAGTGGAAGGAAAAAAAAAAAAAAAAAAAAAAAAAAAAAACCTATACTACACAAAATCTTACAGCTAAAAACGACATGTCGCAGCCAAGATAACAATTGGAGGAACTCAGAAACGACATGTCGTTTTTTGGTTTGCTAACCCCACTTAATTTAATTGTCGTTTATTACCCAAAAAACGACATGTCGCAGCTATAGTATTAATTAAAAACAAAATTCAAGGTAGCTACAGAAATACTTCTCTCCCCCCCCCCCCCCCCCCCCCCCGTCTTTTTTTTTTCTTTTCTTTTCTTTTCTTTTGGGAAGGTAAGCTATAGACTAGAAGTATTTATTGGGGAAAAGATTTGTTGGATGACAACGATTTTCATTTCAATTAACTTCTTATTTCCAATTAGATATAAGACATCATAAAAGTTTTTTACAAGTAATCAGTTAGAGATCAGAATCATCTTAAGTGCAACATAAGCAGTTCCGGATTCTCAATTAACTTTTTCCACTCGCAGCAAAATGTTGCCACTGTTGCCCCGTCCAATACTCTATGATCTGCACCTATATTCGCCTGATTAAAAAAAAAAAAAAAGGAAATTGAAAACAAAAATATTAAGGAAAAAAAGACAAAAAGAAAAAAGAACACACATTTCAATTTCCACAAAGAAAAGAAAATAGTTCTCACCGTCATTGTCGATGCAGGGTACACATTTCCATCGTCTGCAAACTGAGGAACTTTCCGGATTCTTCCAATGGCAATGATGGAGACCTCGGGCAAGTTGAGAAGAGGGGAACCAAACTTTCCTCCGATTGCTCCGATGTTGCTTAATGTTATTGTTCCGCCGGATATATCCCCAGGACTAAGCTTGTTTTCTGATGCCAGCTGTTGCAACCTCGAAAGTTCCTTCGTTATCTAAAAACACAGAAAAGAAATACATGTCTAAATCATAGGCATAATTTTCGGTGTTGTGTGAAATGTTGCAGAGGACTAACCTCCATGATTGAAAGAGACTGGACGTTCTTTATGTTTGGCACGACTAGACCGTACGACGTTGCCATGGCAACTCCTACATTGTGGGAACCTGTAATATGAAAATGGTTCAAGTCAAAAATAAAAATAAAATAAAAAAAAGGATTCAGGTTTAAGCGGATAAACCTAGAGTGGGAATCACAATTGGTTTCATGGCTTACGTAGAAATGAGTCGACTTACCTTTAAGAATGACCTCTAGTGAGTCCTCATTGAAGCAACTATTCATGGAGGGAAATTTACTCAGGGCCACTGAAAGTGACTTTATCAAAACTGGAAGGAAAGTGTGCTTCACATTTGGATCGGAATTATTATGTTGGAAAGCCGTTTTAAGCTTCACAAGTGCATCACAGTTTATGTCTTCAACGTAATGAAAATGTGGAACTTTCGCAGCCATGCTCATAGATTGAACCATTTTACGCTGGAATCCCCTGATAGAACCGAAAGTAAGGAACTTACGATAGCTTAAAAATTCCCTCCTAAATGGACAAATAGTGTTCCTATTCTAAACATCATAGAAATTAAGGCGTTTAAAGCACAAATTTGCATACAATAATACCTCAGAGAAACAGTCTGATCCGCATAGTTCAGTCCAACTCCAGCTGAAGCATGCACGTTACTCTCATGTCCACCCATTGCGTGCAAAGAACCGGCCCTTGAGGAGGAGGAAGAATCCTCTAGGATGCCCTTCTCAACAGCATACTTGAGGACATCATCTTTTAGTACTCTCCCATCTTTCCCAGTTCCAGCAACATCATCTATGTTGATTCCATATTGCTTTGCAAGGCCCCTAACAGCAGGCGTCGATGAAACTTTACTAACATTATGTTCGTTCTGCTCAGAGTCTATTGTCTTAATATTTTCAAATTCCTTGCCAGTCTGTGTTTGAACCTGAGATTCCTCAACGACCATTTTTAAAAGTGTTTCTCCAACCTGCATTTTTCATTTATGCTTCATATGAGCTTAACAGAGGAGGAAAATGAAAAGAGTCTATATCAACAAAAAACAGCTGAAGTAGAGTGCAACATATTATATATACAAGATGAAAAGCTAAATTAAATCATATAGATAGATCAAAATAAGAGTATCTCAATCCATGTTCCAGGGCATGTGATTATACACTCACCTTTACAATGTCGCCGGGAGCATAAAAAATTTGACCGACTCTTCCTTTGTAACGACTTGTTATTTCAATGGTTGCTTTGTCACTCTGAACTTCACAAAGGGGTTGAAATTCTTCAACATTCTCCCCCTGCAAAAACGAGGATGTTACCCTCTAATTCTGTCAAATTTCTTAAAGAACCACTAGCCTGTTACAAACGTAAATGTTACTAGAGACATACACCATCGTAATGGACAATTAATCAGAAAGCTAAGAATGATCCTCTACAACTGAGACGGGACAATTAATCAAAAAGGTCTCTCTCATTGAATTTGTATAATGTCAATTATATGTTGTGTGCAGTTACTAAGGAGATAGAAGCTATCTTTTCCTTACAAAGACAATGATCAAGGGAATTTCCAACCAACCGCAAAGTAAATATCATAAAAATGCAAATTTTGTGGAGAAACCCAAATGTCTAGAAGAAAGACTATAATTAGACTTTTCATTTTTTTATTTTTTTTATTTCTATTTTTTTGCCAGAAATTCTTACTGTCTAGACACGTCTATCTAGCTGAGAATCTCTACACTAATATCATCACAAAAATTGCAGCTAGACACGACATATTACATTAGTAGGATGGAAAGACAGCAAACCAACAAAGAGAGCACCATCCATTCACAATTTTCAACAAATTTCAACCACTTTAAATCATTGTATGGATCAACAAGTAAAAAATTGGAACAAATAGTAAGTGGAAAACCATCATAATCACAAACCTCTTGCACAAACCATTTGAGGAGCTCACACTCGGCAATGCCCTCGCCAGTCTGCGCCAGTGGTACATCAACCACCCCACCTTCTGTAAACTCAGCCACAGCATGCGTGGAAAAGCAACATCTCTTCACAAAATTTGGAATCCTGAGCTGCAAAAGTTGAAAAGCACATTTGCATAACTTTTTTTTATACCATTAACTAGGCCAAAACAATCTCAAATCGCTTCTTCTAAAAGTCTCCTTTAAGACCCATAAAAAATATACGTTTATATGTATGTACGTCCGCGTGTGTGTATCAAAATGATTGAAACATATTTGGGTCTCACTAAATAGCATAGGATTAAAAATATGATGCATTACTAAGTACGAGATATTCAGCTGTTCAAAAGCATCTAATTAACTAATTTTTAGGAGCAAAAAATATTCATTCTTGCCCCTCTTCAATCCAATTGAACGAAGAATCAATCCAGTTATAAGAAACTACACAATTCACACCAAAGGCAAAAGCAACCAGAATCAAACTGAAACACAATTCAAAAACCAAAACTTTAAACCCTAGTGCAGAAAATGAATCGAGACTCACTTCGGGGAAGTCATCGGAGAAGCGAAACGACGCCGAAGCGGTTCCATGGAAACGGAACTCGGAAGAGAACCGAAGGAACGGACGGCGCATCTCCTCTGAAACCTCCTTCGCCGGAGACGGAGCCGGACATCGCGATACGCAGGTAGGGGACAGCCGGCAGCGGATGGAGACGCCGGCACCGGCGCACCTTTGCCAGACCCTCCGAGCGATCATGATCGGGTTTCTCCTCAATTGGTTCGGAAATGGCGAGCTTAGTTGAGCAAGAAGTCGACGGTCGAGAGAGAGAGAAGATGAGGAAATCATGTGTGTGGGGAATGATCCGCCATGGCCAGAGCTTGAAGGTTGGGTTGCTTAAAAGGAGAGTTGGTCACGCAAAGTATACTCCCCCAGGAGCTGGATTGAGCTTGAGATTGGATTTAGCTGCTGACAGTGACACGTCAGCATTATACCCATCTGACGTGTCATGCAAATTTTTAAGATTTTTTTTAGATCAATTTTTTTTAATGTTTATTTTTGGATTAGTACATGTATTTTGTTTTATAATATTATTAGCAGATGGGCTAATCCTCTTTTATTAATAATTAGCATATGGATGACCATCCTTTTATTAATATGAATTTTAATCATTGAGGTAAGAGTTAGCCCTCAGGATAAAATTACCTAAATAATCATCTCTTTTTCATATATTGATCAATATAACACAAATTCCTCAATTTTGATCAACAGAACACAAACTTTAGTTTAATTTTGTATTATATTGATCTAATATTATTATTTTATATGATATTGATATAATGATTTTTAAATTTATATCATTTAAGTACTTTCCCTTTAGTGTAATCATTGATAAGAGATGTCTAAGTAAATCTTTTAAACTCGAACCATTAATTTTTTTAGATCATGGGTAAAATAATAAAGAATCCAATACAAGAATTCACAGCTATCATCATACATGAAATGAGCAATAATTTAATCTGAATTGAAAATAAATAAACTTTAAATGAACTTATGGATAATTTATATTTGGATGATTTGTATTGATTGGGGCTGTTGGTGTTAGGTTTGGGTCTATCTAGTATCTAGGACTGCATAAACAAACGGCAACAAAGTTTTACTAACAAAGGACCTGATATTTGCTGACACTAAGTGTGCGTTTGGAGTTTTTGATTTTTTTTTTTTAAAACTAGAAATGAGTGTATTTGTAAATATGTATTTGGTTGAAATGTAAAAATAACATGTGATATTTAAATAACGTAAAAATTTTATATTGTTTAAAAAATAATAATATAAATCTTATTTCGTTTTATCCATCCATACATCCATACATACATTGTATATGTTGTTTTTATCATAAAACTTGAACGAGAAACGACATGTCATTTTAAACTTGAACAGTAAATTTTGAAGGAGACCAGCATGTCTTTGTCCTCCTATCATGATGAATGAATGAGAAGAATAAAACTATACTACATAACGGCAAAAATTGGAAACAACAAACGACATGTCGTTTTAATTCTTGGTGAATGTCAGAAAAAGGTTTATTGCAGCTAATTGATCCTTGTGTTGGTTTAGTAGTAACTTCGACCCTAATTTGTTCGTGTATTCTTTTTTTCTTTTTTTTTTTTCTTAGTTACTGTTTTACTATTATTTTTTGACATTTAAATTAAGACCAAAACTGAACGATCTTTTGTCTCAAATGAACAAAGAAAACAACTCAGTCCACAAAGCATCGTCGGCACGGTGAAGGTCGTTTTCAATACAATGTCGTTTTCTTTCATTACTTTGTTTTCTATGTGACGTTCTTTTTAAGTTTGCTTTCCATGTTTCATTAAAAAAAAAAAACAAGAAGATTTCCATGTCATATACTTTTCTTTTTATTTAATCTTTGTATTTTTTTGCTTGTAATGTTGCATTCTCCATTATTGTCGTTTATAAAGTCATTTTATTGTGGTTTTTCCATGTTATCCTGACTTTTACACGCGTGCTTCTATTGCGTACGTCGTTTTTCCAAATTAAAGTGTTAGTTTCCACGGCGTGTCGTTTTGTCACATTGTTGTCGATTTAAGTTATTATTGTTTTACATTGTCGTTGTCGTATTAAAAATAAATTAATGTGATTCGACTTCCTAATTACTCTGGCTCCAAAATCATCGTCGTTTTCTTGCCTATCGTTTTTCTTCAATGTTGTTTTTCATATTTCATATATTGGGGTGTTTGGTGAATGAGTTTGAGTTAAGATTTTTAAGTTTCAATAGTAATTTATGTTGACTTTTTAGAAAAGACAAAAAACTTTTTCAAAAAAGACAAAAACTTTTTCGGAAAAAGACAAAAAAAAGTATAGTTTAACTTGAGTTTTTCATCTTTTTCCACTTGGCAGTCATTTACCGGTGTGTTTTTTTTTTTAATATAATTTTTGATAATGTACAATGTCATATTGGTTTCATGGTTATTATCCTCTTCTATTGATGTCGTTCTTTAATGAAATTCCTGGGGCAGTTTGATGTCGTTTTTTGAGCCTTTTTAATAATTACCTTTTCTTATAATGTCGTTTTTTTCAAGGTAGTATGTTTTCCATGGTCACCGTCGTTTTTTCTTTGTTTTTGTCGATTTTCATATAATTTCGTTTACCATGTGATGTCGGTTTTTAGTTATTTCCTCTTAGAAGTTCGATGTTTTTTCATGATTCATGTAGTTTTTAAACGATGTCATTTTTCTCGTTTTGCCGGACACTGTCGTTTCCCATAACGAAAATGTTTCTGGTTTATTGCTTTGAAGTGATGCCAATTTTTAACTATTACATCCATCTTCCATGGCATTGTTCCTTTGCATTCATGTCGTTTTTCGAGGTTAGCTCGTTTTTAGATCACTTGTTTTTCATGTGATGTGGTTTTGATTATTTTGTTGATTCTAAACGACATATAGCTTAAAACTTACAAAGAGTAGAAAATTTTGATTCTAAACAGCATGAAATTTTAAGATTAGTATTACGTTGTGATAAACGGCAGAAAAAGGTTAAAACAAGAAACGACATGTTGCTTAAAACGACAAAAAATTTGCAATTCAAACGACATGTCGTTTATCTACTTGTAGTAGACTAGTAGTCTTGTAGATGACCCGATATGAACTCCCGTCATGAAACAGGCCTTTTTCAGTCAACTAACCACAAGTATAGAACCAGCCCACCAAGGACCCAATAATGTTTCAACTCTACCAAAAACAAATAAATAAAAAAAAAGGGTAAGGTTGCCCCTCAAAAAGCACTATTTTTGGATCATCATTTCCATTATAATAATTTCTATTTTTTTTTTACCTCCAATTAGATAATTATGAATGATTAAAAATCCAAATAAGCATCAAGAGAGTGCAAAAAACATAAATATATCTATTTGAGAGATTATTTTCACGGTTTTAAAAGCGATTCTATTGAACTCCACACTTAAATATAAGGTGGCTTTCTAGCTATAAACCTTGGAAATCACCTTATTTCTTGCAAATCAATCCGGTTGTTTGTGATTTTTTTCCTAAATAAAAAAGAAGGATCAATATCAAATCTAAGAAGAATTTAGGATTATATATATTATAGTATAGCTTTTTTAAAAAAAAATTTTAAAAGACGCAAGTGACGTCTTAAAATTATATAAGAAATAACGACCAAAGTTAGATAGAATTCACAATTCTAATCCAAAACTCCCCAACCCCCTTTCTCATGACAGTAGACCTAACCTTTTTTTTTCCCCCCTCGGTTTTATGGGTCCTATGAATCCCATAAAAAAAAAAAAAAAAAAAAAAAAAAAAAAAAACATACGTTTCAAATCTGGACTAGGATCTAAAACCCTGAATCAACCTTTCCCATTCAATAAGGAAAAAAAAAATTGCATATTGTCAATAATGTGTAATCATAATGACCTATTCTCATACGTTTTATCTTATGATATAATTCTGATATAATCTTACAGTAAGAAATATCACTCTGTCGGGTACTTTTTCCATACCACACCAAACTAGAACACTCTCGGGTCCATATACTTCCAAGGACGAGAGGAGAAATGCTAGAGATCTGGTGGCAAGGTCCCATCAATAGTACTGATCAGGCAACATGTGATATCTGTTCGGAAAAATATGGCTAACAACATTTTAAACAGTGCTACTCTTGTCGATCTGTGTCTGATTTTTTTTGGTTTGAAAATATACTAAACGGATTTCCATATAGATATAGGCACGTTTGTGAGAGAATCTACAGTTTGGGCCACTTTTCGTGAGTGTGCCAACTTCTTGGTGATTTCACATCATATCTTTAAAATATTTTGATATCTTTAGTACCCCAAAGCGTGGGATAATTTAAGCTTCATTTCTTCTCAACTCTCAAGTTATAAAATTGATCATACAAACAATAAAATAATTGAGAATTCTATGATAGAGTTTGGAAAATACATTTATAATAAACATACATTACTGAAAAGTAAAAACGGAGTCAAAAATTTTTTTTCAGAGGGGGTAGATTTAAATTTAAAAAATAATGAAGAAAATATTTGAGATCAGAGCAAGATCGTAAGTGGCTCCGTCCCTATAACTTAGATTGGGAAATTATAATAAATAACAATTTTATGTGGTAAATATTGTATTTACTATAAATATTTTTAAAATCTGCTATTCATTTTAATTTTTTTTAAAAACTGATATTTATTCTTTCTCCCGATAAGATATTCTTGTCATATAGAAAGCTCTAAAAATAATAGTTCTTTGAATATGTACTTGTCCCCCCCCTCCCCCCCCCCCAACAAATAGAAACTTACTTAAATAACTATCATTTTTTTTATCTATTGATCAAAATGATATAAATTTTCCACTTTTGATCAACATGACACAAAATTTAGTTAATTTTCGTTTAATTTTGTATCATATTAATTTAGAGTATCATATTAATTTAGTGTTAATTTTTTATATCATATTAACGCAATGATGTCTAGGTGCTTTCCCCTTATATTCACATGCTATAATTCTCTTATCGGCCAAATTTCGTCACATGCTGAACTTTGCATTTGTTATCAATAATAGCCTGGCTTATCCACAGCCCATGTTTCTTGCATATCATGTTTACACAGAATTGGTAAACTGCTTCGGTTGATCATGTTTAATGCCTTTTCAAATGAACCTTTTCCATTTTGATGCATATATACTTGTCAAATTTTTTAATTTGCCACGAGCTGAAATTGCATGTGGGTGTGCTTATAAGATACTAGTTGTATAGCACATGTACATTAGACAAGTTAAAAAAAAAAACACCGTGACATTGATTGAGCCGCCATGTAAACAGCCACGCGGCAATGATGTGGCCGTCAGATAGCAACCACTGAAGGGGTGATAATTCGTTCTTTTACATAATAGTATAGATAATGGTATTTAAACAGAAAAAGAAAAAAAAAAGTAGTTTTCTAATTAGTCATCAGTAGATGGAATCGACGAGCCTTTTTTCTCTCAAAAAGGAGAATATCTACATTTTTTTTTGGTAAAGTAAAATTTAAAGGGAAATCACATTGTTCCATATCCATATTTGATCAGTTGCAGCATCAACAATTATGAGGATGCATGTTCCCAATCCTATAAATTATTCACGTATAAGTAACTAAATTAACATTAAGACATTGTCACCATCATTTACAAAATATAAATAAATATATATATATATATATATATATATACCATTAAGATATTGTCAAGCTTATTAGTACTGGTTTCAATGGTATATTTGATGTCTTTTAAGTTTAGAAATACTAGTCTCACACACACACACACACACACACACACACACACATATATATAACGTGTGTGTGTGTGCTCGTAAGATTTACAATACGAGTAAATGTTATATATGATATAAATGTGTGGATTGAGAACAAGTCGTCAACTCGTTATAACATATGCATGTCAGTGTGCGTGTGTGTGTTTTTTTGTTTTTGTTTTTTGTTTTTTGTTTTTTGTTTTTTTGTTTTTTGTTTTTTTGTTTTTTGTTTTTTGTTTTTCGTTTTTTGTTTTTTTTTTTTTTTTTTTTGTTTTTTTTTTTTTTGCGGCTTAATTCTTGAGGTTGTTATATATAAGATTCATTTTGTGTCCTTGACGAGGTGTGACTTTTCTTTATAGATTAGCATGAGGTGGTCTAGCTAAGAGGAAAGAATCAATGGACTGTCTTCTTAGGGGGCCATGGATGATTTGTACCATGTCACTCAAAACTCATCATGACTACTACCATATGGATACATATATATATATATATATATATATATATATAGTCGTTATATTTAGCTGGCTAGGATTAATAATATTGAAACAACAAAATTGAAAACAGAAATATTTTCATATCCATACTGCAAAAATCAGAAGAATTCTGTGATAGCATATGAAAAAAATACTTTATTAATAGAAAACAAATTATAACTGTCAAATTAGATTCAATTAATTAAGGGTTTTAATCATTATATCATTTTAGAATATATTATACCATATTGTCGTATGCCAAAAATTTAGCAGAATCTGATAAATATCTATAAATATTGTTAAAAACTGAATCTACCATTTTTTTTTCCTATTAGCAAAAGTTTCAATATAATTAACTTAATTAATTGATTTTTTTTTTCCTCTTTGTTTTTGTTTTTCGGTATGTTACAGAGTGCAAGAATAATATAGTCAGTGAAAGGAATATTTAAATCACCCATAAATACAAACATACCACGTTAGTATATTTCATTTTCTTTATAGTTGTTTTCCCACTAATTGAGAAGATTAATGCCATGTCCTTTATTTTCTGAAATAATTATAGAGAATACTCAAGGGAGAGCACAATAAAGGACAGAGCCCATATCTTAAAACTTTTGACTTCATTAATTTGCCAATATCCCCATATGATCCCTACCTATAGCTAGTAGTAGGCGATTTTATGATGAGAGGAAGAAACCAAGTAATGTACGCCATGTGGACGATCTCCTAATTTAGGGAGATTTTCCCCCACTAAGATTTCCCACATTAATTTGGAGTACTACCAATAGCATCATTGTTAGGTGTTGTTCAATACAAGTAAAGAAAAATTAATATAATTAATTCATCTAGTGTCATGGTCAAACTTATAGCTTTTTTCCACACACACACATTCATATACCCATATACGTTTACATATATACATACACATATATATATATATATACTTTTTTCCTTTTTGTCAAAAGAGATTCACAAGATCTAGATCTTTATTACTATGCATATGGTTTTTTGACCGCGTAGTTGGTAATTTCTTTTCTTTTGGTCAAATGGGTATGGACTCTTTATATAGCTAGAGGTTGTACGATAAAGTGTATATATTGGCCAAGGATCCAATAATTCCCATTCCCTCAAATCGTGTTCGAGTTTGAATTTAAGAGTTAAACTACTATTCATAAATATCTAAGCATATCTAAATAACCCTAATCATGTTAATTTATGGAAGAAGCATCTAGAACATTTTTTTTTTCCTCTTAATAATACATATATTTTGGCATTTTCCTTTAGTTTGCAACCAAGAAGATGGGTCATGTGGACAACTAAAGAGAGATGTGGGTCGTGGAGAGTGAAGGGCTGGGGACAAATGTCAACTAAGTGCATGTAGTGGGGGGTATTTATGCTTTATTAAGCTTTTGAAAGTTTCATGGACAAATATGGAGGAGGGTAGCGACAGAGTATTTAAAAAAAAAACAAAACAAAAATAAACTCTCAATGGGGACACTCTAAAAAAATAGAGATAATTTTAACTTAATAAAAATATAATATAGAATTTTGATTATTTAGTGGAGACACAGTTATAATTTCTGTAATATATAATGTGGATTTATTGACTTAGATTGTAGATTTTATATGAATATATATTTACTTTTTCGATTCCACACATATAGAGTCCAGCAATTATGTTGTAGTATCTGACTTTATTATAAAATATAAAGTTTAAATTCTTTAATCTCCAATTAAAAAAAAGAATATGAACTAATTAGCTTTTGTGAGTATATGCTTTTTTTTTTTTTTTAATCAAGATTGAAGGGACTCAACTTTAGAGTAATGAATACTCGATGAGTTGAAGGAAAATACGTGTAAAATGTCACACAAGCTGGTTGTTTGTGTTCTTCCCCACAATGCTGGCGAATTTGGGACAGAAGGAATTGCAATTAAGGAACATCATATTAAAAACCGTGCGTGATAAGACCGTTGGATATGCTGTCCTTTCCCCGCTTGCAACCACTCCATTATTAATATTAATTTGTTTATTGTGATATATGTATTGAAACTTGTTCTATATATATATATATATATTAGCTAATAAGAAGGTAAGAAATCCCATCTATAAATAGTCACTAAAAAGATAAACTAAAGAAAACAATTAATTAAATTATAATAAAAGTGATTGAAATAAAACCAAAAATCTGTCGACAAGGATTATCGAAAGTGGGTGTAATTATTGTTGATGAGGATTGATTCCTTTTAGTAATTTGGTGTAACTATATGCACATGCATGGTTCCATATGCAAGTGCGACAAGAGAATAATTTTCATTGCTAGTCATGATTTTCATTATATATATATACATCATTTTCTTTGTATAGCTCAAACATCTCTCTCTATAAATATATATAGATATATATATATATATATATATGTATGGAGAGAGAGAAGTGAGTTTTGAAGGGGCCCGAAATTTTCGAAGGAATGAGGCAAAAAGTTAATAAAGTGAAAGAATTATAATGGTGAAAAGCTAATTAATGAATTAACTAATGTTTCCAATTGCAGCAAAAAGTCGTGTGGGGGGAAAATGGATGATCATGAAGAAAAAACTTTAAACACATTAAAGGCAATAACAATGAATCTGAATCACTTCTAGGACGTGAGTAAATAGTCTTAAAGGAACTACTTGTTTGACAAAATGAAACACATCAAATGTAAAACTATATTATTTAATTGTAACCATTATAAAGCGCCTACCCACTTCCGAAATATTAACAATAAACTATATATATTTGTCTCCTTTTTTAGGGATTGGGAACATGCTAAATCCACTGCCTTTATTTAGGTTGACCAAGAGAAGCTAAAGTGCTCCCTCATGTCATACCCAACGGATTGTATAGAATTGTACTTTTTCAAGAAAACAGCGATCGACATATATATATATATATATATATCTTTATTAATATCAATATATAAGTGTGTATATATATTCAAGAAAAAGAGACACATGTTTATTTAGTATCATATATAATATATATAAAGATGCAAGCATGCATAAGCAAATTCTGCTTAATTTATATGATTTACTTTATGATATTAATTCTCACCCCCGCACACCTTCGTTGTTTCTTGTCTCGTCGTTGTATAGCACCTTAGAAGAAAAGATACAATTCTCTTCTTGGTCATATATTCTACATTTGGGTACTACAAAAGTTGGCATTTACCTGAATTTGTTTTAATTTTGCATTAAAACAGAAACCAACTCTGTCAAAAGTATAAAACTCCAATTCGTAGGATATGGCACATGGATATTGAAATTTGTGCTCCTTATTAAATTGATATATATATACACACACACATACAAAGTTTGGTAGCTCTTCATCCATCGTCTTCATAGACTCCTTTGCAAATACTGCGCTTAGAAACAACATGCTACTCTATATATATATATATATATATATATATATATATATATATATATATAAATAAAAGGGGAGAGGTTGAAGTCTCCAAATAACTCAGGTCATTTTATATGCTCTGCGATATCCTGAGAACAATTGGATCAATATAGCGTCAGCATGCTACTAATTAAATTTATCACATGCATCTCTCTTAAAAGAAATTATAACCAAGTAATCACTAGTAATAATTACTACTAAATTTTTACGTGAGTAAATTAACTTATATTTACACATATCTTTTGAAATGGTATTGGCTAACGATAAGGTGAGAGGTTTGACATATAAATGTAAATGAATAAGAACTATAATCATCTCTAGTAGTCAAACATACATATCCTTATTAATGTTCATGATGTTAACTAAAAACCTAACAATAATATTTCAATCAATTATCTAAAAATATATATAGTACTAGCTAGCTACAATAACTTAATTATTAGACAAGCTGCATGCATGTATTGAAAATGTGCACGTGAGAGGGAAAATATAATGTACTATTGGTCTGGATTCTCTTTTGTGTTTCTTGGATATTTTGAAGAATCTCCCAACAGAGAGAGAGAGAGAGAGAGAGAGAGAATATAGAAGCCTAGCTAGAGCATCATGTGGAACAAGAAACAAATTGCTTCCGGCACAATCTAAAAAAAAAAAAAAAAAATTTCTTCTTTGTAAGAAAAACTGATTTGGCCGGCCATTATGGCGACCTTCATATGCTGGCCTCATTAATTGCTAGAAACTATAAAAAGAAGAAAGTGACATAATACTAACATTTATTTTGAATGCTAGTGTAGTACTATTACAAAAAAGCCCATGCATATATCTAGATATTTAAAGAACCCCCTAGCTAAGCTAATTGAATTTTTCTTGATCAATCAAACTAAGCCCTATCAAATCACATACATTATACATAAGCAGTCAATGTCGGTCCATTTCCTAACAAATACACACTATTATAGAACATAAGTCATTAATGAAATTAGGTACAGTATTAATGTTAATTTTCAAAGAGTAGTACTCTTTCTTTCTTTTCTTTTCTTTTCTTTTCTTTTCTTTTTATAATTAATGTAAGCTAAGATAGAGAAAAACCGTATCAGATAAACTTATCGCATTCGATAACTATTACGTAACCCGTCCTATATTAATTGAAAGAGTACTAGTACTCTAATTGTACAATAAAGACTGCTATATTTAATTCTTCACGTGTAGTAAACATCTTATAGTATGACATTGTTAGTTAAAGGAGAATATAAGTGGGCATGTTTGTATATCTATTTTGAAAAATGACAAAACTTGATTGGAAACATATGTAGTGGCGTGGCAATACTTTCTTCAATAGTCCACGGTTTAAATAAGCTTTTTGTTATGCGCCACATATTATCTCTACTCTTCCATATTCTACACCATCTTTTTATAATATTTATTCATATATATATATATATATATATATAAACAACAGGGAGAGATTTTAACCACTAGTACTCAAACTTGACCACAACCACTCCCAAACTCACTATAAAAACCCTTATTGTTCGTCCATTAAATTCCAACAATTCTCTCTCTCTCTCTCTCTCTCTCTAAGTCACAAATTAAACTAGAGAATTAAAAACCCAAGTGAAACAAAAGATGGTCGTAGGAGAAGAGAAGTTCCAAAAGTATCCGACAGTGGCAGAGGTACAAAAACATATACTTATATAGTCCATATAGATATCGTTTTAGATTTTCGTCAAATTCTGTCATTGCTTTAAATCTTTCAGTTTTTCTAATTTTCGACTATATCTATAGGTGGTGGAGGAGCTAAAAACAACGGCAAATATTGGCTTCCCTATGGTGGCGATGAGCCTGGCGAACTATCTCCGAAACATGGTGATGGTCATGTGCATGGGGAGAATAGGAAGCCTCGAGCTCGCCGGCGGCGCTTTAGCCATCGGATTCACCAACATCACCGGCTACTCGGTCCTCTCGGGCCTCGCCATGGGCATGGATCCCCTCTGCAGCCAGGCCTTCGGTTCACAAAACTACACCGTAGCGTTCCTCACCCTCCAAAGAACAGTCCTCATCTTACTTTTCGCCTCCGTTCCGATCGCCTTGCTTTGGTTCAACCTTGAACCCTTGATGCTTACACTCCACCAAAACGAAGACATAACAAGAATAGCAAGCTTGTATTGCCGATTCGCCATCCCGGATCTTGTCGCTAATAGCCTTCTTCACCCGTTGCGCATTTTTCTCCGAACTAAGGGCACAACTTGGCCTCTAATGTGGTCCAATTTACTTGTCATGTTTCTCCATATTCCCATCACCATTTTCTTGACCTTCAAACTCTCCCTTGGCGTCCAAGGAATCGCCATCTCAACTTTCATCACAAACTTTATCACCCTCTTGTTTCTTTTATTTTACCTCTACTTTAGTACCCCTAAGGAGGACTATAATATTCCTAGTAATTGTAACAACAACAACAACTTGATCAACACGCCATTTTTGGCCAAGTCGTGGCCTAACATTTTGTTGATTGCCTCAACATTATGGGAAGATTGGGGGGTTCTAATTCGACTAGCTATACAGAGTTGTTTGGCCGTTTGCTTAGAGTGGTGGTGGTACGAGTTCATGACCATTCTCGCCGGTTATCTCCCCAATCCCAAGGTTGCCCTAGCAACTTCAGCCATTGTTATACAAACCACAGCTCTCATGTACACCTTGCCATCCTCACTAAGTGCTTCCGTCTCGACCCGAATAGGCAACGAGTTAGGCGCGGGGCGCCCCAACAAAGCCCGCCTCGCGGCGGTTGTGGCGGTAGGGTTAGCCCTAGTGACATCACTGGTAGGGTTTTTGTGGACCACCCTAGGGAGAAAGCCTTGGGGGAGGGTTTTTACCCAAGACAAGGAGGTTTTGGAGCTGACTATGGTGGTTTTGCCCATAATCGGGCTTTGCGAGCTCGCTAACTGCCCGCAAACAACGAGCTGCGGCATCCTCCGAGGCAGCGCTAGGCCCGGCATTGGGGCGGCTATAAACTTCTACGCTTTTTACCTCGTCGGAGCCCCGGTGGCCGTCGTGTTGGGGTTCGTCAGGAGACTAGGGTTTTTGGGGCTATGTTATGGCCTTCTCGCGGCTCAGATCGCCTGCGTCGTGTCCATACTAACTGTGGTGTACAAGACGGATTGGGAGAGAGAATCGGTCAAGGCTAAGGACTTGGTGGCCAAAGGTGGTGATCATCATGATCATCATCACGTATTTGACGGTGCAGATGATCATCAGAAGAAACTGCTTCATTGTGAAGAATTAGCTGTGTAGCGTACGTTTGATCTGATCGAAGTGAAAATTAAAGTTAATTAGTTCTTGATCATGATATATAATTAGCTTCTCAAGTAAGAAAAAATGTTGTCTATCCTTTTTTTTTTTTAGCCAAAAAAGAATGACTTATGATTTTGGATATATAATATGTTCAACGAACTTATGTCCTATATATATATATATATATATATATATATATATTCTAGTTATATTTTTACTTTTCGGGTTACATTATTTCATGTACTTTTTTCCTCTCTTGTCTCTTTCTAATTTTAGTTGATCCCCACGAATCTCATGATATACATGAACTCTTTTGTTGCTATTATATATTGGCCAAATTTTACCTAACCGAACTCTTATTTATTTAATTTTTTTTATAGCTCTATCTATACACCTTAACTAATAAGCTTATAACTTCAATTACATATAAATTAAAACATGTGCATAAACTCAACATTTCATATCAAGAAAACCGTAGTGAAATGTCGCGTAAAATCTTTCTAAAAACCGTCGTCGTTGAAAGTAGGTCGTTTAATGGATAATTTGTACTATTGTAGTTTATATATAGGCGACAGCGCTAGCTCGATCAGGTACACATGTTCATATATATAATATATAATATATATTATATAATATATATTATATATATGTATATTTGTATATATAACATATATTTCTAAAGCGAAATTGCGGGGGTTTCAGCTTTTATTGCTTAATCTGAATAAGGGATCCGAAATAGTACAACCCACTAATTAAGGACCTGTTTATAATGGGGGATTCCAGGCACAAATAGGACCCATGTTTTATAGATCTTGAAAGAAAAAGGTACACAAATATCCAACAGAAAATGTGTACCCACCAAGAAACATGCATGTGCGGCAACACATGTATGTCCAACACCCCTATTTCGATCAATAATTAAAACCAAAAAACATCACTTTCCATCTCTAATTATATATTATATAGAATTTAGTTAGTTTGTCATATATATATATATATATATATATATATTAATATATATATGTGTGTGTGTGTGTGGGGATATGGCACATTTAGTTCCATTTCCATATGATTACTGTCCAACTTCTTCAACGGATCGTGTCGAGGACATAATAATAATAATATTAGAGGAAGAGAGAGAGAAAAGAAGAAGAATGAAGAAGTTGATCGAGAAATCTAATTAAAGTGCTTTTTGAAAAGAGGTACTAAAGTTAATGTCAGTCGGTCAATTTTGTCCTAATTACTTCCCCCATTGGACTAAACTGATAAAACAGTTCTTTTGCTACATACGAACATAGAGAACTACACGAATCATATATATATATATATATATATATATATTACTCCGTCACATAGTAAGACGAAGACGACAGCTTGACAATGCTTTAACACTATTTAAGGGGGCTAATTTTCTCTTCATTAAAGCCGTTTGGACTTTACGAGTGTGTTTGATGAGAGAGAAAAGTGAAAAAAGGAAGGAGAGAGTGATGAGATTAGTTGAAAGATTTTGACATTTATATATAATTGTTTGGCAGAAAAGAAGGGATTAGTGCTACTTTAGACTTTAATCATCATAATTTTGCACGGCCGATTTTAGAATAAAGGTAGGGATACAGTTGTAATTATTTTAATTTTTAAAAATCAAATTACATAATATATGAGTTATAATTATTTTATAAGTAAGTGTTTTAAGAAATAGTGTTGATTAGTTTTTTTTAATTGCATCTACAAATGAGAAAAAATAATAATAATTTGTTGTCACTCCGAACTGGTATTAAAAATTTAAGATTAAATTAAAGTTGAGATTAATATTCCTTAAACTACTTTAAATTTTGACACATATCTATCTCACGCATGGAACGAAAAGACATTAACTGTAAAGTAATACTACTACATAATAATCACCAACTAACCACAAATTCAACACTAACTTTAGGACAAAAAGAACATCATACAATCAGCAATTTGAATGAGCAGTTTTTTTCTTAATTAATTTCTCAAACAACAAATGCTTCTATGTATATGTGTGTGTGTGTGGATGTTAAGTTCACATTTAATTTAGACTAGTCTTTCTGTCGGTCCCCATGTTTATTAATTTATTAGGTTTTGAAAGCACTATTCTTAAACACTTGTGTGATGGTTTCAACTTTCAACTGGTTATTTTGTTGAAATTAACTTAGCTTATGTACATATATATGCTTAAAAAATCTGATATATCCGGCAGTTGTAGCTTCTTTAGAAATATATAACTAGTTTATTTATGTGTAACTTTTAATTTAGAATCATATCACATGATAATATTTAGATATTGATGCAAATTAAGTATTACTAAAAAATATTAGATTTTGAAATTATCTTATTGATATAATATCTCAGAAAAAAAGTTACAAACGTTATTGTGAAGGATGTCCAACAGCAACCAATCCATACATATATATTTAATATAGCCGCTGCCCTACAAGCTATCACCATGCTTGTTCAAAAAATTTATATATTATATAGTTTTTTTTCCCCTAGTTTGTTTAAAATAAAAGACCTTGTCAAGTGTGAATTTTGTTGCTGAAAATAGAGACAACAAGTTATTCCTCTCCTCTAAAGGAAGCCATATGCATATGTATTGGTCCAACATTTCAGCGAAGATAAAGAAAAGTTCATGGACATATAGATTGTGTATTTTAATTATATATATAACCATGCGAGATTGAAAAACGGTGCAAAGTCTTGGCCGGCAAAAAAGAAAGAGAATACTTTAGCAAGTGTTAATATATACTCTTCTTAAAAAAGACAGAGGAAAAAAAAAAAAGAATCGTGTGTGAAAACTTACGGTGGAGGAAATTTAGTCACCGAAAAGACAACAAATTAACTTAAATTGTCATTCAGATCGAAAGTTTGACTCTTTATTTTTCAGCGATTTATTTTTCCATATAATATAGTGTTAGCTAGAGATTTCAACTTTTCTATTTACTTTTTGATACCAACTCCTAAAAATGAGTTGTTATGTTTTTTCTAATATTTACTGAATTTGACTACTAATAAAAACAATGACCTTACAATATATCACGTGCGTTAAATGATAATTAGTTATGATAAAAATTGTAATCACTAAAACAATATTCTTAATCTATATTTTATACTGACAATGGTCTGTTTGTAATTTAGTATCCATTATTAATAGGTCAACATCATCTTTTCATTCATATATAGATGAATTTTATATGGCTTATATACCTTAGGAACACCATTAAGTACTCTTTTAGCCAAAAAAAAAAAAAAGAAAAGAAAAATAGAAAAACCATATATACTATTGTTCTTCAAGAAAAATAATAATTTGACTCACCAACTAAAGAAGGAAATCCACATGACAAAATTAGAATAATGAAAGAATAGATATTTCGTGCACTTGCGTTGTTTGTAAGATTATTTATAAAAAAGGGAGAGAATTGATGCAATCAACGTCAAACAGAAACAACCTGGTGGGGTTTCCCTCGTGCGTAAAAATATTGGACCATACCCCCAAAGAACCTAGTTTTTGAATCACAATTTCTGTACTGATCCATATATATATATATATATATATACATATATATGTATTAGAGATAATTAGCTGAGTAGCTAATTAGTTGTTAGTTAGAGTCAGAGAGTTAGTGATTTGTTAGTTTTGTAATTGTTAGTTACTGTGTAACAAACTCAGTAACTAACTTTGTAATAAACTCTGAGTATTTATATGAATGAATTTAGTGACTCAAAAATTAGAGTCATCATTCCAATACAATCTGTTTTCTTAATTAAATGATATATGTATATATATATGTATATGTACACGTATATGTAAATATATACGATCATATGTTGCAGGAGATCGACCTGAAAGTGACAATATATAGTACCAGAAAAAAAAAACACGTGGCTATATATTGAGCAAGTGGAAAATATACACAGATATGTATGTATATATGTGTGCATATATATAAATATATATGTATATGTGCACAAACATGAGTGTATAATATTCAGGTATTGGAGGCCATTAATTAAGTGCTTCAACAGGTGAGTACTAAAGCTTCGTTTGGTGAGTTATCTCATCTCAAACTAAAATGTATATTTTCATATTAATTTTTATCTTTTTCTGAAAAAGTTTTTGTCTTTTCTAAAAAGTCAACAAAAATTTTCAACTCAAACTCATTCACCAAACGGACCCTAAATAATTTATTATGCATGGAATTAAAATCCGCAATTACCACGTAGATTAGATAATGACTCAAAATAAGAAGTGATAAGTGAGAAAAACAAATCTGTACTACTAAGAAAATTTTTGTCATCGCCAGCTATATAAACAAAGAAAAAGGGACCCTAATGGTTAATTTACGCTTGTAGCCTTGTGTAATTTTCTAGGAAATTTTGCGACTAACGGAAACTATAAATGGTTATAGAATATTTAATTCAACAATAATTTCATATCTAATTCTATTAAAAGATGTAAAGTTTGAATCTCCCTTACTCTTTTTGTTATATATAGATTGAGTATTAAAGCTTCATCAATAACGTACATGCGAAGAAAACGCATTGGTCAAGTTGAATTTATTCCTTTAATTTATTGGTTGAGATTCCATGTACAGATGAGAAAAATTAGACTTCACATGAGAGGGGTCTGTATGTAGCCGTGGGACAAGAATAATATTCAATTAGTTAGCAATATTTCCAATCAAATAATTAAGATAAGAAATTAGCTTCATAATAGAAATATTCCGGCACTTCATCTTATCCCTAACTTAACATATCAAGAAAGAAAATTAACAACCAATTGTAACGATTCATTGTAATTAGTTATATTCTCACGTGATCTAATTAGATAGAAGTTATCTTTCTGTCACTTTCTTTCACTTTCTCATGATCTGATGATTCATATATGTGTGTGTATATATATATATATATATGTATATGTATGTATGTATGTATAGATAGATACGTAAATGCCACTTCAAAATGTAATTGTTTACGTGTACGGTAATCAAACTTGTTAATTAGAATATCTGGTTTCTACACCTTTCATATTAATTGCAGTTCTTTTTGAGAACTTTGCACATGGTTTTGCTAGGGTTTCCATAGCGACGAGGTTAATTTTTTCATACTTTATATTTGCTGGATTGCCCCCAACTCGACTTCGAGGATTTCTACAACAAAGGTCGGGTGTGGACCGAATGTCGGACTGATAAGGCCAAAAGATAACTAAGGATTTAAATCCATCAAAACAAAGAGTCTCATGTGTCTAAGATAGCTCCCTCATTCAAATTCAAACTACAAAATAACAAGGCAAGCCTCCGAGATTGGCAATAAATCTAAGTGAGAAGTAGGATCAACCCCCGCCAAATACTACTTAAATGAGACATTATCTCGTTGGATAATTTTTTTTAATTTCAACTTCACACTAATTAAGTGCTAATCAGCTACTCCGTGAATTGCTTATGGACTTGAGTGTTAGAGGTCTTCGATCGACACAAACCCGCTATCCCGAGTTCTTTAAATGTCGCATAAATTCATCTCGTTGATCGAATTTTCACTGTCTATTGCAGTCATTATCAACTTTTTTCCTCGACAATAGATTTCATGTAATATGTTTGTCAATGTCTAAAGTCTAGAGCTAGGATAGTAGCAATATTTATCATCCTCATGGAAAAAAGGATTTTACGTTTAGAGGATTTTTTTTAAGGATATAAAAATACACCTCATGGTACTGTATGTGTAAGTTTAGATCTTCATTAAATGTCATTAATTCATACATATATATATATATATATTTGTTTTAAAATTTGAATGTGATCAGATGATGAAAAACTATGCACTATATCGTTGGAGGGTTTTTTTTTATATATATTTTTTTGGTCCCTATCACAGAACCGTCGTGTATGTCTACTTTCGGTGAACTAATTGTTGGCCTAATTAATTCTAGAAATGAGTCGTGGTAAAGACATTTGAGCACGTCAGGATTGTCCATTTCTTAACTGTATGTAGTTTGAAGGGCCATATTTTAGTTGGATCCACACGTACGGATCCTATATACATACATATACATATATATGTATATATATGTATTTGCTCAATGAGAACAAATCATATGTGCTAATTGAGTTACGTACGGATCCTATATACATATATATGTATATATATACATTTATTTTTATGTTGATCAGGACTTGTATGAGCAAAGATTCTTTTGACTAGTACTAGTCTTGTGGGATATTGCTGATCTTGGAAAAGAAATAGTCGATCATTATTCTTTTATTCTAAGCACAGCTTTTTTATGGATCTAGCTGCTTAAAAGACACCGATGTAAATGTCAATGTTAATGTTATATTTTTTTGAAAAATTTAAAAATAACATGTTTGATATATTATCCTACTAATGTTCTAATACATAATGTACTTTTTTTTTTTTTTTTGCCATCGTTGTTAAGTTTTAAAACTCCCAACAATAAACTTTGAGCATCCAAATAATTTGAAAATGGCTACATTTAATAATTAAATGAAAAAGTTAAGATATCAATCAATAATAATCAAATATCAAAATTTGATATTTGCTTAATAGGTGGTAAATTTGCCATTAAATATAGTAATTGTCGGATTTAACGTTAAAAATAACGTTGTATTGTTAGAGAGTAAGTTTTCTACGGAAATATCAAAATTGTTTGATTCATACAAAGCAGTCACGGGAATAGAAAGGATCATATGTGGGCTATGTAAGCCTTTAGCTGTGTCCCAAACCAAACTGTTGGTATGTCTTGGGCTTAATGGTGCATTTAGGCAACATTCAGTTATGGAGGTCTATATTGCCAGTGCCTTTTATTTATTTATTTATTTATTTATTTTTGTGAATAAAAGGATCTGGGGGTGGTCCCATCATTTTCAGATTTTCAACCCCACAGGGAGAAACTCATTTTCTTAGATATGACAGAGACATGTCCTTATTCTAGTTTCTCTCAGTCGTCTACCCCGGGTCTACCCTGCCATCACCAAACCATGCTTCAACAGCCGAAGCTAGAGTGAAGCCTAAGGAGATGCAATAGAAATTGAACCCGGATGAACAGAGAGGAGAAGCCTAGCAAGGCTTCCCACCTCTTTGCCAACCCAATGACCCCTGTGGGTGTTGTCTAGTGCATTTTACTTGGCTTTTGCACTTCAACAAGAATGCCATATTCGTCCGCCCACACTGTCATTTTTGTGCCACATAATCAAACTATCAAACAGCGGTTTCAAACCACTAACCTTGTCACGCATAATGGGTAGCCCTGTTTTCCCAAAACCATCCCTTTGCAAAATTGAATTGCCCCACCCCATCCCACCATGCATTACTTCTTTCTTTTTTTTTTTCCCCCCTCCAATTGCTTGTGAAAAATATAAATGTATAACTTGATATTCGATGTCCTTTTTAGGGAAAGGTTGTGGTAGAGGCTCTTTGAGAGTCACTACAAGTCAATACGATAAAGCTCCTTTTTAGACATTGAGATTTTATCGGATGACATAGAAATTAAGGGTGTGTATGAGTTATTATATGTACTATCATATAGTATTATAAAGTAAGTGAAAAAATAAATAAAAAATAAAAACTGGAAAAGGCACCCACCCTTGCTGACCTTCCACCGTCGTCCCCGCCCCCCCCCCCCCCCCCCGTGCCTTCGGTGACCTCCTGACACCCACCGGCCCAAAACCCGCAACCTCTCCCCATCAGAAATCGCCTTCTTCCAGGCTGCCTACCACCCCCCACCCCCAAACAAATCACCCACTCGTGGATTCCCCCGCCCCCCCCCCCAGCAGGGTTGTTTTCGATCTGGGTTCATCCTCCCGATCACCCTTCACCCATTCACGATTTGGGTTTGGTTACCCCCCATCCCCCACGATCATTCACTCACAAATTGCCCCCGCCGATGAAATTGTCCCCCGCCTGATGCGCGACCTCCAACAAGAAGTCCCCCCCCCCTCCCCCCCCGCCCATAACTTCTGGCGAGAAGCCCCCCCTCCCCCCTATGAAAAGCCCCCTTCCCTATGATCTCCAATGAACACGACCTCTGGCGAGAAGTCCCCATCCATCTCGTGCGATTTCCAACTGACTTCGAGCCATCGGCCCCCCTCAACCTAGCAATGGAAACCCCCTCCCTTCCACCAATGAAGTTGGGTTTTTTTTAATTCTTTTTTATTATTTTATGATTTCCTAATCATATACTACTATAAGGTAAGGTGCATTATAACTATCGTACATAAGAAAAATCGTAGCCGTTTGATTACATCTTAACGATTTAAAAAGAAACTCTACCGATAGAGTATTTACCGTAGTCTTACCCTCCTTTTTAACTTAAAAGGTGAGAAAGTTCTACAAATATATATATATATATATATATATATAATATTTTTAGGTTATTTTAGCCAGGCCTAATAAGACCAAACCATCCGTCATTAAACAGTCCCATTCGTCATGTACAACGGGCAATCCTAATTTTAGTTTTTTCCAAACCGTCATTTAACAAAATCGAACCGCCAACCACCTATAGACTTAGATCTTCTAAATATCCAATTTTTGATATTTTAAATATATCCAACCAACTACATTATACCACATCCTTTGAAAAAGGAAAAGTGGTAATTAACTGGCCTTTTCATGTCTTAACATTTGAGTGCATTAAATGACGTGGTATTTTTGGCTCGTTAGATATCATTCTAAACAGTAATATTCAATACAAAATACATATCCCTTTACTCGAAATGAAAAAGTTATTACGGTGAAAATTAAAGAAGGAAACAAACAAAAAAAAATACAATTAAGAACCATCCAATTATATTAGAATTCAATTATACCAAATGATGTTTAATAATTTAACAGAATTTGACGAAAAATCTAACCGACCATGAATATACTCTATGTGTAGGATACACTTGTATCCTCTCACATATATCTCCATCCTTGAAAGAAGTATAATTTGCAATAATTCATGTGGGTGTCCTTCAATCACCATCCAACAAGCTACACTAATTAATTGACAAACATATTAGTCACTGTCATGGCCAACAAAATACATCATATTATTATTTTACACCTAACTTTCCAAACCATGAAAAAGAAACTCACTGCAAAAAAAGTGCATGAGAATTTAAACCTCCAAGACCCACATATAATATCAAGGCCCATTATAAAGTTTGGTGCATGGTATTTGGTCTAGGTCCCTCAACAAGTCCATTCATTACAAGGACTTTACCCTGGGCTCTCGGGTTTCATTCCCCAACATGGAGAACATCATAATTTCTCTTTGAAATGCTTCAACTACGAGAACTCCTATTTTACACTACGGTTACATAACAATTGTTTTTAAATCGCTTGATTAAACTTCTAACGATATGATCTATTGGTGTCCATCTTACAATTTTGCGTCGCGCGTTACGGAACTCCAATGTAATGCAATAATTAAAATAATAGTTCATGCTGATAGTATAAAATAGGAGGTCTAAAGACTCAATTGATTCATGTGGACTAGTTTCTATTTTTATTTTTATTTTTATTTTTATTTTTTTGGGTTGAGAAATCATGTCAACTGCTTTTGATGGGATACAAATGTATGTGTTGTCCTAGATAACTATTGCAGCCACTTCATTCATATATTAGGTGAGGGAAGGGACCTTCTCTAAAACTCAACAAAGGAAATGAGATTCATTTTTTTTTTCTAGCAACACAAAAAGAGTTTTCATTTCTTGTTTCTTTATGAGAATGAATTAATATTCTCACCAAGTAATTATCCAACATGTAATAAAAGAAACAGAGATGATGAAAAAAAAGAAAAGAAAAGAAAAGAAAAGTAAGCATTTTCCTTTTTCTATTATTTCACATAGACCATCTGTAATCGTATCGGCTAGAGTGATGTTCTTAATCGGTAGAACACTAAGAGAAATAAAAATTATGGTTTTTCGCTTAATGATTGGAATCCTATTTTTTAAAAGAGGTTAATGGAATAAAAATGATAAATAAAATGTCTAATATGTAATAAATAGGAGAATTCACCAGCACGGTGTTAGAAAAAATAATTTCTAGTCATAACATTATGTTGAAATTCTATGCAAGTTTAGAAAGGTATTCATAACAAATCATCTTCTGTGACTTTAACTAAAAGTTGTTTGAAAAACCAAACCACTTCAAAACGTCATCAAAACAATTCCATCAGCAACTGTTGGATTTAAGAAGCCAAACTAACTTTTATGAAATTATGCTAAATAACAAGATTATATATGTTTTAAAAAAAATAAAAATAAAAAAACTATATGATGTCTATTGTTCTTATGAATTAAAGAGAAATGAAAATGTTTATATAAAATTTGAACCGCATAGCTCATTTCTGAACCCCCTTTCCTCATGACATCCGATGACTAAGCCCCAACAGGATTATAAGTAGTTTTCTCATATATTCAAAAGAGTTCTTTCAATGAAAAGCGAAAAAGAAAATCAGCTTTTAAGGGTTGAGTATTTGAAACTAAAATGTAATTAATTTGAACAAAAGTATGGAATTCATCATTACTATTAGACTTTAAACCTTAATATATATATATATATATATATGTATGTATGTATGAAAAGAAAAGTCCAATAATTAGTATGAACTTTCATTGTCATAAACTGCCTTTGCGACCCAATCCCCCATTTTTTGGTGCTTAAAAAAAATAGATCTAAAAAAAAAAAAATTTAGTTTGTTCCCAAATCCCACTCTGAAAGCTGCTTTTTAGTTACAAAGAAAAAGCCATCTAAAGAAGAATTCCCTGCCATTGCCAAGTTGCCATCACACAGACAACAAGGACTTGTTTGTCTGTTTAGTTGTTTGGTTTGGCACAAAGTGTTGAACACTAATTTAAAAAAGTGATTGAAGGAGGAATCAGGTGCACAAAAAGTGGTGCCAGCAAACAAGGTCAAAAAAGGCCATGTCATTCCCACGCCTCTAGGCTCAAAGTTCCATCGTTCTCACCCTTCTCTCAATTCAAACCTCACTCCTGTCCTACTCATCACCCACGTGGCACGACACGGGTCGATGACTCAAATCTACCGAGTTCAATACGTATCGGGAAGAAAAATGTTTGATCGTATTATTGATGTTGAATATCACAACTGATTTAAAAAAAAAAAAACTAAACCTCATTTACAAATACTAGGTTAGGGATCTAATTTCTTATTAGAGTTTAATATTGAAAATCTTCAGTGTTATTTAACTTTTTTTTTTTTTTGTAGAAACTCATATTCACAAATAATAAATATATAAATCGAGAAAAAGATGTGCCGTGGGACCTTATATAAACCAATGAAGCGGTCAGTCCAGTTAACATATCTATCTTTTTAGGCATCAAAAATTGAATTTTTGAAAAAAATAAGGAAGGAAAAAAAAATACACATCATTTTCAGCTTCGACAAAAAAGACGAAAGAAGAAAAAGAATCTCTCCACCCTTCCTTAACAAAACGACAAAATTAATTGCATAAGCAGTCTTGTTTATAATCCTAGGTGGTAGAACACCCTTTGTAAAGGATAGTTGGTGTGTCTATGCGAGTATACGGAAGAGAGTTCTTACGGTAAATAAGAATTGTTATTTTAATTAGTAGATTAAATTTTAAATGATTAGTTTATTATTAAATTATTTTTAATTATAAATCAGATTATTAAAAAATAAATTTAATAATTAAAATAGTAATATTCATTGATAAAAAAAAAAAGCAAAAGTTTTTTTTGTCATGTTTAACGTTCCAAGTTCAGGGGTTTATTTGGAATATCAATTCTAACAGAAAATTTGTCTATTTAACTTTAAAAATCTCAAATTTATCTCTCATTTTCTTTTTCTTAAATTAAAAAAAAAATCAAATCTCAAAAATTCATTTTTTTTTTATTTTAACTTAAAATCAGATAATTTTTGTGTAATTACTTATAATAATAAGAAAAATAAAATAAAAGATTCATTTAGTATTTAAATTGAGTTTAAGATAAAATTAAATTTAAATTAATTAATCTTTTAAAAAATAATTATAAATTAAAATAAAAAATTTAAATTGAGTTTCAGTTAAATCCAATCATCAAATATAAACAAAATTATAATATTTTTTTTCGAGTATATCCATATTTTTAATTTATATTTTAATTAAACATAAATATCAATTCTGACTTACCAAATTTCAAACTTCAATTTTATTCTAAGCGGAAACGTTGGCATTTGCATCATGGAAAAAGAGATCTGATACGTGATTTACCAAAAAACGTACACCAGAGAAACAGTGAACTGGATCGCATCAAAATAAATGGAAGAAACAGACATAGGAAAGTGGGATTTAACACCCAATATTTAACACAACATTAATTAATGATTTAACAGCGGCAGTACTTAGTAGTAGTACTATCAAATTAAAAGTAAAATCCGGCGGTGATTGGATTAGCTGTATAGGTGGCCTCCTCTGTGCCACCTGTTTCCATTCATCTTCCGCCGGCTTTTATTTTTATACAATTAGTATCTTTGTACGACCAACTATATATATATATATATATATACTGCGAAGGTGATGGGATGGTAAAGGGTCGGAAAGTTTCTGTTAGATATTTATATTTTTTTGTCTCTAATTTTCACGGTTGAAGTTTGATTTAGTGACACTATGATAGGTTTCAGATAAATAATTAAAAGAAATTAATATTAAAAATTTATTTTTATCATATTTAGAGAAAATATTTATGTTTATAAAATTAAAAATTTTAAAAATAAGAAGATCATCTTATATCCTTTTTCCTAAAAAAAAAAGAATTGTATGTATATTGCCTCCTTCTTTTTCTGTTTCTTAAATAAGACCACTATTATATGCTTTCTTCCTCACGTATTTACATATTTTAATAACTATAATCATTTATTTAAGAATTTTTATGGTTGGGGTAAAAATAAAAAAAATAAAAGAAAAGAGTGGTTGCGCACAGTTTTTGTTAGACTATAAAATTATTTTTGAATCACTTTCTAGTAGTTTAATTTTTTAGGATATGTGTCAAAATTCTAAGTTCAAAATCACATAGTTAATTGCATTTTTTTTTATTCCTTTTAATATCATCATGTGTTATGTCTTTAATATATTTGTATAAAGTTACCGTAAAACTATCTCTTAACAACTTAAATTTTTAGATTGGATTGATAAACTAATAATTTTAAACAGATAAATGAATAATAAGAAAGATAAATCTCTGTAATAAAATTTTTAAAAATTGAATTTTATATTATATAAGTTTAATCACGATAATCAGTTACTGTTTATAAGATAATAATAAGTAGTATCTTAATTCACATATACAAACATATTAAACCTTTGAGTATAATTATGATGACACAGTTCAATTCTAGCTTAATAAAAAAAAAAATTTGATGATCTAGAGACAATATATATATTTTTGGTAAATAGATAATAAATTTGTTATAAAAAAAAATCTTTTATTTAACACTTTTTTGTGCTATAAAGTCACTGTAAGATTTCGTTAATAACTCTAGTAGGGTCCCTACGCCCAAGCAAAGCCCCAAAAGACGTGACACGTGCTCATATCATAAGCCAGCGTCATTCCTCCCCTGCCACTCTTATCTCCGCTTTTTTTTTTTTTTTCCCCCTCCATTTCTTACATAAATTTTATTTTATTTATTTTATTTTATTCCTAATTATTTGGCTTTGGTTATCAGACTATGGGACACCGAGCTATTTCTACTTGCTCTGCGTTGCCCATTGCTGACAAACTCGCCATCTTTATCAAACACCTGTTCCTTTCCATTTGGTGGGGTTTTTTGCCCCTTTCGTTTTGGTGGTGGTTTATTTTATTTTTTTACTCTTTTTTTTTTTTATTGAGAATTCATGGGGTTAATTCTCTTGTTTTGTTCGGTAAATTTAATTAATTATGTGGTATTATGTTGACATTTATATGCACAAGATTCTCATTTAACCTCTTATTTTTGATCCAACGATATTGACATAGTGATATATATCAACGTCCCATTGTCGAAAAAAAAAACCCTCATTTAATGTTTGAAAATATACACGTGTATAATTTATATATAATTACGTATTTGTATATATATAGTTGGGTATATATTCATTCATTTTCACCTCTTGCGTGCTGCTTGTTGGAAAAGATTGATAGGATAATCTAAGTGCATAAATAAGCATGAAAACGAAAGCAAGGGTGGCCAAATTAGGATTTTATCTTCCTTTAATTACTTGAACCTACTTCTTTTCTCATGGTCAAAACCTTAAACAATTAATCTTGCTTTACTATTGGTTAGATCGAGCTTCCTCTCTCTCTCTCTCTCTATATATATATATATATATTATATATATATATTATATAAAAACCCTTCATGCTCAACTTTATCTATGGTTAATTATCATGAAATTAGGGAATAGAATAGTAATAGGAAAAGGAGAACATGATTTGTGAGAATAAAAGGTGTAGGTAGGGAGATAAGGATTATATGTATGTCCAAAACAAATGTGCAAAAGGTTGTTTTCATATGGGACCTTTTGTAGTTAATTTGTTTATGAAGGTACCCTTTATAATGCCATGCAAATTCATAAACATAGATCGACAAAAATAGAGACCTCACTTTGATGTACATAAACACACACACACACACACATGCAGGCCTATCTCTCTCTCTCTCTCTCTCTCTCTCCCGCCCCCCTTTTTCTTTCCTTCCTCAAAACTTTTAATTATCATGGTGTGGTGGGGGAAAGGAGGAAAGGATATGGGGTAAGCTTCTTTGCAATTAATAATACACATCATTTTGGTAGTTCAAAAGTTTTATGGTTTTTTTTTTTTTTTTTTTTTTTTTTTTTTTTTTTTTTTTTTTAAGTTATCTCCTAATTTGCCTTGTGTTATTTTCCAAAACTTGGTGCCAATTCCATCTGTTAGCAAAGTAAAACCACTACATGTGTTCAATGCAAAACCAAAAATAGTTGTATATTAGATATATATATATATATATATATATATAAATGCACATATATATCCTAAACTTTGTCATGCATGACAATGCACTCCAAAAAGTAAAGGGTTAGGGGGGATAGATATTATTGGTTTATTATGAAGAAATAGATTTCCTAAATGATATGGTAAAACAATGACTTTATTTATCATAAAACCAACCATAATATATATTCTCAATATACCTTGATTTTCTGTTTTGATCAACATCACATCCATATTTTCTTGGGGGTGGGTTAAGAGGACTAATCAAACCACAATAACTTTTAACATATAGTTAAGTTTAATTAGCTTAATTTTGAATGTTCCTGAAGAGGCAGTTCATTTCCATGGGTTGGCTTTCCAATATCCTGATACAACACATGGAATGTCCTAAATATTCCATGTATATTCCCATCGTTTTGGGGTGACTTAAATACTTGACACAAGTTTTAAAGCCAACACAAAATAAAAAGAGTGTTAAAAATTTTATAAAAAAATAAAAAAAAATACTCCTAAAGAAAACATTATGTTTCACATCAAATTCACATAAAAACTTTCTATTGTAGAGTATATATATTATTATCATCTGTTGTATGCATTTTTAAACATTTATTTACATCAAAATCACGTTAAATTAAAAAATATACAAAATTGATAAAATATGATATAGATCTAACGAATTAAAGCTATTTCATACCGTTGAATTATATATGTGTGTGTATATATCAAAGTTTTGGTTAAGGGCAAAACAACGCAATACTTGTGCATTCATGTCGTGTCCAAATGCATTTAGAAATGGAGTTCACACAACCCATGCAAGAAAACAACACTCCAACGCCAAGTGCGACTGGGCCACAGACACAATTAACCAAAAAAAGAGAGAGAAAGAGAGAGAGAGAGATAAACACAACAAAAAAAGGAAAAACAAAATTGAAAACTTTTGAACACAAAAGGACAAAAACAGGAGAAAAACATATAAAAGGGTTAAAAAAAAAAGAAATTAATTTGAGGAAAGAAAGAAAGTAAAAAAAAAAAGGGAAAGAAAAAATGAAATGGAAACTTACAGAGTGGGTACGTGGCAGTTAAACAGGGCTAGGAGTCAAATCGTTCGCTACGCCAATCGTCCTTGTTACTGCTTCCTCCTTCCCCCTCATAGCTGTAGGGTCCCACTTTCTTTCCCCGTACCACCCTTTCTCTCTCCTCTCTTTCTCTCTCTAAACTTCTTCTATTTATTTTTCCTCAAATTTTCACCAAAAAAAACCCAGACACACATATCCAAAAAAAAAAAAACCCACTCATATTTCTCACCACTTCTTCTTCTCTTCTCTACACGACGACCATAACAAAACAAATAGAGAGAAAAAGAGTGACCAGAGAGAGAGAGAGAGATAGAGAAAAGAAAAGTTGTAGAGAGAGACAGAGGATGAGATATGGTGGGACTAAGCGTAGTATTGGAAGCACAGAAGAGTAGCAGCAGCACCAGCAAGAAGATCATGACGAATCAACATCAAATCATCAACAAAACCTCCATGATTATCAACAACACTAACAAATCTTTTTCTTCATCTTCATCTTCATCTTCATCATCTTCTTCTTCTTCGAGTTCAGGCTTTTATTCTGTGTACAACAACAGGGGATTTCTGGCTCCAACTTTTCTGGACCAATGCTTTCTTTGCCACCAAAAGCTCTTGCCTGGCAAAGACATCTACATGTACAAGTGAGTTTTTTTTTAATTATTTTTTATATTTTTTCACAATTTTTTTTTAATGTTTTGGAGCAAAACCCAGATTGTGTTTTTTGTTTGTTGGTTTTTTTTAATGGTTTTTTTTTTTTTTTTGGTTTGTGGCAGGGGAGATAGGGCTTTTTGTAGCGTGGAGTGCAGGTGCAGGCAGATATTCATGGACGAGGAAGAAAGTATTCTCAAAGACAACTGTTCATTGGCTGCCATAAAACCCACGTCTTCTTCTTCTTCTTCTTCTTCGTCTTCTTCTCGTCACCGGAAAGGTACAAGGAACCAAGCAGGAGGGTTTGCCTGCTAAGAGCAAGAGAGAGAAAGAGAGGAGAGAGAGAGAGAGAGAGAGAGAGAGAGCCGGTTACAGTATGGAACCGAAAAATTGGTTTTTTTTTTTTTTTTTTTTTTGGGTTTAGTTCTTTTGGGATTTGACGGTTTCACCCCTGGTTGAATTTGTAATGACGTTGATGTGGTTTGTCGTTTTGCCTCCTAGCATGAAGACAAAATAGTCCTTTTACTTCTTTTGCCACCCCCTCTATTATACCACTACCACTACTACTCCTACTACTACACTGTCTATGAAGTTATAATCTTATGGTTTTGCCAAACGAAAATAGGATGGAATGTAATGGAGGAGAAAGAGATGAAATTACTATTAGTGGGGCTTTTTGACATTTTGTGATCGTGACAAATTAAGAGGGCATTTATGGTATTTCATGTTCATGGCATGCTTAGTTTTTTTTATAATATCTTGTTTTGGTTCATTTATTCCTTCTTGTCAAGTTTTGAAAAATGAATATCAGTCATATGGTTTGTTGGTACTATGACAACGCAAAATCGATGCTGCTTATTGTAAAATTTTAAAAAAAAAATAAAAGGAAAAAAAAAAAAAAGTATTTGGTTTGGTTTGGTCTGGTTATGGTGATGCGTATTTTAGAGGTGCCATGGAGGGAATGTCTAGATTGCGCACTGAGGGAAACAGTGTGCCCTATGGTGGAGAACATAATGAAGAATTAGTACTTAGGGAACAATGTTATGGTCCCATCCCAATAGGTGAAAAAAGAGATTTTCTATATAGTTATCCACCAAGGAACATAAGATTTCAAATATTTCTCTGTACACCCTTTTTGATTTGTCACTTTCCTTGAGTATTATGTATGTATATGTATAATTTTGACCATTCTACTTTATTTCCCAGTTGTACTTTTGCCCCCCTTTTTATTGTGTTTATAACTTAAATGCCCTCTTATTTTGTTTGCTGGTATTATTACAGTGTGCCACTATTGCTCTAATATAAATTATCAGTAATGAATGGATTTGATCCTTAACCACTGTTTTAATGCTCTTTTAATTTTTGTCTCTACTTTATTTTATTTTTTATTTTTAGTTTTTATTTTTGAATTTAGACATAGGACGTGAGACATTAGGTCCCGATAAAGCCATATTTACTCAAACCCATTTCTGTTCTTGAACTGTGTTGTTTGATTCAAGGACTTTGTCCTTAAGTGGGTATTCCTCGTTAACACTCAAGAGGCAATGGTAATTTTGGTTGTTTCTACCATTAAAAGCTTTTTTACTTTTTAGTAAAAGAGACAAAAGCAATGAGAAAAGGTAAAAATAAAAAAAGCAAATGCCCTCTTCATCTTGGAAAGGTTGGGAATTACCAAAAGTTAAAAATATTAATAATAGTAAATGATGGGGACTAATACTTATCCAGTACCTAGGAGGGTAAATTTTTTCTAACATTTTTAAATGGTTGTAACTTGTAAGATATCGGCTAAATTTCCTCTCTTAGTCCCTAAAATCCTTTTTTTTTAATTTTTGTTTGGCATCATTTATAGAAGCTTAACGTCAAGTCACAACTCTGACAAAGTGTTTTTAGAGAACAAATTGAACCATGCATTAATTATATGGGTACTTTTAGCACATTGTTTTATCCAACCAGCATGTAGGTTCCTTGGTCATCGGATTGAATTTTTAACATTCATTATGTGCTAGTATCATGTTTATATAATATATATATATACACACACACACACACACACCATAGCGCACAAAATGCTTCTACTCATACAACTCCTCAAATTTAATCAAAATGGCAATTGAAAAAAAAAAATCTCTATCGATAGGTAGAGTAAAAAAAAAAAAGGTGCCCTAACGTAAATTGTCCTAATTATAAAGAGTTTTTTATAGTAACATATTTTTTAAATATTGAATCTGTTTAAAATTATATCAAAATTAAAAATAATACAAAATCTGCATACCTTACTGCATAACTGATTATTTAAAACAAAACCCTAGCTATTGATGGGGGTATGAAAATCCTCCCATAAAATTCTCATAGTTATTAAAAAAAGAAACACACAAAAAAAAAAAAAAGGTGAGCCATTCATTTACCCATTGTAAAGTGTACATCCATTTTCTAACGCATAACTACAATCCACATTTCTACAGTATATGGTGCTGCAAAAAGTATAACTCAAGATTTATTTATAAAGTGCATGGGGCAAAAAAGGAGTCATGATAAGACGTATATCCCTTACCGAATTGAAGAGAGAAGAGTGGTATTAAACATTTAAAAATGTCTCATCAGTACTTCCAACGAAAAAAAAAAAAAAAAAAAAGAAGAAAAACCAAAAAAATGAAAAAGGCTAGTAGTGGTGCAATGGGATGTCTAGAGTTTCAAGAAATAAGAATATCCTTGGAAAGCTCAATCACATAGCAAGAATGAGACCACAAAGGATGAATGGAGACTTTTTTTTTTTTTTTTTTTTTTAATCTTTTCTTTTTCTTTGCGATATGAATATTGTTTTCAAAGCATCTTACCATGAGGAAATGGGAGTCAGGACCATGCAGGAATCTCAACTTTTTTTTTTTTTTTTCTCTCTCTTTCTATTATTTAAACTTGTCAATGCAGTGCAAAAGCCACAGGTTAGAGCCATAGAAAAAGCACCACAAGAATATATGTACATACACACACATATCTTTTAAGCTTATCGTATGTTATGTCACGTTTTTCTTGAAATATTACAAAGTCTTATACACTTTATATACATTGAAGGGAACTTATATTATATTAGAGGGACCTCTCATATTAAGGATAATAGAAAAGCCCTATTTATATTATAGGGTTTTTGAGTGGAAAAAAAAAACCTTTTTATAATATGACTTTTATATCAATAGAGCATATTTCTGATCGTTGAAAAAAATGCAAATGAGATATTTCTAATATTGATCTGACAGTTGAAAAATTGAGTTATATCATATAGTGCACTTTTTCATATTCTATGGTATAAATCTTAATTAAAAAAAAAAGGAAAAGAAAAGTATATACCACTTTCTTATTTCTGTGTGCCCATTGAAGAATCCTTAAAGTGCTCCCTGGTAAGGGACAGGTGGGCTCTTTTTCGTCTTATAAACCCTCCTATACATCCTAGGAGAGAGCATGTCCAAAAATGGAGATTTTGTAGGTGACAAAGGCACACATCATTGAAGCTTAGCTTTAACCTTTCAGTGATAGTAACCTAAAAATTAGTACTTAGGGACCTTATTTAAAAATTGCCCTTGAGATCAATGAGCCAAGCTTGAGCAACTTTTGCATTATTTTTGAAATTTTGAACAAGAAAAATGCCAAACGTCCCAACTCCTCTCCAGCAGTCGAGCTTAAATCGGGATGTTTAGGTGTGCTCTTTGAAACAGTTTCCTTCTTCAAAAAGTCAAATGAAAAAAAAAGGGTAGTAATTTAGCAACGTACACGTCTACTCTTGCTCCCTAAGTTCAAACAAAGCATGCTTAAAGTTCCTAAAAAAGACTTGATTTTTCTAATTATAGATAATAGACTCGCCATAAAAGGTAGAGCACTTCACATAGCCTTTATGATGAAGTGATGAATAAGAAGAAAAAAAATCATTATGTTGATCTTGCCAGCTTGTTAGCCCTAGAAGAATTATGTATATTAGGAAGAGTTATTATTTTATTTTGGGAAAGTTGTTATTTTTGTATATAATTATCTTTATTAGGAATTTTGAATTTATTTATATTTAGGGAATCTCTTAATTTAGGTGATTTGTTAAGTAACTTACCCGTATAGTGTAACTTCTATGTGAGAGCCCATTTATATATTTTTCTTGGCTTACTACAATTGAAGAAGATGTTCAATAGCTGAATGGGGATAGAGTGTGTGTGTGTGTGTGTATTTTCTTCGTTTTCTACAACTGAATGGGGATTGTGAAGTAATTCCATTGCTGTGGGAATAAAAAAAAACATGGCGGATCTCTAAATGTGCTTTAATAGGAGACACTTGTCTTTACCACGCAATCAGATCTTCTGTTGGTTTACGTCGTTTTTATCTATCTTGGCATGAGAATAATTATCACTTATTTTTTGTCAGCCAAGCCCAAATTTTGAATTTTGACGTGTTTGGCTTCAAAAGATGGTAACATGATTGCACAAATATTGTGATTGTAAGCATAGTCTAGCCATAACTACACATTCAACTCTATTACAAGGTTTGAATCGCCCCACCTCAACCTCCCGAACAAAAAAAAAAAAAAAAAAAAAAGAGAAGATTGCATGAAGATCTTCTGCATTTTCTCTAGGCATTTTTTATTCTATAAATAATGATTCTTTTTTTTTTTTTGGTGGAAATAAACTCAAGGGCATGTACTCCTAGGCCTAACCAAAATCAAACGAGCTTCAATACGCTAAACAATGTCCATATTAAGCCATAACTACTTGTGCCAATAGCCAATATACGTCAGTCCCACTGTCAAACAAATAGCATTAAAATAGGGTGAAACACTTCCCGTTAGACCCGAACCTTAGACTTCTCACCTACCAAACCTTTTGTGAGTAAGCCCGGTGCCTTTAGGCTACCGTCTTGGTGGTAATAGTGATCCAATCTTTGTTTCACAAGCAAGAACGAAATCATATCCTCTTTAATCACCAAAAATGTTGATGGAAACAATGTTGCTCAACTGATTTCTAGAGGTCCCAAAGTTTAAATAATCTTTAAAATAACTTATAAAAATGCTTTAAAACCATTTAAGTTCTCCTTCCAATCCGAGCAAGTGTAACGTGATTAGCAAGAAAGAGTTTGAGTGGAAGGATTGAATTAAAAAAGATGGAAGCTCACACAGAAGTCCAAAGCCAAAGTAGTGGATATTAGATATACAAGTTGAGAACAAGAACGTCCAGAAAATGGTCTTAGGACTAAAAGTGAATTTCAATTAATACATACAAATGCTAATCATTATCATCATAATCACAGGCTCATTTCATCGCCCGTTGTCGTCGTCACTCATTACCATCTCTTGTCGACACAGCACAACAGATCATCATCCAGATTTGAACAGCAAAACTGCTTTCTGATCCAAGTAGAAATAAACAAAGTGGTTCGTCTCGTGAGTCACGTAAGAACCTGCGCGATGAAATATACAATCGAAAAATGATCCTTGTCAGAAAAAAAGAATCATGACTGATCATGAAACTAAATGTCTAAAACTAAACTTGGGGTGACTAAGACAAGACAAAACAGTTAATCAGTTTCATGTAGTTCATGACAATTTTGTCATATATATATATATAATATATATATATATATATTATTGCTCTAAACAAGAACATTATCAAGGATTACAGATATCAAAAAACAATTAGGAATGCAGTTTTGATGCCGCCATCTAGTGCACGCATGGTTTGTGCCAAATTTGGTTGATGCTCGTTACAAAATCCGGGAAACTATGAACACCTAAGTTGAGATTGTTGTCAAGCTCTCAAAACGAGCACCAGTCTAAAATCATTGACAAGGATATGAACTAATTATAGCTTCTCAAAAAGGAAAGTTCGGGATGGTAAACTAAGTCCAAGTTCACTAGTATAACTTCTTCTTAGAGTGATAAACCAAAACTAGATGCCAAGGTTGCTCTGGCTAGAAGTCTAGCTAGGTAAGTAGATGATATTATTGAGATTACAAAAAATGAAAATAAAAAGGGGCAACAATGTGAATGACCTAAATTTTAAACAAAAACTAGTGAAAACATGGATTAAAAAGTTCACTTGATCACATTATATCTAGTAGCGTGTTAAAAAATATCCCGCCAACCAACTTTTTCCTATATCTAACCCAAGTGGCAGTAATACAAAACAGAAACACTGATATTTGTAGCTCCTGTCAAAGTATAAGTTGATTCTTCCAATCTCAAAAGACTGCATGCTCAATTTGAATATTGATGGACAGTGAAACAGCTCAAATCACAAGTTCACAGGGAGCTAGTTGCCACCAGAAAATAACACATTAACACATGCATTAGAATAGAAATGCATGCCAAACATTAAAACACAACGATGGAAAAATCTTAATCATACATAATACTAAGATCGATGAGTGACCTCTTCCTGGTACTCGTAATAATGTGGGTGTCAATCACATCCAAAATGTGCTCGATGGATGTGTACAGGGGCGGAGCCACCTTAGGCCCCATGGCCCAGGGGGGTCCCTTGAACTTTTGCCCCCAATTCTTTTTCCCTCGCAACTTTCCTTCTAATTCACTCGCTGAGAGTTTTTTCATTGCACTTTTTTACAGATTGTTTAAAAAGTTTTTATTATTATTTAAATTTTTAACTTTTAAGTAAACTACTATTTCATAGTTATACCTTAAATATCGACCTTTAAGTACACTTAAAACCTTAAATAAAGCAAAAATCAAGTACACTATATATATTCATAATTTTGTAAACTTTAAAAGTGAACTGAATTAAACTTGTTTTCAAAAACAATTCATTTAAAGAAAAAAGGAAAGATAGAAATACATAAAAGAATATTATATAAAAATAAGGTTATATACCCACCCCCCTTTAAAAAAAAAATTCTGAATTTGCCATTGGATGAGCAGCACATAAATATTTCCAACTCAAGCGTTGCTCGGTAAGTTTAGATAAATATGATCGTATGCATATCGATTTCTTTTTGATGGATCAAAGAGTAAATAGTTGTCTCTAGGACCTCTTTCTCCTTGATCAGTTCACCTCCACTCTACTAAAAGGTCTCTCTTCCTACAACGGTTTTGTCAATGAATGCCTCCAGGCCGGATTGACTAACTCAACCCTTAAGGGTCCTTTTCATTGTTGGCCTCTCTGTTTAAGTGTGATTGACGAAGCCTAAGCTAGACTATTTCGACTTCCTTGCATTTCGACTGCTAGTAGTACCTCCACGGGAGGAGTGCTTTGGCAACACCCATAACAAACAAAATGAGATCAGGATCTATACTTTCAAGGAGCGGCCTAGCTCTAATTCCAGCGATAAGTCGGGGCACGTTTACCCAGTTCAAAGGAATGATCACCTTAGTAACAAGAAGTACAAGTGCACAAGAACACACTGAAATCCAGTAGTTTTAAGATCGACATCGTGACCAGTTGAGCAATTAAAATGAGAATCAACCCACACAAACAAAATCTAAGAGGTTTCAAGTTTAGCCATTCCATAACAAAAGTAAAAACCAATCTAATGAGTGAAAACTAAAAATAAATATTCTAGAAAAACATAACTAACCAAGATTCTATGAACCAAATTGAGCAACTGAAAACAAAAGGGATAAAATCCAAAAGCAATTATATAGTAAATAAAGCCTAGATCTGCTCATTTATTATCACCCCTCCCAAAAGAAAGACCAAAATGGAAACTAACAAGCATAGGGCTCGGAAGTAGATTGTTCATCGGTAGATATCAAATCTGAACAAGACCCATCAAATATCACAACCACAAGATCATGAAGAGAGAGAATGAGAGAGAGGAGGGAAAAGAGGTTACCGAAATTCCGACCGACGATGCAATGCCAGGTGGGGCCGTGCCTCTTGTCGAACTCCTTCTTTATATTCTCTGCAACGTCCTTCTCGACGCCATGCTTCTCAAACGCCTGAAACCCAGCCAATTCCATTACAGAATTAACTAAAGAAAACTAAAAAAGTAGAGAGAGATTAAGATAAAGGAGTAGAGAGAGAAAGAGGAGAGCTAACGGCGATGGCGATGTCGATGGCCTCCTTCTGCATGTCGCCAAACATGTCGGCGCTCTTTATGACCACGCGCTTGCCGGAGGCGGCGGCGGCCGACGCCGGCAAGGGTTTCCTGTCGTCGGAGTTGAGCTTCGCCGACGGAGCTCCGGGGACGCTTCTCTTGGCGTCGTCGCTCATTCTTTTTTTTTTTTTTTAAATATTTTTTTTCAAATCTGCTTTGCTTAGAAAACACTCGAAACTAAGGCCTTATTTTTCCCTCCGATTTGGTATGAATTTTTTGTTTTTAGAGCTCCTTCTTTTTCGCTTCTCCTATCGCTGATGGAAGTTGTCGAAAGTGGAACAACTACTACAATTGTGAGAAAACACCCCTCATCTCTCTCTCTAAAATCTATATCTATTTCTATTACCATTTTATAAACATCAAGTGTTTTACCATTCAAAATTTTGCTTTTTTTTTTTTTTTTTTTGTCTTTTTCTGAACTTTTTTCAAAATTTTTTTTATTTCTTTTGGATGAAATCATTTAATGTTTTTTATTTTTTATTACAGTCATTTTTTACTGAAATTCATTATCTTTTGGACTTTACTTGTTTTATATTTATTTTTTATATTTTTTTCCATATTTTGTTCTTAACTTTTTTAAAAATACTTTTGATTTACTCATTTTTTTTAAAATTTTTATATCTCTGTTCTTTTTAAATTTAAAAAAAAAACTTAAAAAATAATATATATATATACGTAATAAATTAAATCCACGTGTGCAAAACACGCACATACAACTAGTAGATATATATCCCTAAATATCATATACATATCCCAGTCTTCAGGTTTTTTTTTCTTTTTTTCTTCTTTTTTTTTTTTTCTTTTAACTATGGCATTATGGAAAAAAGTAAAACTTATTTACTGTGAATTTGCAGTTCTGAAAGAATGTCTTGTGTAGAAAAACCCTCCCTAATTTCAAATTATCTTTCTATATGGTAAAAATAATTTCGGATTATCCTTATACAATGAGTTGTCATGGTAATGTACTCCATTCAATTATTTGCGAGCGAAGAATCAGAGCTAACTCAAAAAAAAAAAAAAAAAAAAAAACAGACTTTGAAACACCAATGATATTATACTATACATTATAACAAATAAAGAGTGAATTCCAAGTGCATATCTCATATCTCATGTTGTGGGACTCACTCTTTATTTGTGAATTAATGTTGAATATATAAAAAGCGTCACTTATTAAACAGTGTTATCAAACATCAATGATGTTAAACATCACTCACTAATAATGAGTGAATCCCATGACATAAGGTCCACTAGTGAAACCCATATGATATTCTAAAGCATTTTTCCAAGTAAAAAGGGGGGTCTCAAAAAGGGGAAACAATTCAAGGCAAAAAACGACAAAAAGTGGCCTTAACTTGTTGTAGCTTATAAGTTTTCATCATCTGAGTCCAGCACAACTCTGTCCCTCCTCGTCCTCTTGGCATTTGGGAAAGCCTCATCTCCTTCTTCTACTTCTTCATCATTAGACTCATCTGAATCCTCTGCAGCCACAGCTGTGCGTGATTCTGGAGACAAAACCTTCTCATACTCACTCCCTTCCTTGTCTTCCGAATCTTCACACGCCTCGTTTTCCGCCGCATTGGAATTGTTGTTGTTGTTGTTGTTGTTGTTGTTGATATGTGCAGCTTCATGATCAGGAACACCATTTTCTTCCCTACCAATGTTGGTAGTAGTCGTGTCTATAATTTTAAAATCCCGGGCGGTACTTCTCTTAGCATGTCTCAACAAGTTGATCTTACTTGCCTTGCTAAGCTGAATCAGATACTTTTCGTAATCCTCTATTTGAAAGATCAAGTCCGGGATGCATCTGTTCTCTCTTTTGATCTTGTTGATGATTCCTTTGCTATTAGAATTTTCTAGCTGACTCTGTAAAGTCCAAGATTATGAAAAGCCCGTCAAGGATTTAACGTTCGATAGTGGAGATATTGACTGATGAAAGTTAAAAAATGCTAAAAAAATGGAAATCCGTACCCTTTGCATCTCGGCCACAAAGTTGTAGAGAGGAACTGTGAGCTGGCTGCAAGTGATCTCCACAAGCTTCTGGAACTTTGAGGAAGGCAAAACCTGCTTGCAACCTTTCGGAGCAATTCTAAGCTTTGACATCTGAGCTAAATGCTTGTAGTACCTTGCAGCCAATCGGAGTAACGACTCGGATTGAGGATCTGCAAGTGTTTTGATTAGCAAAACACATAAGTTTATGATAATACACAAAACTACCCCCAACAGATGAAAATTGAAACTGGTTAGGTACCATTGAGGCTCATTAAAACAAAGGACGCCAGTACTTTCGCAACAGCTTCTGCCCTGGAGTAAAGATTGTCCTCAAATGCTGGTCCACAAGCGTGTTCTCCGTTAGTATTAACATGAATGCTTTTGCGCATTGGTGAAGAGAAAGTCTTCAGCTTCTTTACCGCCCAGTCCATATCAATTATGATTGTTTCAATCAAATGCAGTATGCAGGAACTAAGTGCGTTTCTTGTAGCGTGATTAAAGAGGAGATATACTTCAGACACTGTCACTGGTTCACGCATCTCTGATCCCATAACTTGTAACAGCTCTGTGGCCATGTCCTGACATATGATCAAATCGTTTGGAGGAAAGCTTAACGAAATAGCAAGCGTAACAACACTTTTTGCACCCTTGGAATCAATTATTTTCTTGCCTTTGCACACACTAAGAGCCCAGGCTCCATGAGAGTTCCTCAATTCACATGGCAACTTCTCCCCAATCGTCGATATCATACCGCAAATAACCTGGGAAAAATAAAATAAAATAAAATAAAAAACAGAATTTTTCAGTAGGATTTTCTTTAAAATATGTATGGAAATCAGCAAAAGCACAAAGCTAAGCTGCTACGAACACTAATGTGTTTACCTCAACTTCATCGTAATAGGAAAGTTCGAGAAACTTAAAGAACAACGGCTTCAAAGTCTTCGCAATGAAGAGTTGTTTTCTTCTTGTGGGTTGATCATCAATCCTAGAGGCCATTTGACATTCATCATCCAAACTGGCATCCTCAACAGTGGAAACTGACAATAAATCCTCAAGCAAAGCAGTTGGATCTGGACTCCTTAGACTAATCATAATCAATTCCTTCAAGCAAACTAAGGCTAGGTGAAAATGTTCCTTTAGTTCTTCAACATCTTTCTTTCCCTTTGACTCTTTTTTCTTTTGACTAGTCTCGTAGTTTGCCCCTAAATTTAGGAAACATATTAATCTCAACAATGCGGGTCCAAGAATCATGATATCCCCATAAATCAAAGTTCTCAATAAATCATCTTTTCCCAGAACAGGGAATAATTTTATATGACGAAGGCAGATACCCAGGATGAAAGATATCACAGGGAAACCTTTTGATTTCTTGCTCTGCGATTGCTGACTATTGCCCTGAGAAGTTCCAATCTTATCAAAGCTCCCAGGATCGTATATTTTAGGAATCATTTCCATGATCTGGTAGATACTTGAAGTTGCCAAGAAAGAGTTTTGTCCTTGAGTTACTTTTAAGTGGCCTGGTTCCAAGTTGTCGTGTATATCGAGAGCAGCAGCGCGTACATTCCCTCTTCTCGAACCAGTACCCTGCCTTGACAAGCATGCATCCTTTGCCAGTGACTCGTGAATTTGAACAAAGTCAATAAGCTCCTTTTCAAGATTCAATTTGTTCACATCTGTTGCTTTCTCCAACTCATTAGCAATAGCATTTACTACCACTTCAATGATTCCTGATAAAACCAACGCACAACATTTGCTTTTATCTGCATCAAGAGATGCCGAGCCTCCATCCTGACCTTGTCCCAAGATGTCTGATCCAACAGGTAAAGAAACAAGCTGGTAGTATGATCTTTTCAAGTTATTGAAAGTCCAAATTTGCAGAGACTCAGGTAAAAATACTTGGGGAAATATTCAGGGGATAAAAATAAGAAATCACAGCACAAACAAAAGATATAAGATTCAGACAAACCTTCCAATTTCTGATTCCTTAGAAACTTCTGGATCTTCACGAAAGCATTGGAGAAAGATTCGCCAGATAAACATCTTCCCGGCTGCAGACAATTTCACATATATTTGTAACATTCATGTGAACTCCACTTTCTTCTTAATCCAAAAATTATAATTTTTGTCCACAAACAAGTAGGATACCTCATTTTCTTGTGAAAATGAGAAACCGAAACAAGCCCAAGAAGAATCTAAGGCTCGATCAGTTTTACCATGTTGCTGTAGAAGTAGAATCCAGGAGACACAATGCAGTAGACTATCTAGGGGCTCTTCGATATAACCTTTGCCATTTTCTGATTTAACACAACTCGATACTCTAAGCTCTACTTTGACATCCTGCTAAAAAACCACAAGGTTGATCAGGGAGTTTCGATTACGTATTTAACATTTATGCTCTATTTGTAGGTAAGCAACAGCATTTTAACTTCCTTTCGTCAAATTTGATTTTTATTTATGCAAGTTTTTATATATTATGAGTACAATTTTTAGTTACGAAAGAGTGATGAGCTTCAGAGGGACAAGTAAAAACAACTTAATCACACTTACCTCCCTGAAAAACTGACGGAAGTGGGGCAACAAAAGATCAAAGACAGCACTGCAAGTCGACGGGTCAACCAAGACAAGCTTTAGAAGTCCGTGATACATGGCCTCTTTTATTTTTGCCTAGGAACAGCAACCTAGATGTAATTGGATACGTGGTTCAAAACAGAAGTAACATGCTGACTTAGCAAATAAATAAGCAAAACCTGCTGATAAAGACATCTCTGCAGCAAACCACTCAGCTCTTGGAAGAGGCTTCCCACACTGCAGGGCATCTGAGCTTGCTGGCTGCTACTTGCTTGGCTAGACGATTCTTGAAAAGGAAACAGGCCATCTCTCATGGATTGCTTTTCTGTCAGTATAAGATCGATAATCGCATTTATAGCTGCAAGACGAATTGCATCTTCCTGTCTAAACATGGCCTTGCGCATGACCAAAATGGTGTAATCCTGCATCGTTAAATGGCATACACAATCAAGAGTTAGTTCTACATAAGGAAATCTATATTCATGCATCTTAATTCAACATCATATTTCCATAGCCACTTGCCAATGGTTGGATAATTCCATTTTATATCCATAGATACTGACTGCATTATGTTACATGATCTACATCCGGTAGTTTGACAATCTCAAAGTTTCAATGTTTCCAAGATTAATACGGAAAGTACCTGAAGATCACGGCTGAATTTGGTAAGAGGCAATAGAGCTGAAACAATACCAGAAGCAACCTTTCCATGCATGAAAGTAAAATAATCCAACAATTCTTTTAGATGGGAAACATGTTCTAACATAAGATGTGGATAGTTCTGCACCAGATCACCAAGCAATCTGCACATTGAGGTCATATTATGGCACATTTCAACACCAGGAAAAAAAAAAAAACAATAATTAAACAGATCTATAGACTACATCTATGGAAGTTACCTTATAATTGACGTGCTCTGATCGGGTTTCAAAGAAAGGATACGAAATTTGCATTGCTCGATAATCTAGAACATCATAATCGAACCAGTCATTATCTTTTTACTTTTCTAAACATTGATAAAATAGCAAGGCGTTTGCAATTATAATGCACCAACCTCATTTCTAGGCATATCATGCACCTCAAACAGTGTTTTAAGCATCTGAAAAGCAAGATCCTCCATGCCTAAGAGACCATTAGAGTGGCAAATCTCTTTAAAATTTTCCTCTTCCACCGACTCTAAGAGCACAAAAGCAAATTGCACGATACTAGGGACAATGTGCTCTCTTCCATAGTTGCTCTCATTAACCTAACATTTACAAACAAGCATACAATTACAAGTTAAAAATAAATAGTCTTATTCGGTTATATTGAGGTAAATTTCAAGGTAGAAATACATTTAAAATAGACATGAGAAAGTAGAAGTTTACAGCTCTTAACATAGCCTTCTCAACTACTTTGACATTTTGCAGGTATTCTTCCTTCAAGTCATCAGATAACCACTTGCAATCTCTATAAGAGAAAACAAGAATTCAATATTAAGTATCATGTAAAAGGAGAAAAGTAGAATATACTATATATGTATCTACTATGTTATTGCAAAATGTCAGGGCTGCTCAGGAAGAGCCCAAACCCAACCCACCGTCGGGCTCAAAACTGAACCAATCAAAATCTTTTTTGGTTCGGTTTCAGGTTTTATAGGCTCATTTATAACTGAACCGAACTGACTTCTATTTTCAAAAATAAAATAAAAAAATTCCAAAATGTATGCATTTAGTTCCTCTCTGTTCTTTCCAGTTCCGAAATGTATGCAGTTAGCAACGAATTTTCATAGAACTCAGCTTCTAAGTTATATCAAGTAACGCAAAGAGTTTCAACCCATACTTGGCAAACTTGTAATCACGATACGCCGTAAGCAGAGCCGTCTTCAAAACCCCAATCGAACTCTCACCAAACCTCCGAACCCTTGCAACCGACAACAGAATAACGACCATGAAATGGTTTAAAGCTCCAAGACCCGATCTCACAAGCCCCATAACCTCTTGCCCCAAAGAGGGGTCCTGCTTCACCGCAAAGTTCACATGAAGCAGAACAGTCCCTTCAACTTGCCTAACAATGGAGCTAGCTTTCCGCTCCATTTTGGACCCAAAAAACACCACAATCCCTTCAATCACGTCCCTCTTGCTAAACCCTTTCGACGCCAGAACCAACAGCTGGTACACCAGCGACGGCAAGTCCTGCAAGTCAACCCGCGTAATTCCGTCGAACACCTTGTCCACGAATTCACCAACCCTCGCCTTATCTAGAAACGGAAAATCCCTCACAAGCGAAACCATCTTCACCAAAAGCCCCTTGGACCAGATACAGTCGAGAATCCGATCGAAAACCGAGCTCGCAAAACCCTTACCACAATCCGTCTCCTCCGAATCACGCGCCAAAGACAGACACCGGGGAATGAGATCAACGACCTGCGCGTCATCGGAGTCGACAATTTCCGGTAAATACGACACAATCGCGTCGATTACCTGGGGAATTAGGTTACCGGGGGCGTAGTCGAGAAGCGTCGCGAAGAATTGAAGGGTTTTGAGGGAATTGGAATCGCGATTGATACGGCGAGAGGTGAAGAGATTGATGTAGGAGAGGAGGAGAGAGCCGAGGAGGGTAGAGAGATAAGGGTTTTGAGGGGAGAGAGAGATGAAGTAGAGGAGAGACTGCGTGTATTCGGAGACGGAGAAACGAGAAGAAGAGGAAGAGGAGGAGAGAGAAGTGAGGTGAGAGAGAAGGAGTGGGTGAGAATCGGAGGAGAGGAGAAATGGAGGGAGGGGTGCGCAGGTTTGGGCCAAGCGCACGATATCGGCGTCGGAGACTGGCGGCGGCGACGCGGGGGCGCTCATGACTGCGTCGTTTTGGTCTGTTTTTCTCTCTCTCTCTCTAGAGTTTGAGTTTCGTTCGCAGTGAAGGAGAGACGGGGATGGAGGGCGGGTTTTCGCTCTTTCTGTGTTTTGGCGGGAACATTAGAAGAAGGATTTTTTAATTAGTTTCTTGTTTTTTTTTTTTTTAGAAAATTTACACTTTTATAGCTGCATTTTGCTTTAATTATACCTTAACCCCAACATTTTTTCTAATCCAAAATATGTATACATCAAACGTTAATAAATTTATGAAGAAGCAAATAAATTAACTTCAAAACTTATGATCTATTTATATTATAGGTCTGAAAAGTAAAATTGAATAACAAATTTAATTTAAAAAAATTTGTAAAAAATAATTAAAAGAGTGTTTAAAACAATCTCAAAAAGATGATCTAAACGATCAATTAATGTAAAAGGCAAGAAACAAAGAAGGATTGCTAGTTATATGCTTAAGGCATGCAAGTCGAACGTTGTTTTCGGGGAGCTGGGCAGAAGGAAAAGAGGTTCCCAGCTAAAGGTAGGCTTGTCTCGCCCAGAACGTTGGAACAGTTGAGAGCAAAGTGGTTAACGAGTGCGTCTACCTAACATTTCGGGCCCAAATTTTGAAGAAAGCCGAAAAGCATTGTTGAATAAGTGTGCGTGGTATTAGGTGGTTGGTTAGTTAAAGTACCGAGTCAATGATGCTTAGTTGGTCATTTCAGTGATGCGTTCCATTTATGAATATGAAAAACTTGAGCGAGTGAAGCCAATTGTTGACCATGGGATAAAGGCTTTTTGATATAGGAAGAATATTCTATTAGTTTGTTTTGTTATTTTTGTTGAAGTTTTATTATTTCATTGAGGTGTAATTTTTTTGTTTTAGTGTCGTTTTGTTTATTGTTAGTATGACTATATAAGCCTACGGCAGGAAGTGTAATGGACATTATTGAATATTGAATATTGAAATCAGAGTACTAGTTTTTTCCTCTCCATTTTGGTGGTTTCCCCTTTAGCCATGGATTTGCTTAAGTTCTTCCCAATTCCGCTGCATTACTTCTTTTATCTCGTGTCATAGTGTGTTAACCTTAGCACTTCTCTATCATAAGGTTTAGGCTTGCCCTAAAACTTTTAGGTTTGACAATAGAAAGAGAAAAGGAAAGGTTTAGATTCCTCTATTTGTGAACATGAAGAACGAATTTGCTTACTATATTAAGGGCCAGTTTGGGAGAGGTTTTTGAAATGAAGTTTTGAATTTGAGTTTAGATAAATTTTAGAAATGTGTGCTTAATTGAAAAAATTATTTGGAGTAAAAAGGCAAAAACTTGAAATATGTTCAGGAAAAAATATTAATATGGATCTTATTTTGTTACCATCGAAATCTTTTGCAATTTAAAAAAAAATCTCTTTTGGACTTTAAATAACAAAGTTATGGACTTTTAAAGTTTAAGTTTACTGTAAATATTTCGAGATGTAAGTAGTAAAAAGTAGTTTTGAAATAAGAAAAAGATCAACAAAAAAAAATTGAAGATATGTTTAGAGAAGTCTCCCTAAACGGGTCCTAAAATTTGATTAAGCTGCTAATTATGTTGAAACCATTAGTAAGATCAGCCCTCTATTCCACTCCTTTAATACTCAAAATGACTGGGGAATTTAAAATGGTTAATGTATATGTAACTTTTAAAATGGTTATGAGATGACAAAATAATCAATTTCCAAATAATCATCATATCTTGCCTATTTAGTACATTAATTTGATCATAGACTTAATGATTAAGCATGCATTTGATGTATAGATTGTAATCGAGTTTTTTGAGTTGAAATTGTTTGATTTTTTAAAAACTAGCTAATATTTATACTGACATTTTAGAAAAAAACAAAAAACAAAAAACAAAAACAAAAACAAAAACAAAACAAAAATAAGTTAAGTTTTTTGAGCTGAAGTTGTTACTCTAAATAATCGATAAAACTTTCAGCCACACATTTTAGAATGATTTGTTATGCAAGTCATCTAATTTGAAACCAATTAAATAATTTACGATTTATTGTGTTTATGCTTAATACTAATAAAGTAAATCTGTGAGAATTTTGTATATTAGAAGGGATTTGGATTGAAGATGTCTCTTTACCATAATTAAAAATATGACTGAATTCGGTGAACAAAAAACAATTAATGTGATGGTCAATCAAATACCTTTAACAAGTGATTGATTATGAATAATTAATATTTATTAGTCAATAAAATGATGATAATTAATAATTAATTACAATATTTATTTGAGAAAACTATTTTCATGATTACAACATAGTCTAACAGTAATATCATACCTGATTTTATCTAAGAATACAAAGTTTAAATCTCTCACCTACAAATTCATAAAAAAAAACCCCCATTTTCCAACATAAATAGATTATTTATTTGTATGAATATCCCCTAAACTTTTTGAATTTGATAATTTAGTCTCTGAACTATATTCCTGACAATCAATCCCTTAAATTTATAATTTTTGACAATACAATTCTTTTTATTTAAATTCATTAAAATTTAAATAAATTTGTGCATAATACTTAAGCATTATAGCTCATAAGGAACAATATTAATCATTTTTTCTTAATTTCAATACAAATTTCTTTTGAAATTTATGTTTAAGTTTGAGTATAGTTGAATTAGGTTAAAATTTTCAAATAAACTTATATGAATTTGATAATTTAGTCTCTGAACTATATTCCTGATAATCAATCCCCTAAATTTATAATTTTTGACGATACAATCCTTTTTATTTATATTCATTAAAATTTAAATAAATTTGTGCATAATACTTAAACATTATAGCTCATAAGGAACAATGCTAATCATTTTTTCTTAATTTTAATACAAATTTCTTTTGAAATTTATGTTTAAGTTTGAGTATAGTTGAATTAGGTTAAAATTTTCAAATAAAGTTCTATTGAAGTTAAGTAAAAATAATAAAGAATGCTAGTCTTTTTGGACTATAATGTGCAAGTTATTTACACCGTTCAAATTTTAACGGATTGGAGCAAAAAGGACTGAATTATTATAACTTAAAAATTCAAGGGGCAGATTGCCAAGAAAAATATTTTAAGGATTAAATTATCAAATTCAAAAAGTTAAGGGGAATTCTGTACAAATAACTCTAAATAGATATATTAAAGTGTATATTTTGCACCAACTTCCTCGTCGTGTACAAAACCCTCCTTCTAAGCTAATAATACGCCGTCTGTCTGTTCTTCTTCTTCTTCTTCTTCTTCTCTGTAATTCGATCTTCTTTTAGCTTGAATTTCTTTCCTTCCTTTCCGATTTAAATCTGACCTCGTATTTACAGGAAAAAAATGTCTGGTAGGAGAGCCAATCCCTTAAACTCTCGCTTGCGGGTTTTGCTTCGAATCCTTCCCATTTCCTCTGCAAATTCGATCACAGAAGGAATTAGCTCTCACCAATTTGTAAGTTCATTTCATACTTGTTCAATTTCAAAACCCGTGTCTCATTTTCTCTGCAAATCCATTCTATTTCGAAGTTGTAGTGTGAGAACTTTACCACCTACCAGTGAAAACCTAATTGTATTTCCTCTCAGATGTCTCTCGAGTTGTTCGAATCAGCAATCTTTTACTGTCTCTTACCTCGTAAGATCACTTGGGTTCTCTCCACAATCTGCTTTTTCAGTTTCCAAGTCTGTTAATTTGAAGTCTCCTGAGAAACCTGACAAAGTCATAAACTTGTTCAAAAAGTATGGTTTCACTCAAACCCAAATCTCAAGCCTTGTTAGTAGAAGTCCTTGCTTACTTTCATTTGATGCGGAGAAAACCATATTGCCCAAATGCGAGTTTTTTGAACATAAAGGAATTTCAGGCCCCGAAGTGGCGAAATTGCTAACTGCATTCCCCCGAATTCTGAGTACGAGCTTAGCCAAGCAGATTGTTCCGTCATACGATTTCTTTAGTAACTTGTTTCATTCCGGTGAGATGGTCATTGCTGTTATTCACCGGTATCCTGATATCCTTACACAAAATATTGAGAAGTTTGTGTCACCTAAGATTGATATTTTGCGAGAACATAGAGTATCTGACTGCAATATAACTAGATTGGTTATTTTAAATCCTAGAGTTTTCACTCTTAGTTTGGATAAGTTTAGGAAGACAGTGGAGAAAGTTGGGGAAATGGGGTTCGACAGTTCGAAGAGAACATTTGTTGTGGCGGTGCATGTTTTCATATCCATGAGTGAATCGACATGGAAAAGTAAGGTTGATGCATATAAAAAGTGGGGTTGGTCTGAAGAAGAGGTTTTGAAAGCGTTTCGATGGCGTCCTTGGTGCATGACTTTATCCGACGATAAGATTGTGGCGGCCATGGATTTCTTCATCAACAAAATGGGTTTGACACCTTGCCTTATTGCCAAGTACCCAAGATTCCTATCATATAGCTTGAAGAGGAGATTAATCCCAAGATCTTTTGTTTTTCAAGTTTTACACTCGAAGGGTTTGGTGAAGAAGGATGTTAACTTATCTGCATTGTTTGATTCGCTGGAAAAGAAGTTCCTGCAGAAGTTTGTTGCGCCTTATAAGAAGGAAGCTCCAGAGCTCCTGGAGCGGTATAAGGAAAAAGTGAATCTTTCTAACGGACTGCTCATTGATAAGGTATGAAAATTATGTTGCAAAGATTGAGATGTAAAGAAACGTTTGACATCTCCATATCATAAGCTGCAATGCAGTTTATGTGGAAATAAACATTTTATTTGCTTAAATTGAAATCTTTTCGGCATTGTACTTCCCTGCAGTTTATGTGCAAAGCAAATGGGAGTATCAAGAAAACAATTGTATTGAATGAGTGATGTAACTTCATGTTGTTATGATTCTTTAAGCTGATAGAAGATATCTTTAATCCTTAATGACAAAAGATATGAATGAGAATTTTGTTCATTGAACGAATTGATTGGATTTTGATTGTGGATACAAGTTTCACTCTCTATTAAAAATTTAAATATCCTGTTTGTTTTATTAGTTTTATTTCATGTATCATTACAAACAAGTATACACATAATCAAGGAAAATATTTAAATAGGTATAGTGAAATAGCACAGGTAATCAACTGCAGGATTACTAAACTCTCCATGGAAAGGTCTCTCATTCCTTCTACATCTTCAATCAAATATGGTATTTCTTACTCTTCTTTGTCCTATCTCAAAGCGTAATCAGCCTTCAGAAACAGGCTAACCTCTTGTTTGTCTATGTTTTCGTCAAATTCCACACCCTTTTTCATCTGTAAAAGATCCATTAGAGCACATTCCGGTTGCATCGTGGCATGATGCCTTTGTTTTTCTCTCTACCGTACCACTGCTCTGCGATCATCACTTTTTCAATCCACCATTGTTTGCTCGGTTTTTGATATGTTGTCTGCTTAGCCACACTTGAGAGCTTCTATCTCAAGAGCCCTTATTCACCTGGAGTTGCACCTGATCAGCAACCTCTAGCACATTGAGCGCGTTTTTTTTTTTTTTTTTTTTTGGTAAGATTTGGATTACTAACAACATAGTTCTAAAGGTCCTGTTTAGCATTTCTTTCTGATACACTTTTATTTCTAGTGCCAAATGCCTATAAAGGAAACGGGTTGTTTGGTAGGAGGGAAAAGTAGGAGGAAGAATTAGGGTGGGAACTTACAAATTTTCTATCTGCATGCAATGGTAACATGTTTTGAAGGAAAATTACTTCGTTCTGATTGGTCAGCGCCCTCTTGCGTTTTGCCACTTCAGCATTTCCACTAGTTAATGCCCCAGACAAATATTCGACAAAAATGATGAACTAAAGAAAGTCATTACCGTTGCTTCTTGCTCTTGGACAAGAGTGGAGTAAAAATAAAATTTGTGGACAAATTTTCATCCAAACAATAAAGCAGCTCGTTACAAGGTCACGGTGAATATTTCATCGATCGTCTCATACAAACAAATAAATAATCAAACACAAGACATTCTTCCCTCCCACAAGTCTAGCTGATTTTTGGAATCAGTAAAGCAAATAAACAGAAGGTAATGGAGACCGATCCCATTGATAAACGGGGAAACGAGTATTCTACGGTCAAATTGTGCTTCTGCAAATTTTTTGATTTTGTTTTGTTTTTGTTTTTGTTTTTGTTTTTGTTTTTTGTATTATGGATTAGCAATAACCAGGTACAAGCATTTCAGTTGCCCCATAACATTATGTATCTAGATTTGAAGGAATATACGTGAAAACACAGTCAGGTAGGAGAAGAGCACAAAAAACACAATAAACTCCTCAAGTGGAGAGCTGGACAAACAGACTTCTTCGTGGTTAATCACGACCAATTGGGAGGCTATTTATGTGGTTGTAAAGCTTTATGAACTGAATGTAAAATGTTGACTAAATTATCCAAGAAAATAAAATAGACTAGAGGTTGAATGAATCCTCGGCAAAAGACATTTGAGACTACTTCTATTATTCATATTAAACAGAGTACACAAACATCAGAGTGATCTCATCAATCAGTTGTAAGAAATATAAAATTCGAAATTCAAATAAGTGCAGATAACAAAATTGTTCAAAGAGGATTCTTCAGATATTTCGTGATGTTTGAGACCAGAACCTGGAGGAGGCGCTGCGGACGAATTAGTAGAATTTGACTCATCCAAAAGCTTATATCTAATACTAGCAACGTATCAGTGTAATTAGTTGCTACATAATTGTTGATACTGTCTATGAGGATCTCAAGAAATGGTTTAACATAAGCAATTACCATCTCGTCAGATTGAAACAAGTTCCTAAAGGAATCAGACGAGGGCATTATCCGTTTAGCTAAGCTTGTACTCACAATAAAAGGGAATATATAAAAGAATTTTTTGGTTATTTCTGAGCCTGAAACAGCTTTGGCTTCAAAAAGACTCCAGATTGGTCAAATGCGTTTTCTCAGCACCAAGTAAGAGCAGTCTAGGATACCTTCTAACAACTTTTGAGGTTTCAATCTGAGTGAAACCATATTTTTCTGAACAAGTTCATGAGTTTGTCTGGTTTCTTATAAGCCTCAAAATTAACATACTTGGAAACTGATAAAAGTAGCTTGTGTAGAGAGCAGATACAGAAAACACCTCAAGTGCCCATCTACACAATTTAGATCCATCTATGAGGAAAAATAAAAAATGGTTAAAAAATTAAAAAAAACCTCAGAAAACTTGGAAGTTGGCAAAATTCTCACACTAAAACTTCAGAATACAACGGTTTGGCAAAGAAAATAAGACTTACAAATTGGTTAAAGCATCTGATGAATCAACTTCTGAATTCATAAAAGATCTTTCTTGTTCTAGATTCATTCGGAATTTAGATATGTTATCTAATGAGTACAAGCTTAGCTAAACAGATTATGTCCTCATATGAGTTTTTTAGGATCTAGTTTCAATCCGATGAGAAGGTCGCTGCGGCTGTAAAACCATTTCTTGATATCCTGTCCACAATACTGCAAAAAATATGTGCACCAAACTTTGATATAAATAGTGGCCTATCGTTTCGTTGGCCACAAAGACATGTCGTTTGTCTTTCCCACCAAAACAAACTACCTGTCGTTGCTAACACCTGATAAAAACGACACGTCCTTTCAGTCTTATAATAAGAAAAACGTCATGTCGTCGTTTGCTTTTAGTTTAGTTGAACGACATGTCGTTTATCATAAAAAGAAAACCAAGTCGTTTCTGGATAGGGGAAAAATAAAAAATAAAATGATTATTCTCACATATGCCCTCTTAGATTTAGGATCACTCTATTTTTGTCTACTAAATTTTAAAAACTTTCATTTTATATTCTAAATTTTAAATTTGTCCTATTTAACTTCTTATGTTAAATTTATTTTAATCACAGACATAAAAAAGAGGTTAAGTGTAGTCACAGGGTCATTTTTCGTTCGTTTTAATAGAAATTCTAACCGAAATGATAAAGTGAGACTAATTTTATTCTTTTTCCATATGTTTTTAACATTAAAAAAAACTTATAAAAAATAGTTTAAAAAGATAAAATTTAAAATTTAAAATTTAAAATTTAAAATTTAAGGAGTAAAAGGAGAGTTTTTAAAATATACATATAAGAATAGTTCAAGAGATTTGTAGATAAATGATCTTTTCTTAAGTAGTTTATCAGAATTTTATAAAATTAAAAATGATCCTGTTAATCAATCAATTATTGATTAACAAAGATTAATTATTGACCGATCAATATTGATACATATTTTACTGATTAATTATAATTAATCACTAATTTATAGTTATTTTAATAAATAAAAAATTTCTTATTATTTATTTAAGTTAAGCATTTAAAAAAATGCTAATTTATCTGATTTTTTCATAGTTCAAAATAAAGAAATAATAAAATGAAAAATAATTTCTATATGTGAAATTAAAAATATGAAAATGATAAGATTAGATTCTTTACAATTCACAAAATAATAATAATAATAATAAAGAAATCTTAGAATATGTAAAGATTCCTCGTCGTACACGCAGCCTCCACCAGCTAATAAAACAAACTCTCGTTCTAACTGTTTAAAAAAAAAAAAAAAAAATCTCTCCTTCTCACTGTCGTTTAGTCCTCCTCTGCAATTTATATCTACATGTCTTATGTCTTACACGACAGCCACTCACTTAAACCCTTCTGGGTTTTGCTTCAAATCCTTCCCACTTCCTCTGCCAAGCCCAGAATCTGATCTACGGCTAAAGGAATTATGTCTCACCAACTTGTAAGTTCGTTTCATACTTCTATTTCTGCAAAACCCATGTCTTATTTTCTCTGCAAATCGTTTCTGTTTGGAACCTTTTCTGTTAGATATTTACCACCAATCAGTGAAAACGCAAATGTGTTTCCTCAAAGAAGGATCTCATGTAGTTGGAATCAGCAATCTTTTACTGTCTCTTACCTTATAAACTCAATTGGGTTTTCTCCAGAAACTGCTTTATCTGCTTCCAAGCATGTTCATTTGAAGACTCCTGAGAAACCAGACAAGCTCATAAACTTGTTTGAAAAGTATGGTTTTACTCAAATACAAATCTCAAAGCTTGTTAGAGGAAACCCCAGATTACTCTTACTTGATGCTGAGAAAACCATTTTGCCCAAATTGGAGTTCTTTGAGGCCAAAGGCATTTCAGGCCCGGAAATGGCCAAAATGCTATCTGCATTCCCGCGTATTCTGAGCGCGAGCTTAGCTAAGCAGATTATGCCCTCGTATGATTTCTTTAGGGGTTTGTTTCAATCTGATGTGAAGCTAATTGCCGCGGTCAAACGATGTCCTGATATCCTTACATACAATGTCGAGAAACATGTTTCGGTTAACATTGATATTTTGCGAAAACATGGAGTGCCTGACTCCAATTTACCTACATTGCTTCTTCACCATCCTAGATCTTTAGTGGTGAGTCCGGATGGTTTTCGGAAGATTGTGGAGGAAGTGGAGGAAATGGGGTTTGATGCTTCAAAGGTTAACTTTGTTATGGCAGCGAATGCGTTTCTGTCAATGAGCAGATCAAAGTGGGAAAGTAAGGTTGACGCATATAAGAAGTGGGGTTGGTCTGAAGAAGAGGTTTTGAAAGCCTTTGAAAGGAATCCCCGGTGCATGATGATATCTGAAGATAAGATTAAGGCAGGTATGGATTTCTTTGTCAACAAATTCGGTTGGAGGCCCTGCCTTATTGCTAAACGGCCTATACTCTTGTCGCTAAGCTTGAGGAAGAGACTAATCCCGAGGTCCTCGGTTTTTCATGCTTTACTCTCTAAAGGTTTGGTGAAGAAGGAGGTTAATTTAGCTGCATTATTTGAAACTTCGGAACAGAAGTTCCTGCAGAAGTTTGTCTTGCCTTATAAGAAGGAAGCTCCAGAGCTCCTGAAGTTGTACAAGGAAAAGTTGAATCTTTCTAATGGGCTACTTGTTGATCAGGCATGAGAATTATGTTGCCAAGACTGGGAAGTAACGGAACTTTTGACATCTCCATGTTATGAGGTGCAATGCAGTTTATGTGGAAGTCGAGTTTTATTCGCTTCGATGTAATTAGAAACTTTCTTGCTTGTACTTCCTTGCCCTGGGGTTCAAGGCTGGTGTTGTTGAATAGTCTCAAGAAAACAGGAAAAAATAAAAGAAAGTTAAAACGTATATTTCTACTGAACAATTGAGATGTTGAATAAACAGCTGTACTGAATGTTTGTTGTAACTGCATGTTGTTATGATTCTGTTAGTTTAGAGAATGGTGCTTTTGATGCAATCTAAAGTTTTTCCATTATGCTGGATTAGTCTGATGGTCATTTTACACCTAACTCTACCGTAAGATATAGAGTTCGAATGCCTACACCTTCAAGTTCAAAGAAAAAAGAAGCGTAATTTATGGTGTAGTATCAAAAATTGTGTTTGAGTATATAATCCAAAAATATATAATCTAGTACAAGTTGAACTATCAAAATAAGATTTGAGTTATATCTCTATTCTATAATCACAATTTTGTTTTGAACTAAAAAAGAGTTCAAACTTTCCAATTCTATTCATTTACCAAACAACACTATTGTATGGATTACTAGAAAATCCTCCTCAGAGTCAGTTTCGTGATTTGTAGGATTTGCAATTACATGTAAAAATTTAGCTTTTGTTAGTTGATTTTAGGAGTTTTTTAAATTTAGCTTTTGTTACTCGAAAGTTGTTGTAGTTTATGTGAAACTGAGACGTGAATTTATAATTAATTTTTAAAAAGTCAATCAATTTTAATTTAAAAATTTCATTTTCAATCGACAAACTAAACGCAAACTAAGTTTTTGTTTTTGTTTTATTTTTTTTTACTGATGGATTTAAACTCTACATATTATAAGAAAATATGAAATTATTCTTAGATACTCTTATAACTACGAAAAAATGACAGTAAGAAGATCAGCCATTTTTCTATCCACATTTAAAATGAGCTTTTTGCATAACTAGCTTCTAAAAATGGTATATTTACTGCAATTTACCTTTAATTAGTTGAACTTAATTTGACTTCGACCCATCTCTATCCTCTCAAGTCTCAAAAAATAAAAATATAAAAAAAAAAAAAAAGAGAGAACTGGTCCCTTAGTGGAGGAGTCGATAGACTTCCTTTGACAATCTTTTAAAATGATTTTTTTTTTTTAAAATCCAAGTACCTACAAGAGAAATGATATAAAATTGAAGTGAATTAAGATGTACTTTTAAAGTGAATAAAGATATCTTCTTTTAAAAAAAGAAATAAAGATATTACCTTTAAATTTCAAAAGAAAAATATAGATGAGTGATTCTAACGTGAGACCTTTGTCTTTTTATCTCATCAATGGGAAAAAAAAAAATTCAGCCTTTCGATCATATTTAGATAGTATAGATAAAAAAGATACACTAAATTAAAAATAAAACATTTACACATGATCACATTTGAAAAAAAATAATAATATTAATAATAATAAAACAGATGAATGGAGAACATCGTGACCGTGGGTTTCGCCGCCCATCCAACCCACGTTGTCTTTGACCATGTCGTCGCAACCCCACTACCCAAACCACAACCTACGGTATGGTTGGCGATGTCGCTAGATCTATTGTTGCCCAAATCAAGTCGGAAATCTCCTCCCAAATTTGAACTCCAGCAATCCTCAGTGGAGAGCATCCTACTACCACCATGCCCCCCCCCCCCCCCCCCCCCCCGCCCGCTTATCAACTAGAGAAAAAGGTCCTCCCTTGCACCGGATGTCCTTGTCTGCAGCCGAAACACCGCCATCACCGCCGTCACCAAGCTTCTTCGGATCGCAATCGCTAATCAAACGACCCACGACCCATACGTTGATGAGCCAAGTTTATACCCGTGAATTGAGTGCAATCATCTTGATATACTGCTAGTTTAAGTGTTGTTTTAATGTTTTTCGAGTTGTTTTTTAGTGTGTTTAAGCATGTTAGAAAATAAAGGATTTTTTTGGGCAAATCGCGCAGACTTGCAAAGTTTTGTATGGAAATGAAGGAAGATAAAGACAGGTTGTGAAGGCTGCAGCTCTGAATTTGAAGGCTGCAGCCCTGAAGCGCTTCAAAATTTTGTACAGCAACTAAGCATTGCAGCTTTGGATTCCAAGGCTGCAACGCTGATTCATAGGTTCTAGAACAACAACAGTGAGAGCTGCAGTGCTCAAATTTTAAGGCTGCAGTCCCAGTTCGCAGAAATTTCCCTTTCTTGAAATCTTTGATTCAAAAGTTACCCTTTTTGGAAGTCTATAAAATAGGAGAGCATATGGCTAGTTTAGGTGTCTTTGGTTATTCTCCTAAGCTGCAAAACCAGAGATGAAAAGGAAGAAGAAAAAGAAAATTATTTGTAAGGAATTAGTTTTTAAGAATTTTATTTTTAGTTTTACGGTCTTGTTTTCTACAAAATTTGGGAGATTGCATCTTGAAGCATCAAGAAGATAAGGAGAAGAAGATTTGAGGGAGATTTTTTGAGACTTGGGACAACTCCAAAAAAGTGATTTTTTTTTCTTATTTTTTTATTTTTGTAATTAAAGAATGTTTCAATCTTTATTTTATATATTTTTATTTTTATTTATAAATTAATTTTCTTTTTCTTCTGTGATTGCAATTTGAACTCAACACATAGTTTGAATTTATTTACTTTCTCTTTTGATTTTGTTAATTTATATTGGATTGTTTATTCTATCTTATGCTTAACGTTTCTAATTAAATGGCTACTAATTAGATTGATTTGGTAACCCTAATGAATTTAGAAAAGGGAATTTTGTGTTCAGCCTTAGATAGAATAACATATGATCTATGTGCGGAAGCCTTGAGTTTATATAAGATAGAAATATACCTATGTAATATTTGTAACCATAGAGAGAGCCTATATTCAATGAAACTTTCTTAATCTAATTCTCATAGGAATATAGTGAGTTGTTAAGGGGGGTATTTCTATTTGACCATTGAAAAAGGCTTTTAGATAGTTTAAGACTCTCGGTTAACAATTCAAATTGATTAATTTATCCAGGAAAGAGTAGAGATATTCAAATAAAGTATTGAGTGAAAATTGTAATCATAGACTTTTTCTTAGTGGTTTTATTAATTTTTATTTTGCTAAAGTTTATTTTCAATTTATTCAAATAAAGTTAGAGTTAACATAATTTCAGTAATTAGTAAACAAAAGTTTTCATGGGAACAATACTCTACTTATCACTCTATTACTTGTTTGTGATACGTGCACTTGCGTCATTATAAAATCAGCACAGAAGAGAGTGTTAGTCTTCACCAGATCTGTGTTGGGTCGCGCTCGCAACCTACCGGAGCAACAATCTGCAAGTCGTTCTCACCGTCGTGTGCTTGTAGGCGTTTGCCGTCATGGGCTTGGGTGCTCGCCGTCATTGACAGAGGAAGGTGAGGAATGGTGGCCTGATTTTTTTTTTTTTTGTTAATTTTATAGAATAAAATAAGGTGTAATAGGTTCTATGTTTTTTTAGATTATCTTTGTAATCTTAATCGTTTAAAAATAATCATTTAGTAAAAAAATTTTACTCATTTAATGAGATAAAACAATAAGTTCTCATTGTAAAATTGCCCATACATTTTTATTAAAAGAAAAAGTGAATCAAAATGAGTATTCAAAATGAGTTTTTTTTTTTTAAATTTGAAGATGATAAAATTAGTTATGAAATTACAATTATAATCACGACATGAGTATGTCCTCATAATCTCCTCAATTAGCTTTCCCGTTCCTCTTCTAGAACGGAGTGCAACGAGCAAAGCTATCAACAAAATTGATTGGGGCACCTCCAGAAAGGATTGCATCGAAAAGTGTGAAACTCGATTAAAAAAAATTATCAAGCCAAAATATATCATCCTTTTTTTTTGTAGCAAAAAAAAAAAAATCATCCTTTAGCTAATGCGAAAATGATACTCAACGTGCACCTTAACTTGTCACCGAAACAACAGCCAATCAGAATACGCCACCTCATACCAGAGGCTCTTAATTGATGGCCATTGGCTGTCAAATAGACCATGATGTAACCGCTGGAAATAAAGAAAGATATCTACTTTCGTAACTCGTCGTCAGTACGCTTTCCTACGTGGCATGTCTTGACGGAAACACGATTGTTATGATTTGCAGTTCCCAATGAATATGGGAAACAAGATAAGCCTTCCTACCTTCACTTGCCCACGGCAGTGCGTGAGATACACGCTTTGTCAAAAATTTATTTTTAATTTTTTTAATTACATTTTTCATTATAACAATCAAATGGTGTCAAAATGTATATACGGGGTGTTTGATGAATGAGTTTGAGTTAAGATTTTTAAGTTTTAATAGTAATTTGTATTAATTTTTTAGAAAAGATAAAATTTTTTTTTAAAAAAAACAAAAAATTTTTTTAAAAAAAAATAAAAAAAAATTATAATTTAACTTGAGTTAAATTTATTGTCAAACAAGCCCATAATGTTTGTTTTCTAATGATGATTTGATAGTTTTACCCACCTATCTATCTTCTCATTTAATTCCTCTAAGAATATAGTCATGTAATCAGTTACGGAACTTAATTTTTTTTTTTTTTTTTTTAGGGACATGGACTAAATTAAAAGTTTAAAACTAACTTACAATATTAACATTTTCTCCCATTATTATCTTTTTTTGTAAATTTTTCTTTTTTGCTTAAATAATTAAGCATGTAATAGAATTTAATTTGAATACTTGAAAATCAAAATTTAGGGTGAAATTAAAGGTTTTCTTTTAAAAAAAAATTGTAAATATAGTAATTAAAAGAATTTCAAATGGGATAAACAAAGAATAAAGTTGTTAAACATTTTGTCATGAAACTACAAGGAGTCATTAGAATTTTCAAAACTTAAGAAGGTAAAAAGAAGATTTTAAAAAATCTAGCAGAGTATATACCCCCGGGTTCTCCCTCCCTCTACCCCTGCATGTAATAATCAACAAAATAAGTAATTTTGAGTTTTTTTTTTTGAACCTTAAATGTCTGAAATTTAAACTCTTTATCTTATAATGGAGTCATCTGTAAAATAACTGTTAAATTATGCATGCAAGCATAACAGTTTTGAATTTTAAAATCTTCATGAGTAGTGGTTCATTTGTATTAGCTGAGGATTTTTTTTTTTTTTTTAACCAACTTTTCTCATTCTTATTTATGATTTTTTTCATAATGAATAACGTGATCCATCTCCCACTTTTTAACTTTATTTGCATAGAATATTTATATTAATTTAAGTTCAATAAACTTGGGGGCTTTTCCATTTGATGTGCCTTTACTTGTGATCGTTCTTCAAGAGATCGACTAATGTTTGTTAAGCCTGTTCAACTACTCTAAATGCTCTTAAAATTTATCATTAATTGCGTGACTACGTATCGCTTATCTACCATTGAGGGGAAGATTCTTAAAGAGCAACAAAGAATATCAACGAACAAAAGATACTTTAAAAAAAAAAAATTTAAGGGAAAAGATAGTTCAAAAAAGATTTTCATTTTTTTTTAGGGAAAAAGAAAAGATTTTCATTACTTTAAAACAAAACACAATAATATATATTTTTTGCCATATAATATAATTACTTGATTCATGTCACATGACTTAAATGAGTTTTTAAGAGTACTATGTTAACCAAATTCTCGTAATGTTCAAGTATATTCTCATCGTTATTCAGCAAAAGAGTATATTCTCGTCCTTCCAAATTTAGATTTTAAATTCTACAATGTTTCTCAAATTTATAATTTTAAAGGATGTGGCTTTAAAAAAAATTCAATTAAACTTCTTTCAGCAAAATTTTTTTTCAATTTTCACTATTCAAATGAGTAAAAATAAAAGAGAGAAACAAAAAGGAAAAAAAATAAATAAAACAAAACAAAAGCTTGAAAAGGGGTCTTTCTACTAGTTAAATAGTATGGTCTCAACTCTCAAATTACAAAATACACATTTTTACTCATTAAATTTAATTAAAGGAGTTTGCACAATAAGATTTATTTTATGTTTTGTTTTATATCATTAGAAAATATTGTTATTTTAATTGTGGTATTCAAATTTTAATTTATGACTCAAATTTATGAAGATTAAAAATTAATATAATGATTAAAACGTAATTTCTATCAATAATATAAATAATATCATAAATAACCATTATATGAGTAGTATTATGGATATCAATTTTAATCTTAATTTTTAAATAGTAACTCAAATGCCATATTTTATTAGTAGATATAATTAATTGATGTGATAATATTTTAAACACTTATTAATAAAATAAGGATAACTCATATATCATTTATGTTGATATTTAAAAATTAATATTAAATTTAATATTATTAATATTTTTTTTTCAACAATAAGGTAAAAAAAAAAAGAAATCATATAGATTTTTTTTTTCCCGAAAGATCAAAATTTGAAGTCCACTCGCAACAAATGCGAGTGGTTGTGAAAATATAAAAAATATCTACTCACACAGAAGAAGGGTCCGTTTGACCACAAGTTTAGTTTAAACTAAGGGGGTGTTTGGTGTGTAAGTTTGAATTGAAATTGATAAGTTTAAATAGTAATTTTTGTTGACTTTTTCAGAAAAGACAAAAAACTTTTTCAAAAAAAGACAAAAATTAAGTTGATGGGTGTAAGTTTAAACTTACACCCCAAACAAGCTCTAAACTGTATTTTTTTCATCATGATTTTTATCTTTTTTTGAAAATTTTTTTTATCTTTTCTAAAATTTTTTTTTTATCTTTTTTAAAAAATTACTATTGAAACTTAAAAATCTTAAACTAAACTTATTCACCAAACACCCTATAAATATGAAACCTGGCAAGTTTAGCGTGTGGCTGATTTCCTTTGCAAAAAACGTCTTCAACGTCTCATTGCGTAATCGGGCACGACACCTACTGCGAGTCCCACGCCTACAATTGTTATTAAAACCCAAGCCAATTTTGAGCTTCATTTTTTTAACTTTCGACAAACTTATTGTACAGACCGAGGCACTTACTTCTTTTCGGATACACACACAAGATTTTTAGAGAGAGAGAGAGAGATTTCTAGAGAGAGAGTAGAATATGGGTAGCAGCGCAAAGGGTCGGACTGTGATGGAAGTGGGAGCTGATGGGGTGGCTTTGATCACCATCATCAACCCTCCTGTCAATTCCCTCTCTTTTGATGGTATATATTTTTTTGCTTTTTTTATTCAGTTTTTCTGTTAGATCTTGCTGTTCTTTTCATGATTTTTTCACGTGCCCATTTCGTTTCTCGGCTCAATTATGTGTTTTGGCTTCATGGGGTTTTGAATTTGGTCTGTTTTATTGATCCTATGTTGGAAATTTTGGATTTTGAACTCATGATTCGACCCCAAAAAAAAAAAAAAACCCCAAGTTATGGTTTTGAGTAATTTGATTCTTTTTCAATTGTTGTTGAAGTTCTAAGAATTGAGTTAACTCATATCAGTTATTTACTTAAGGGGAAAAAAATGATTGAGAATTTGAGAGTAAAAAAAAACAAGCAAACAAACAAACAAACGGCTTGACTGCAAAACGTTTCCTATGCTTGATTTTGTTTGTGATTTTGTTTGTGATCCAAGCAAAACTAGTTTCCATGCTAGTGTCTAGTATTTATTTACCAGTTTTTCAAGCAATTAGATTTCTCAGTTACGTAGGTATGAAAAAGGTTTCAAAATTGAGATACTTGGTTTTGTGCATTTCGTTCACTCGATTGAACTTCACTGCCTTTTTCTTGAGGGCTGGAAATTGGGTTCACATCTTTGATTTCAAGGGATCAGTAATCTAGACTAACAGAACATGTATTCAATTAATCCAATGGCCTTGACATGTCACTGGAATTTATTCGAGGTGCCTGGGGAATGTTCCTGGTGTTTTCCCTTGTCGAAATGTGATTTTGAAGTATTTAATTCAGTTATTAATTTCTGAGGAAATGTCATCTTGTTTCGTGATATAATGTTATCCTCTCTATCTCAGTATTATACAGCTTGAAAGCAAATTATGAGGAGGCCTTACGAAGAAATGATGTTAGGGCGATCGTTATTACGGGTTAGTATGCCAAGCTTTACATAATTTATTATTCACCGCCCTTTTTGGATACTGGCTTCGTCATTGAGATGTAAAGTTCAAGTCCCATATTGCTGGAGCAGGTGCAAAGGGCAAGTTTTCCGGTGGCTTTGATATAGGTGCTTTCGGCGGTTTGCAAGGGGGAGATCAGGGTATGCTTATTTTTTCACCTCCACGGAGTATATTTTGGTAATATCTTGGTTTATATTTAACTTTCCTTTGATGTTTTGCAGCCGAGCACACAAGGCCTGGTTTCATTTCGGTGGAGCTTGTCACCGACACTTTAGAAGGTTATTTGTACTATAAATATTTCGTTTTTCCTCATAAGCACCTGGACTAGGCCGAACTTATAAACTTCTTGCTTTGTGTTTTCAGCCGCAAGGAAACCTTCAGTTGCTGCCATTGATGGCCTTGCATTAGGCGGAGGACTGGAGATTGCAATGGTATGTCTTGCAATTTCTTTAACAGAATGTTTTACGTACAAATTTGTGGTTCAATCTTTTGATTTGATTGAATTTTTTTTGCTATTTCAGGCATGCCATGCACGGATTTCAACTCCCACTGCACAACTAGGCTTGCCTGAGCTTCAGCTTGGACTAATTCCTGGATTTGGAGGTATGGATGCTTTGTATGAATGAAATTCGTATGTTGTTATATATTTAAATTATATATATATATATATATATATTACACTTTTAGTACAATAGGTAAAGTGTTAGAAGGTCTATGCTGACATTATCACTTATTTGGCTACTAATTAATGATGTGTTTCAGTTCCTATAATTAGTTCTCAATTACTGTTGGTATTAGATTCATATTCATTTATGTCCACTGGCTAGATACCTCTCTTAGTACCTCTGGTCTGGATGGTCCTCTCTCTCTTTTCTTATGTCGGTCTAATGCTCCTGAATTGGCTCAGGAACCCAGCGGCTGCCACGACTTGTCGGTCTCGCAAAGTCGCTTGAAATGATGCTGGTATGTCATAACTATTCATTTATTTTCCTTGATCTTGTAAATTTCCTTTACAGTTGATTTTGGCATGGCATCCTCCTTAGTTTAATCAAACTACCTCCTTAAATGTGTTTATATAGATGTCAAAGCCAGTTAAAGGGGAAGAAGCTCTCGGTTTGGGCCTTGTGGATGCTCTTGTCTCACCTAATGAGTTGGTTAGCACCGCACGCCGGTGGGCCCTAGAAATTGTGGACCGTAGAAGGCCTTGGGTTTCTAGTCTTCACAAGACTGACAAGGTGGAATCTCTAGGGGAGGCGAGGGAAATACTCAAGTTTGCAAGAGCACAGGCCCGAAAGCAGGCTCCAAATCTCAAGCACCCATTGGTTTGCATTGATGTGATTGAAGAGGGTATAGTTGCGGGTCCCAGGGCAGGACTTTGGAAGGTTCTTATCTTTCTAAATCATCGTCTGCTTTCCCTTCAAAATTGTAGTGAATGCAATTCTAAGATGTTATGTTTCCAATATTGGCAGGAAGCTGAAGCTTTTCAAGGACTTTTGCATTCTGATACTTGTAAGAGCTTGGTTCATATCTTCTTTGCTCAACGTGGAACGACAAAGGTTTGATATCTTATCTTTAGCACCGCAATTCTTGCTTTCGTTTTTGATGATTTGTACTTTTGAATTTAGTTTACAAATGCGATCCTTTTTGGAGGAACCACATGAGATTATTTTGAGCATTGGTTCCTCTTTAAGCAAAACACCAGGTTTAGTGGTCAAGAAGCAAGGGATTTTATTGGAAAATACAGTTAATTCTTCAACATGATTGATTAAAGTTCGGTTCTACCTTACAATGGGACATCGAGGGAGCTTTGGGCTGTTCTAACTAATTGAAATTGGAATGCCCTGATAGTCTATTGTGTCAGAATCTTTGACCAATTTTTACGGTTGTGCGCTGCCGAGTCTTTGGGGAAACCTGGTGGCTAAATTTTGGTTTTCTTCGGTTGAAGATTTATAATAATTTAGTATCTTGGAAATTGAGGATAGCTTTTTCGAGCTTGATTCTTTTGATGAGTATTGACTATTCGCTCTCAGTTTCAGAGTTGCTTATCGATTTGATCTTATGGGTCTGTGGTATCCCCAACCTTAATGATCGCTTACCTGATCCTTTCCATTGACTGTGAACAGGTTCCTGGGGTTACTGATCTTGGTTTGGTGCCGAGACAAGTAAAAAAGGTTGCTATACTTGGTGGAGGATTAATGGGCTCCGGAATAGCGACTGCATTGATACTTAGCAATTACCCTGTGATCTTGAAAGAAGTAAATGACAAGTTTTTGCAAGCTGGGATTGGTAGAGTCAGAGGTAATGCTATGAATCAATATTACTTTAAAATCACCAAAAAATTGAATACTTTCCTGAGTTATGACGTTCTGGTGATACAAGGAAGACAAGATATTTAGTGGTATTTTTGGTTTGCTAATGTTTGGTATTTTAAAACTGTGGCAGTTGGTTTGTGTTATTGTACTAATTCTTATTTTATACTACTTCTTATCATCCAGCTAATCTGCAAAGCCGTGTTAAGAAAGGGAAAATGACACAAGAAAAGTTTGACAAAACCATTTCTCTTCTCAAGGGTGTCCTCGACTATGAGAGCTTTAAGGATGTGGACATGGTCATTGAGGTGATTCTCATATCATGTCGATTTGGTCTATCTTTGTCATTGCATATTATTTCATTTTAAATTTTTTTGGTCGCAATTCATGAAACAGGCTGTAATTGAGAAGGTCTCTTTGAAGCAACAAATTTTCGGTGAGCTTGAGAAGTACTGCCCACCACATTGCATACTTGCCAGTAACACGTCAACTATTGACTTGAACCTGATTGGAGAGAAGACAAAGTCCCAGGACCGGATTATTGGAGCGCATTTCTTTAGGTAATATTTGGTTTAAAGTTACCTTCTACTTATCATCAACCTCGATTGGTAGCTTAACCACCAAGTCATATTTCTGATGCAGCCCTGCTCATGTCATGCCACTTTTGGAAATCGTCCGTACTAATAAGACATCTCCTCAAATCATAGTCGACTTGCTAGATGTTGGAAAGAAGATAAGGAAAACTCCAGTTGTGGTTGGAAACTGCACGGGCTTCGCCGTCAACAGGATGTTCTTCCCTTACACACAAGCAGGTCTTTTGCTTATTGAACGTGGTGCAGATGTCTACCAGATCGATAGAGTGATCACCAAATTTGGAATGCCAATGGGCCCCTTCAGGTTATTACTTGGAAAAAAAATTAAACGGATTTTATTGCAGTAATATGTAATCTTGTTTTCACGTTTTATTTTCTCATGCAGATTGGCTGATCTGGTTGGCTTTGGCGTGGCAATTGCTACTGGCATGCAATTTGTCGAGAATTTCCCGGAGAGAACGATCAAGTCCTTGCTTATACCGCTAATGCAGGAGGATGGGAGGGCAGGTAATTGTGTTGATTGTATGAAATTGTCGGTGGCTACTTATTTTATTATGGACTACAATCTGTTGAAACTTGTTAGATCGTTTCTAGTGTTTTATGTCCGTACATTTTTCAGGGGAAAGTACTAAGAAAGGGTTCTATGCTTATGGTGACAAACGCAAGGCCAACCCAGATCCCGAATTGAAAAAATACATTGAGAAGGCAAGGAACATGTCTGGAGTTGCCATTGACCCTAAGGTCTCTCTCTCTCTCTCTCTCTTATAGGCTTTCATCCAAAGCTAACTATAAATCTCCTTATTTTCCTCACTAACGCACTTTGTTTTGGGATATGCTCTTGATGCAGCTAGTGAAGTTACCGGAGAAGGAAATTGTGGAGATGATATTCTTTCCCGTGGTGAACGAGGCTTGCCGTGTCCTTGCTGAAGGAATTGCTGTCAAAGCAGCCGACCTGGATATCGCTTCTGTCATGGGCATGGGCTTCCCACCTTACAGGTTTGTTGCCTTGCTTGATCAGACATGCCTCATTGAACTCCACAGTAGTTGACATTTCTCTGCTTTTTGATCAGGGGTGGTCTCATATTCTGGGCCGATTCTCTTGGATCCAAATACATCTATTCGAGATTGGAGGAATGGTCGAAGACTTATGGCGAATTTTTCAAGCCTTGCGCATATCTCGCTGAAAGAGCTGCAAAGGGAGCTCCTCTGGTGAGATATCCGAAAACTCTCCTCTTTTTTTTTTTTTGGGGGGGGGCTCAAAGAGCAATGAAAGAGCTCATTATACCTCATTATTCGAAGAGCCTGAAAATCGTTTTAGCGGGATGAACTCAGGATATCGACTTCACGCCTCACGGCTCATCCACAAGTGGCATGCCATCAATCTTTTCCATGCTTCCAAACATATGAATTTCTACAACTGACATGTCATCTGTTAACAATCTATGTTTTCTAACCAAGTCTTTCACCTTTTCTCTTGCAGAGTGCCACGGCGGAGCAAGCGAAATCTCGGCTATAAGAGGGTGTGTCACAATACCCCTTTTGAGATTTATCTTTTCATTTTAATGCTCTCTCGTTTTTTTCTTACCCCTTTTCCTAGTGCTGGAACAGTGGATCAGGAATAACTTAATCATGCATGAGATGGGAGATTGGGGGGCTATTACAAAATGAGTTACAAAACCATAACTTAATTAATAAGTTTCTAAATAGGAACTAGTGAAGGATAAAAGCGTGTCTCATCTGTCTCCCGTAAGTGACATATTGTTATGGTTTACATATTTGGCCCTTTGTTGCAATAAGAAGGATTTTTTTTTTTTTTTTTTTTTTTTGGGATAATTCAATCCAAGTTTGCTTTGTCACATATTTTTATTGCATTTGAAGATTTTAAGTACCCGGTACGGCATGTTGTTTTGCCTTTGCCGATAAAGTACGTTTTGTTAGTCTGTTCAATAATATTTAAACAGTTTGATCTATGTGGGGAAAAAAAAAAAAATGTGCACACTTCTAGTACAAAAATACTTGCTTATCAATTAACTGTAAAATCTAATTCAATGGGTTTAAAAAAAAATCTCTACTAATATAGTAACATAATATTGTTCTATCATAAAATCTCTTAAAATAATTCTTCTTGTCTGAAGAGTGGTGTTAGATTAGTATACAAATTTAACGTGACCTTAGCAGTTGAAAATTGAATAGCATTGATATGGTACTTTTTCGTAGCCTCTCATAGAATTTTTGTTTACCCTAATTAGAACTATTCTCTCCGAATCTAGTTCATAAGTTTTTCTAATTTGTATTTTAATCAATGTCTCTCTGATAATATTATAACACATATAATTAATATAATTTTTTAATTGATATAATATAATATTATAATTAAACATAAATTTTTAATTGACATGTAATATTATTATTTAAAATATATAAAAAAAACATGAATAAAAGAGTTGAAACCATTCCCTCTCGGTACTTTTGGTACTTTCCTTACTTTCAGATTTTGATCATTGGATCAAGTTCGCTACGAATGATGTTACTTTTTTAGAATTTTTTGCTTGTCCTAATTAGAAGTATACTGTTTTTTAGTCGTGTCGTTATTTAATGTATAATCCATGGATATCGCTCACATCCTTTTCACTTGTCACTGATTGGCATGCACATCTTTTCATATTGTCTTCTCGTTGAGCTGGAATTTGGGGAAATTTTTAGCAAAATATATACAACACTCATAATATATATATATATATATATATACACACAATGTTCTCGAGGTATAGAAAACCAATCTCCATGCGCATTTTTAAATGTGATAACTTGTGTCTCTTTTCTAAAGATTGGACCAATACTGAGTAGCTAATCAGCCAAAACTAAAAAGAAAGTGGACCAATACTCTATTCACCAAAAAAAAAAAAAAAAAAAGTGGACCAATGCTCTCGAGTGTTGACAATCACACATATTATAGCACTATTATACTCATAATATAAACGTCATCTGAATTAAATTATATAGCCGAGGTTAATATCCTTGTCGTATTAAAAAAAAAAAGAAAAAAAAAAGCTTGCTTTAGAAGAGTGCACTTTATAATTTCATTGTGTTGGACACTAGAAATCGTTGAACCACAAACTAATAGAAATTAAACACGAAAAATGTAATAAGAGAAGAAAATACAAGAAAATTTAACGTGTATGTGCTTATGTTCACAGACTAAAAATAAAAAATTCTTTAATAAAAAGTACTATAAATGAACTCGTATATAAATATAAGTTTACAAATACAAAATCAGATAATTTACCTAATACTAACAAATCTACTAAAATCAAGATATATATATTAAATTACAATAGTTATAAATAAATTAAAAGTTCATAATAAATATGATTACATACAAAATAATAACTTTTCTTAATAATAAATAAAAGAAGTTTTCCTAATTCTAATACTAACTTCCCTAATACAAACTACCATAAAGGGAAGTGCAATATTAAAACACCATTTTTATTTTACAAACCATCAGTGGTGATGGTACGGTGACAATAATGTCCTATCTAGTGTTTTCATTTCTATCTATTCATAGGTGTTTTTATCTCTCTCTCTCTTTTCATTTTACGGGTGGGCAAGTAGGAGCATGGGAAAAAAAATCTAGTGAATACGAAACTTTTTAGCTTTGAAAAAGGGGAAGCATGTGATTCATGCTTAACTACACTTACCTACCAAATTTATTTTTTATGACATCCGTTCCTTTGTCTTGTTTTATTTTCTATTTTCTATTTTTTTTTTCTTTGAATAAAACTGGTCCCTTTCAGACGCCCCACATTAAGAAGCAATAATGCAGTTGTAGAAAATTTTTATCTCTCAAATGATTAAAAACCCATGCTGTAAAACTTGGATCAAAGGTATCCAGGAAAAAAAAAAAAAAAAAAAAAGAGACAACAATGCCGTAACCAACCTTAATTGAATTAATTTCAGCAAATAACTTTAATTTAATTAAGAATTTTAAAGTTTTGTTTTGGACCACTATTGATTGCACCAATATTAATATCGCAGCCTCCGGAGTTGGTTACTAAATGTATTGGCATTATTGAAATATTTGATTATCTTTTTTTTTTTCCTTTTTTTTTTATAAAGAAAATGGTTTTTTATTTTCATTTTTTAAAAAATCATTAATAATTTGGGGTTTTTTTTTTATGAATTAAAATAGAAGATTTGAACTGTACATTTATCTCATTTCTCTTTGTTTAATTATGAATATTTAATCAAAACACTGTGTGCTTTCATGATATAACCTTACGAATAATTACGAAAAATAAAAAATAAAAAACTTTATGAATATGCAGAAAGGACAAAAGAAATTGATAGTGATCTTGGAGTATAAATAATTATGAACATGTGTAAAATGCAGACAAAACATGAACAATATAATGTAGGCCAGGGTTATAATTAACCACTTGTATATAATGCATAGCCGCTTCCTTTTCTTTTTCCATCCTTTCGAAAGAATTTTACAGTAGAATAGTGTATAAATAAATAAATAAATAAATAACCATATATAAGTTCAAAAAATATATATATATGTATATAATTTCAAACATCATATCTATATTACTTATAACTTTTTTTTTCGGTAATTTTGATATAATTTTTAACTAATTTATCAAATTTTAACAATTTGATTTATATATGTGCATTTTAATCTATAGAGGGCACGTCTTCTATCCTTCAGTACAAAAGTTGACGGACAGTCCTTCATTTTGAGTGTAGACCGCTGCGATTAAATTAAACGGTTGTGATCTCCCCAAGGGCAATGACATGGAAATGAAATCAAGTCTTCCAACAAACCGGTTAATCTCCTTGTAAGTGATGGAAGTAAAATGACAATGCGTTTTGGGTCAAGAAAGAGCATTCTACCCACCGTGTACTTGCTGTAACCATAAAAGACTCACTTTACAGAGATATTACAGGAGGCTCACCTAATTCAAAAAGAACAAATGTACAGAAAGCCCCATTTAAATAATGGGATGTTATCAGACAAGCAAAAATAAAAAAAAATAAAATGGAATTTTATGAAGGATGTCATTTCTGATTAGCCTGTGTAAAAATTAATTAATATGGAAGGCCTCCCTGTTTTAAGTTGTTGTTGTTGTTTTTTTTTTTTTTTTTTGTTTTTTAATATGGCCGAAGCTTTTTAAAATAAATAAAATATATATTTTTGTTCAAATAATCAATCAATTATTAATTATATAGAATATATACTGATGAACTGATATCAATATTTTTTTACAGGTTAATTATTGATTGACTATAATCAATCACTTTATTAACGATCGGTCACTTTTCTAAATAAAAAAAAAAATTAACCATTTTTTCAAAGAAAATTAAGTGTTCAAATGCAGTACGTTTACTTAAACTTTTCCTGAAACTAATTCAACAACACCATTGGTTTTGTGTACTTGCCACCTTGGCACTAGCAGTAGCTTCTTATTTGTAGTCTCACTTTTTTTTTTTTTTTTTTGTTCTTAACGTTTCTCATATAGATTTAGCAAAAGATGACTGGGGCGGTTTTTTTGGTGGTCCGTGTGTGATTCTGGACAGGGGCTTGACTGTGGAACACTCCTATCAAGCAGGACACCGGTTTCGGAGAAAGAATACTCTATTAAATTATTAGTGAGTTGATGTCTTTACCTTAAATTATTAAATTCTACTTTTATTAGCAGTACTGCAACTATGCCTAATAGGTAACAGTTCTTTCTATATATATTAACAGTCTTGTTACCATTTACCAATATTTTTGTTGTCTACACTTTATGGTTTTTCATAATCATATTTTGATGACATGAGTAATGCTACAATTGTTTACTAATTAATTAATTCAATCATTCTGCATTTATACAAAATGATAGACCAATGTCTCATTAAGCACTGTTGTACCTTAATTAAACATGAATTTTATTCATTACTTTTTTTTTTTCTCCTGTTTTTTTTTTTTTTTTTGCTCTTTTATTTATTTATTTATTCATTTTTTCGCTATGGGAATTTATTCATTACTTAGCATTGAAAATAGTATTCGTTAAATAGGTCAAATTATTGTCTTAATTTGATCAACTCTGGACAAGTTTCATCAAAAAATATGATTTTTGTTATGTAAGTGATCTCACATAACCACAATTGTTTAGACATAATCAACCAAATCAATTGCCACATTTGAGAAGGACTATCATTCAATAAGGACAATAGCACGTGCCAATCTCTATATACAAAAGTTATTATCAAAAAGCTATAAATATAATTTAATATTTTCATTCTATAAAAGAGAAAACACTGTCCGTTTATAGATCATCTTAAGTACAAGTCAACACAACCATAAATGGTGCGAGTCATTAATTTCCAATTCAACCACAGTATCCTTATTCCATACCTGTTTGTTTCTGTTTCTGTTTTTTACTATTATTATTATTATTATTTATATAAATATGTAAATAATTTATAAGCATTTTTATGTATTACTTATAATCAGTGGATAAAAGCAAAAGATCAGCAGATCATGATCTAAATTATTTTGTTCCTTCGTTCCACTATTCATGACTTCATATTCACCAATAGATTGTGTTAGGCTAATCTTTATTTATTTATTTATTTATTTTTTTTTTCATTTCCTCTCTTTTTCTTTGTACGGAGAAGACTCCAAAAATATAGAGGCTGCCAACTATAAACCACTGCTTTCTGCAACAGCAGGGATAAACATTATTTCAAAGAGAAACACCATAAAAGAAGATACTAATAATAAATTATATGATATAATTAATATAACTGTATGATTTTAAATCACACAGTTATCAATATAATATGTGACTACAGATGGGGTGATAAAGGAGGATGACACATTCTTTAACCTTTTTTTTCGTCCATTCAGGTTCAAACTCTAATAAAAACCCGGCTTCAGCTTTGACTATAGACATATTGGGTTGGTGATGTTCTGGGTAGGGTCAGAGTTGACGACTGTAAGAAGCTGGGTTAAAGGTCCATCTCTCACTTGTCATACCTAACAAAATAAATCCCGCCTGTAAGGTTGAAATTGGGACGATAAAGAGGCCACCACCATAGCCTTTTTAAAAAACGAAACAAAAAAATAATCTAATTTGTGACTAAATGATGATGTGATGCAATTTCTTACACGGTATCGTTAAACTTATAAATTTTTATGACTTATATTTAACTTAAATTATATGATTGTACTCAATAACTCTGGCCAATGAATGGAGTGCCTCCCATCATACACTTCCAATTTATAATTGAGTCACTAATATATGCTTTTTCAAGTTAGAGAAATTGGGAACCACCCAAAAGAAGACTACTCTCTTCTTTCTTCAAAGTTGTGTCCTACCAATCAAACCCTACAACCTTCCATTCCAAAAGGGTCCCACAACTTCAAACATCAAAGAAGACATCAAAACAGATCTCATCTTCCTTTGGCTGGGCATTTCCTTTACTAAACTAAAAATGGAAGATTTCAGTTTCTTAGTTGGAATTATAGGTAAGAAAATATAGCTCAATATATTTACCCACAAAAGGCTTCACTTAGCTTTTTTTTTGTTTTTTTTTTTCTTTCTTTCTTTCTTAAGACCATATAATGACGGACCTTTCTTCTTGTTTATCTTGCAGGCAACATTGTTTCAATAATAATGTTTCTTTCTCCGGTGTAAGTTATTTCGATCTTTTCAAAGTTTTCAAAAAGCTTAATTAATTAACGTAAATTTACATGGATTTTCTTATAGCTTTCTCGTATGATCAAGATCTATAAAGTGATATATATGAACGATATTATTGTAATTGATGTAGCAAGACATTTTGGCGAATCGTAAAGCACCGTTCGACGGAGGATTTTGAGAGCCTTCCTTATATTTGCACGCTGTTGAATTGCTCATTGTGGACCTACTACGGGATCATAAAACCCGGAGAATATCTTGTTGCCACAATAAACGGTTTTGGAATCGTCGTTGAGATCGTCTATGTTATTTTGTTTCTTCTCTATGCCCCAACAAAGATGAGGGTATATTACAATTTCTGATCTACTGTTGATTAGTATCGATATGTCAATAAGCTATCAAAGTAGTCAATCTTTTAGTATCATTTTGTTCACGAAAACGAGCTCATCATGTAATAAATTTGCAGGCCAAAACCGCCATACTTGTGGGCATATTGGATGTGGGATTTTTAGCAGCAGCCATTTTAGTAACCCAATTAGCTTTGCAAGAAGAGATACGTATCGATGCATTAGGGTTTCTTGGTGCAGGCATTAACGTCATCATGTATGTATCGCCTCTCGCCGCCATGGTAAGAATGAAGAACGACACAATTATTATCTGTTCATGAACACAACTTTTTTATCTTTGATTTTTATTTTTATTTTTCTCGGTCAGAGCAAGTATATTATTATTATTATTATTATTATTATTATTATTATTATTTAATAATATATGCATATTTTATTCTAATCCTTTCTTTATCGGTTGGATTTGGTTAAGATTCTGTTGAACATGTTGATTTCTTTTTTTCCTCCATGAAAAAGACTTAAATACTTGTTTAAGAGCTCAACAAGAACGTGATAACCACTAATTAATCATCCTCTTCCAAGTTGCTTAATTTATTAGCAAAATAAATTAATCTTGTCAATCCTCTCTTTGTTGTCGTTTTCGTTAAGGGCCACTGATTCGAACACAGGACCCTTTACAGTTGGAATCTTTAACAATAGTAATAATTGCTTTTTCTCCCCGATTTGAACACACACACACACACACACATATATATATATATATATAAATATGTATATCTTGTCGTACATGTGGTGATGAACATTGATCATATCCCACACATTCTAGTTATCACGTGTTAATTAGTTGCTTGGACGTCAAATTGCATAATGGGACCATGTCCCTGTGGTGTTCCAGTAGTACAGCTTTAATTAAGTTGCTCATCACCTCAAAATTTTTTGGAGAAAATTTTGAAACTGTACGAAGAAATTTATGTCTATCTCATGTACTACAAGGGTTTTTTTTTTAAATTTTATTTTTTGGTACTCTCAACCAAAATAACCTATAATTATTTTCTACATTATTGTTTTTTATTAATCATAATAAATTAGTGAGACGTTTATAGCATTATGTTAACTCGAATTTTGTACATCTCTCTTTATATATATAATATAGGTTAGCTCGGATTATAATATCAAACCTACAAATTATGATAATGTTATTTTTTTAGGAGAAATTTTATTAAACTCATTAAGGAGATATAAACAAAAACGCTAAATATAACAAATGACCACGTATTACATGAGATATAACCTTTTAGTAAGAATGGATCTATCAGGAATGCTCGAAGGAAAAGATATATGTTAAAATCCAATAAGGGGATGATTATATTTATATATATATATATATTATATATAGAGACGTAGTTAATTAACGCTTAATTAGGGGGGCTTAAGCCTCCCTCAACTTTTCTTTTTTCAAAAAATACCTTACAATTTTGAGGAAAATTTCATAATAACCCCCCTCCTCCTAAAAAAATGAAATATTGCTCATAATACCCTTTGATTTTTCATTACATAATATTAGTCCTCCCTGATAAAATATATGTCTCCGTCACTGGTTATGTATATAATATATAATTAATATGTGTGTGCAGAAAACGGTGGTAACGACGAAGAGCGTGGAATACATGCCCTTCTTGCTCTCGTTTTTCCTCTGCCTTAACGGCGGAGTTTGGACTTTCTATGCCTTTCTTGTACGTGATGACTTCCTCGCGGTAAGTTCACTCACATATACCTAAAAGATAATATATATTATATATAACATATATTTATATAGTTTCCTTAGCAGTACTATCTGATAAATATATATATATATATATTATATCATTATCATTCTGGGAGGAAAAGAAAAAGGCCATAATAAATAAATTATATAGACATTCTCCACAATTGTTGTAATTGATAATTAATTAATGTATAGTTTCTACACCTGTTGAAACTTTTGTATCAACCATATATAGCAAGCAAGAAGATAACGATGCATGACATTATGTAAATGTGTGTGTCTGTGTATATATATATACACACACACACATATTCCTTTTTACTAAAAATGCATGTGCTTGTGTGTGTGTGTGTATATATGGTCATATTTATTATACCGAACTCTCCTATCTTGCCTAGAAATATGTAAATTTGCTAGATTATGATATATTTGGCTTTGTGTGTGTGTGTGTGTGTGTGTGTATTATGTATATATAGGTACCAAATGGAATTGGGTTCGTTCTAGGAATAGCACAGCTTGTGTTGTATGCAATTTACAGAAGGGCAAAGCCATCGACGACCGATGTATCAGCAGATCCTCATGCAGTAGTGGACGAAGGATGGCTACGAGAAAGCCTCATCACTGCACCAAATTAAAACACACACACACACACACACACACACATATTTATATATATATATATATATAAATCAACAATTGGAGAGAATATATAGCTAGCTACTCCAGCAATATATATATATATATATCATTTGGTACTTGTCCTTTTTGTTCCTCTCTTTTTATTTATTTATTTTTTTATTTTCCAATTATACACAGATTTCCAAAGCTTCCTCATTTCTCTGATTTTTTTTTTTTAATATTTTGTTTTGATTTGTAACTAAGGGATTTAGATTTTTTTTTTTCTTTTTACTCGTTTCTCGGTTTTTGTACCAACATATCAGACTATGAGATCAGTCACCCAAACTATATGTATGTTTTCTATCTGTTTATGCACTAGCAGCTTGTAAGTAATTCAGTAAATATATATCGGATCAATTATATTGCATGTTTAAGAGCTATGACGTACGTCATGTTTCGAATAAATGGAATTGGGTTCGTTCTAGGAATAGCACAGCTTGTGTTGTATGCAATTTACAGAAGTGGAAAGCCATCGACGAACAATGTATCGGCAAATCCTCATGCAAATGAGAAAGCCTCATCACTGCACCAAATTAAAACACACACATAATATATAAATATATTTATATATATATATATTTATCTATATATACCAACAATTGGAGTGAATTTAAAAGCTACTCCTGCAGTATTACATTTGGTTCTAGTCTTTTTTGTTCCTCTTTTTTTATTGGTGGTTTTTTTTTTTTTTTTTTTTTCAATTATACCCAGATTTCCAAAGCTTCCTAGCAATGGTGCCTTATTCAATTATTTTCATTTCTCTGATTTTTTAGTATTTTGTTTCGATTTGTAACTAAGGGATTTAGATATTTTTTTGTACTCGTTTCTCGGATTGTTACCTATATATATATATATATATATATATCAAACTATCAGATCAGTCACCCAAACTATATGTATGTTTTCTGTGTTTATGCACTAGCAGCTAATAATTTAGTAAATATATCAGATCAATAATTGCAAGTATGAGCTATGACGTACGTTATATTATGGATAAAAAGAAACTCAAGTCTCATATTACATAAATATAACAACAATAACAGACATATAAGCAGGAGAATTTCCACCACAACTAGGTTAGCCGGGCCATGAGCATGGTGGGAATAGGCTTCCCAAAAAGCCAGTCTCGAGCCGAGTCAGCATAGAATGAAAGAAACAGGTAAATGATCACTTTACTTAACATGTTGACCTTTTAAAATGAAAGTTTAATATCTTAGCATACTCAAATTGCTTGCGGTGATGGAAGTAAACTGAGCTCATTCCATCCTTTGAGTTGAAATAGCTGGAGTCATTTTCATTCAATTGGTGAGCTTCTAGGTTTCCCCTATAAATAAAAATAAAAATAAAAAGCCAGAAGGGGTGTCTTTAATTGTGCTCAAAAACTCGTTTGTACTTATAAATATTGTTGTGGACAGATCAACACTTGAAACTTTTTGAGGGAAAAACTAGATTAACAAAAAATAAAATGAATTGTTCATGAAAGTAACCTTCGTTTTGTTTATGAACTGTAGTTTAAATAGTGTTAACATGTTATTGTAGACTGCAGTTTTTACATGAGGAGAAACCCTTGCTAGCCAGAGCTTCGAATTATTAACCGGAAGAAAGAGCTAAATATCCTTTTAAAAAAATATACTGTTTTAAAATATTTAAATTTGTTATATATGTTATTCACTACAAATATTTTAAAAATTACCAACTATTTTCCGAAATTTTTAGAAAATGACCTAAACGCTAACAATTTCTGGAACTTAGAAAAGCTTTGATTAAAACAAAGGGGGAGATAATATTTTTACAAAAATAATTAAAGTAAATAGTATATTTTAAAATTATTTGAAGTAAACCTAGTAAATTTATTGTTTACCTCATTAATATTCTATTTGCCTAGTAAATTTACTATTTACTTCAAATATTTAGAATATTTCTTATCACTGTAATTATTTTCATAAAAATACTACTTACTATAATTTCAAAAAAAAAAGAAAAAAGAAAAGGACTTTGAAGAAGTAGATCAATGTAAGTTTACCACATGGATTCACCAAAACAAATATGTAGGCCTCATGGGTCTTTTTCTAAAAATTTTAGGCCTTGGACTTCAGTCTTTGCATATGTCGACATTGGGCTTTTGATACAGATAACCTGAAAGAAATGAACCTGGTTTGATCTCAAGAGAAGTCCAACTTGAAACGACAACAATTGATTGGACCCTAAATGGAAACTTTTGACACACACGTATATATATATATGTGTGTGTGTGTGTGTGTGTGTGTGTGTGTATTAAGGAGTCCTATATCTGTTCCTATTATTGTATATATATCCTGCATTTCACCACTTTATATAGGAAACGTATATACAACTTATAATTTGATCCCAATAAAATAGGAGAAACTACAGAAGCAATAAGTATAAATAATAATCTACTATCATTTTTGTTGTCTTTTTTGTTTTGAGTGATTTCATTCATTTCTTGCAATCAACTTTAACCATGTAAAAACTCTTAGCTATATATTCCTACAAAACATAAAAACAAAAAACAAAAAAAATATATATCTTAGCTAGATTTATAGTAATTGATTAGATTCTTTTAAAAGGTTCAGATTGAGCACCTTGTAAGAAATTGGAATGAGCCAAAACCATAAAAGTCTGCAGATTATGGAAGTTTGTGACAGTACATGAGGTTACGGTTGATGGGAAAACAGTATAATAATAATTCTATTTTTTTTTTTTTTTCGAACATCACTATATATTAATTGTTATAGACATATTATTCCACTCAAAAGAAGTAAAAGAAACACCCATTTCAGTTTTCAATGCTTCTTTAACAGCAATGGAGATGTAAAGCTGCTTGCTCGATGCTCAGGCTAAAATAAAAAATAAATAAAAATTTGAGAATTCTACAGTACGAAAAAAAAAATATTATTACTATAATTCTGTTTTGAACCATGATTTTTATATTATAAACGAATATTGGATATATTTTTATTTTAATGTTATTTTAATCAGATTTTATATAATTAACTAGTTCTATTGTATGCGTTTTGTGCATGTAGAATATACAAATAAAACAAATGCATACGGAATATACAAACAAAACAAAATAAAAATTAAAAAAATAAAGTTTTTAAAAAAATAAAAAAAAATTAATTTTTTTGAAATTGTCACATGGCGGGCTGAGAAGGAAAGGAGGAAAAAAAAAAAAAAAAGGAAACATCAGCACAATAAGATAAATAACTTAACCAAACTTTTTAATAGTGTTTTAGGAAAACTCTCTTTTTTAATATAGTTATAGATTAAAATATGCACTATCAATGAAAATACGCTATTATAAAAATAATCAAATGAGAGGATAATTTAGATAGTTTAATTAAAGAAAGAATTGATTAGCTGCATTTATTAGCATTGTAGGGCTGTTATGATGGTCCCCATTTTGAGTTTGTGTTTGGTGTTAAGGTTTTGATTATAGCATTTAGGTTTGAATTGAATTGTGTGTTTGATAAAATGTTTGAATTATTGGAGTTAAAAAATGAAAAAACTTGAAATGTATTTGAAAAAATATCAATATGAAGTTTGTTTCGTCTGTCTTGAAATTCTATGTAATTTAAAAAAATATATATCTCATTTGAACTTGTGTATGTAAAGTTATGAATTTTTAAAGTTTGAGTTATAAAACTGTGTGAATAGTAAAATTATAATTAATTTTTCAGGAAAAAAAATAAAAATTAAATTATAAATTATGAACTAAACTGGAGCACCAATCACCTCCTTTGGTATCACAAGGCACTTTTGTCTTTATTTGCTAATAAACTATTCCGACTTCTTGACACAAAAAAGCCCTAATAGCATTTAATCCAACTTAAAATAATAATATTGTAATGATAGAGATCCATGAATTGTGTTATTGCCAATTCACTTTTGGTCAAAGATAATAATAAATAATGTAACAATTAACAAAAAAGATGTGTAGGACCATTATCTATTCTTAGAGCTTCATGCATGAAATTTTATTAATTATGACCTACGACATCATGTGCTTCATTTATTTATACCCAATCTAGAAGGGTTTTTTTTTCCTTTTCTTTTGTCTTTTGAGAGGGATTAATGTTAGATACAAAAAGGTGATGGTTTTTGTCATTGCCATTTGAACAATTATATATACTAACCATGTGCATAACACATTAAAATAAAAGTTGTAACAACTACTAGCTTTGTGGTGGGGTTAGAGAGACGTTTCACTTTGAGCCTATAAAATGGTTACAAATTGGGGAAAAAAAAAATTAATTTTGTAAATAAACTTTTGATGAAGAAAACTATTTAAAACACTAATTGTATTTAATTTTGTAGACCAGTCAAACTATTTGGTACTTTAAAAAGGGCATGTCTTATGCATGTAGTAGTCGGTAGATCTAGTATATATACAATTAATGCAAAACTGTTTCATTTTACCAGCTAGGCTGCATTATTTTTCATAACTAGGTATATAAGGTATATAAGTTATCTAATACTGGATGGTATCTGACAATGTGAACTTCAATTACTGCGAATATAAATTTCAATTACTAAAAATGTGAATTCATGAAAAAAAATATATAAAATAAAGGGAATTCATATTTATTTTAGCTACATTTCTTTATATATAAATTCACATTTCTAATAATTAAAGTTCATAAACTAAATATCATACAATACCGAATACGAGACTTTACGTATAACTTATAACCATCCGTGGAAGTCAAAATATATCTAAAAGACTAAAACCATAATAATAACACCATATTAGCAGGCCTACGAAGCTCAAAAAAAAAAAAAAAAAAACATAGCAATGGATATTGATACATAATAAGTGTATATACATATATAGATATACATATATGTATATATATATATATGCATGTGCCTACACCATTCTTCATGAGATGTTACAATTGTAGTCCAAGAAAACTACTTCTAATATTTGGTATGGCAAATTAGGGGGAGGGGAACAAAAGGGAAAACAAAAACAAAACAAAACAAAAACAAAAAAACAAAAAAGAGTAAGCGCTAAATAACATTAAAAAGACATACCCTTTTGATATTTATCGGAGATAAGATTAATTTTGTAAAAGAATCCAAGAGAAATAGGAAACTTTTAGTTACAAGATACATTGTATTATCATTGTGTGGTCTATGTATGGAGACAATTTTTGTGACAACACATAGACTACTACAATTTACAAAGCAAAATAAATCAGCAAAAAAACAAAAAGTAAAAACAATGAGCAAGAAAAAAAATTACAAGCCTAAAACTATGAGTAATTAATGAGAAAAATTCCAAGTACACTTATTAATAGCATTAAGCTTTGGAGTTATTGGAGCCGTTGGATTTGATCGTAACCATAATTAAAAAGGAAGAACAAGCATAGAGTAAACTGCTATGATCGTGTGAAGATCAAGAAGTGGGGTCATAAGATGGGATGGATGGATATGGTTTTGATATTATTTAAAAAAAAAAAAAAAAAAAGAAGAAGCTAAAAATCCAGGGACAGCGACAGTTCAGTTGAGGACTGTAGATTAAAGTATCCATTAAAATTGGGAACTCAAAACTGAAAGATTAAACCATGGGAAAGAAAAGAAAAAGTCCAAACTCAATGACTTTCGCACTTTAGCTTCACGGGGGTCAAACAAGACAAGTTTAGTTAAGATTCCCATGTGCTCTTTGATCCTACGGTTTATATTACTAGATCAGACATCAAGATTTATTACGAATTTCTTATTTGATATACAACTAGATAAGGGATTATAGAACCAGACTTGCTTTCTACAACTAATCGTCGTTAAGGTACTCGTTCTAGTTACCAGACTCAGAGAGTTTAATATTATTGTTTGTTGTCACTACCTCTCCGTATTAGTATTAATTAGTAATTTGTGCGCATTCTCCTTACGTGGATGTGTTACCCTATTTTTTAAGATTTTTCTCCGAGATCGACCCAAATTCTCTATCACCAGTCACCATTATAAAAAAACTAGTGGCTCTTGTTATGTTAAATTATCATTAATCATTAAAGAAACAAATAAAGTTTTTGTCGACTTTTTATCTAATAAATGTATCCATTTTCATATTTTGCGGTTTGTTGCTGTTGCATGTTTTAGCTCTAGAATGACAAAAATACTGTTGTTATTTATCATTTTTAATGATATAAACAACATCACAAACGTGATTACAAGACAGCATAAAAATCATGTAGAAAAAAAATTGAAATGTTGGATCGTACACTGTTATTTGACAATTCTGCTATAATGTCATATTTTGTCATGAATGCTTCACCATTACCTAACATTTTTCTTACAAAAAATTACTGCCTGTTTTTATTTTTTTTTATTATTAAATTTTTTTTTTTAGAATGTGTTCTGTTTTAATCTTTTTTGTTACAAACAATGAGAAGTCTTTTTGGAAAGCTTAAAAAGATTTGCTCAGTATGGGTAATTCGAAACCATCAAATTATTTTCATCATGATTTACAAATACTTTTATTTTTATATCCTTATGATTTATATGAGATTTAGAAACATGCTACGAGACATGATCAAGTAATAGTTGTTAAGTCCATATCGCTTGCAAAAGTTATAAGACAACAGGAAATTGAATTGAGATTATATTTGAATATAGAATTCTTTGAGATCTTGACTCAATCAGACACGTTCAGGAAAAACTATTCAACTTAAGAAAATTGAGTTTAGTTATAGCTAATTAAAAATATGTCATAATATATATTTGATCATGATAACTAACTTACGTTAGTTGTATAAATAAAATATAGGTCATGTTTACCTTGTAATTTAAGCCAACCATATAGACATGAAGAAATTTGTATTAAAAATAAGTAAAACAATAAAAATTTATTTTCATCTTGATCGGATGTAAATTTCTCCAAACGATCGAAAGCAAAACATGATGATGATGATAACGAATAGGGTAGGTATTTGAAAAATAGACAAAAGACAAAAGACAAGAACAAAAGAAATGAGATAAAAGAGAAATGGAAGAAAAAACAAACAAGAAAACAAAAGAACAACTGTTGGCACCGAAGGAAGCACTATTTATGAGCAATGTATTGAGATGGAGATACACACACACACACACACGGACACGGAGGGTGTTGTCGTACTGTTTTTTCACGGCTAAATACATTCACCCGTGGGCATTAATTCGTTGATTTGTCAACTTCATGTAACCAAAGAAGTGAAGACTCATGGGGCCTATGGCCCCCTTCTTGGCTCTTGCTTGCATTGATCGACTCTATCAAGACACCCTCATAATTAAATCCTTGTTGATGAGTTCATGGTTAAAGAGAATTATCGGGATAGTGATAAATTATGGAGCTTAATTAATGTCTTATTAAAAAAAAAAAAACATTACGTACAAATAGTATTTGAGAGTTGTTTATCAAAGGTATTTTAGGATTTCACATTTATAATTTTAGTTGCTTTGGTTTTTCTTTATAAATAGGGTGTGTTATTATTATAGATTATTATGAGAGAGGTTAAAGGAAAAACATAAAGAGTTTTGAGAGTGTGTGATTTCTCTTATAAATTTATTGATCATCATAATGAAATATAATGACGGAAACATGATCTTCTATTAAGACGAATCTGAAAAAAATTTGCCTATTTTATTATTGCTTATTATTATTTTTTATTTTGCAATTTATTACTCTCAGCGATATAGAATTAAGAGACTAATTCTTAATAGATGAGACATAAAAAAAATACTATATCGATGAGTTTTGTTTTGAACTATCAGATCCATACAAAAACTTTTGTGGATTATGATCATATTTTTGACGTTTAAGAACGTACACCGACGATAAAAATGCCGTACCGCGTAAAAAAATGTAATGGCTATGATCTTCCCTTGTAACACAAAACTACACCAAAGATATAAAAACCTCCCAATATGATTCAATTTCTATCACATGACACCTTTAATAATTGATCTCGATGCTTCTATTATGTCCGCTCCTTTATAATAATACATCTCAAATCCTTGTAATAGTAAATGTTTAAAATAACTCAACGTCTTAAAATGACATTACACATGTTTATAACAATATATAGACGACAAAGTTACTTGAAATATGTGTCTATATATATTGAAGTTGGATAGAATGATACAAACTTCCTTGAAACCCCCACTAATAACCAAGTTTTTTTCCCCCCCTAACACAAAAGGTGTGATGCAGAGAAGTTTGAAAAAATTTATGGAGGAAATTAAATAAAGTGAATAGTACTATAGTTATATATATATATATAGACATAATAATAACAGATAATAACACAAATAGTTGGTATCAATATGTGGCATGGCTTGGGAGGGGGACAAGAAACAATGACACGTAGCATCTGGATGAACTATAGCTGGTCATTATCTTAATTGTTTGATCAAATGGCTGGGGAAGAATCTAATATTACAGAGGACAGAAGCCTTTTTTTTTTTTTTTTTCCAAAATTATTTAAAAAAAAATTAATTGCCAATAAATAATATAATAAAGATTACAAATCAATGTGCCAAACATCGAGGCCACCCAGTACAGTAATAGATTCTTCAGCTTGCGCAAACGTTCATGCCTTTGTGGACACTTAGGCCTTGTTTGGCCAGCTTTAATTCATCGATTTGAATTGGGACAAGAATGAATTGTCCGTTATTCAAAGGCTCTTCTATCTGGTGCATACGTTCATGGAAATTGCGGTATATATGTATATATATATATATATTTATATAGAATGTAGATAATGTATGATGCACTTCATCTTCCTCAACCAAAGCGCCCATGCCCCACTCACTGCATTATAAGTTATGATGAAAGACATATCCAACAGGTTTGACATTATCATGTATGAATTTTTTATGATAAGATATTTTTATTGATACCGATAAGAGTAATATTTTTTTTATGTCATGTACCATCTCTGAAAAATATTACCACCCACAAATGTACTAAGGCAAAAAAAAAATCATGCTTCAAATAATATTTGCAATATTAAGGGTGCAAGTTCATTGAGTTGGTGTGTAGTAAAAAAAGTTCATTGAGTTGATAGATCACTTGATTTTGAATCCAATATACTTTAATTAAAAATCTTTCATGCACTATGGTTTAGGTAGACTTGAGCTATATATGTTTCTACTCTTATGCACTGTAAAAAAGAAATATGAAAAATAAAATACCTACTTGATAAGATATAATTGTAAAATACCAAATCGTAATATATAATATTACAAAATAAATATAATAACTTAATAGAAACTAATAAAATATCTAACGAATCAAAAATATGTCTCATATACGTTATCATAAAATTCTGTAAAGTATACATTCAACCGTACTTGAAATATAAACCATACTAATTAGCTGTAGGAAAATTATTTTACAGCAACGATAAAACATAAGAAGACCTGAAAAAAACCATTGTAAAATTCCACTGTCTAAGTATGTTTACACTCTACCCAAACATAATTAATGGTGAAAGCCAACAAATTAAAAAGAAAGAAATAATTTAATAATACCACTTTGCAGCACTGAGAAGCTATCAGAGACCATAATAATGAACAACAATAAAGAGATTTAAAAATAAGCATAGAGCACAGTGTCGATTTGTCGGAGTGTTGAGCTTAGACAGGGTTAGTCGTTTGGCACAGTACTGGGCATGAAGTGAAGCCAAACACGGCGTAAGCAGAAATGGGGCTGTCATATTATTTTATGGCACTTTTTCTATCGTACCAGCCCAGGTCAGTCAGTCTTCCACGTGCTCCTGGGGACTCTCCCCCCCTCAACATCCCCTTCCCCCCTCGTCTCTCTCACTCCTCTTTCTCTCGCCTCCTTACTTCAATGCCATTTGCCACTCCTCATTTCTTTTTTTCTTTTTTTTTTTTCATTTTTTTTTCTATTATTTTTCTCTTTTTCAATCAATTACACCCTCTGACTCTCTGCTTCCCTCTCTTTGTTTGCTTCCGAATCTCTCTCTCCCCCACCCTCCCCTCTCTCTCTCTCTCTCTCTCCAAAACCAGGACTCTTCTTCTTCTTCACAGCTAAACCTAAAGAATATTATGCAAAACAACCCCTTCACCAACCCAACGACTTCTTCTTCTTCAACTCGAGAAAATTAAACTTCGTCAACGGAAAAAAGCAAAAAAAAAAAAAATGGTGGTGGAAGGGATGAAATGCGGCGGCGTTAATGGCGGACACGTGGTGGACGACGACATGGGAGACGGCATGCAGTGCAGCGACCATCCGTACAGGAACAACCCCGGAGGGATCTGCGCCTTCTGCCTCCAAGAGAAGCTCGGCAAGTTGGTCTCCTCCTCTTTCCCTCTCCCCATTCGCCCCTCCTCCTCCTCCTCCGCTTCCTCTCCCACCTCCTTCAGATCTGACCTCAACGCCGCCGTCTCCACCGCCGCCACCAACAAGGTCGGTCCCAGAAACCTCGACGTCCTCGAAGACTGTCGCTTCCACAATGCCGATCACGACTTCTACAACTCCACCGGCGCCAGAGCTCGCGCCAGAAACGGCGGAAGCAATAATAGTAGTCACAGTAATAACAACATGCCGTTTCTGCTGAACGTCGTTTTGGCGAAAAAGAAGAAGAAAGTCAGCGTCGTAGCGTCGTCGGGGTCGGGGTCGGCGTCGTCGTCGACGGTGGATCATGTCGTGTTCAAGCGGAGCAAGTCGACGACGACGCCTCGCCGGGGAGGGCGGTTTCTGGAAGCTTCGGAAGATTTTAGCCCCAGGAAGAGAGGGGGCTTTTGGTCTTTTCTCTACCTCTCTTCGTCCTCAAGATCGACTACTGGTATTGCTTCCAGGAAGAATGGTGAGACATCCAAGACGGCGTCGTTTTCGTCCGTGATGTCAGCCGGTCTGGCGGTGAAGCCGAAAGAACGGAGACCGGACCGGGACCGGGAACGTGACCGTGACTCGGTTTCTTCCGTCGTCGTTTTGGAGGAAGACGACAGTCCAAACAGCCAAGCGACAGCCTCGGCGTCGTCGTTCGAGAGGAAGGTGTCGAGATCCAGATCCGTCGGCTGCGGCAGCCGGAGCTTCTCCGGTGACTTCTTCGAGAGGATCTCCACCGGCTTCGGCGACTGCACTCTACGGCGCGTGGAGTCCCAGCGAGAAGGCGGAGGCAGCGGCAAGCCCAAATCCTCCACGTCATCCCACCGCGGCGGCGCCGGCGCCGGCGACCACCACTGCATGAAGGAGCGCGTGAAGTGCGGCGGAATCTTCGGCGGCTTTATACTCACCTCCTCGTCGTCGTCGTCGTCGTCATCCTCGTACTGGGTCTCATCCTCGGCCGACGACGTCAATAATGGGCCGAAGCACGTGTCTGGTGGGCCGGGCCCACTCATTCACGGCCGGAGTCGGAGCTGGGGATGGGCGTTCGCAAGCCCAATGAGGGCTTTCAGTAAGCCCAACGGGCCCAACGGGAAACGAGACATCATCCGACAAGCTTCCGATAAGAACTCAAGTACTTCTACGACAACTACGACAACTCCGAACTTGGCTGCTATTCCTTCCTTGCTCGCTGTGAGAAGCTAGTAAAACTACAAGCTTTTTTTTTTGGCAAAATAAATTTTAAAAAATTACTATTACACCATTCAAAAGGTTTATAATTACTGTTTTTAATCACCTGTTTATTATTATAATTATTATCATTACTGTTGTTCAATATCTCGGATGTGTTATGATATGATTAATGTAATGTAACAACATTTTCTGTCTTGAACAAAAACTGGGTTATTTAGTGAATATTTTAAGGAGGGGTTCTGTTTCCGAATTATGTTTTTGTCATTTGATGATGAACAGAAAGATTCAGATTCAGATTCAGAACCCAGATTATTCTAGGTGCTGTTAATTTCTTGGGTTGAGGAGTTTGTATTATTATTATTTTTTACCTTTGGAGGATATTCATTTTGTTGTAATTTGTTCGTTGATCATGTTATATTGCAAAGAGATCAGATTAATGTGGTTATATATATGTATATGTTTTTTTTTAATTATTATTTTTAAAATTTGAGTTAGAATATATAATTAATTATATGGTTGGTTTGGGAAATGAATAATTTGGTGTGGTGTTCTGTTAACTGATTGATCTGTAAGCTTGACTGAGAGCACATGCTCACACATGTTTGGTTGGTAGTAGACAAAACTGGGCAAGTCTAATCTTTATAACACGTACACACACACAAACACACACTAAGGCGAGTCATTTTGGCTCGTGTTAAGAGAATCAATTATCAATTTCATGTCACGGGTTAATTTCGTATTGCGGGTCAAGTTCGGTTCGTATCGTGTCAACCTGTTACGGGTTCATGTCGTGGTTTGAAATCATTTTCGTGTTACGGGTCATGTTCGGGTTGGGAAAGAAAAAAATTGATATGGTTTTAACATGATACGAACTCGACACGTGACACGAATTGTCATCTCATTCAATCACCTTTACTGTTTGATGCATGGGCTACAAATGGCAAACATACATACATATATATATATATATATATAGATTTGTGCAGAGTCATGTGCGGAGTAGAACTGAACTTTCACTTTGTAGGTGGTGAATTTTACTATAGAAATAAGAGGTACAATGTGTCGTTTACCATAAATGTGGATTGCTGATGGAAAATTCAAATTCCCGATCAAAGTTTTCCAGCTGAATAGGTGCTCTCTCATTCGTTTTGATGTAATTTTGTTGAAATTTCTTATATACTTCTTATATGGCTGAGAGAGAATAATAGCTAGTTATATTTGAATATCGGATAATTTTGTAGGAAGATATGAAAAAAAAAATATCAAGTGAAAGTTTTAAATTAATTAGATTATATCAAAATCATATCAAAGTAATAATAATATCAAAGTAATAATAATATGACAAGCTAACGGAATTTGATATATATATATAAATATATGCATGATCCGGGTGAATAAAGTTTTATACGACTTATATTCATTAAATTCAATAGATGTGGATATTGATGAGCATAATGGATGTGGGGTGGGGGGGGAAAAGAAAAGAGAGAAGAAATGGAAACCAGAAGAGGGAAAGAAATAGGGAATTCAATTAACGAAAGGGACACATCGTGAGCAGAAGACAGGGGGCAGGAGGAGCTGGGGTTGGAAATGCAAGTACAAATTGCAAACGACAGGGCAAAAGCTGCTGCATGGGAGACTGTTCATTACTTCATAAAAAAAAAAATATATATATATATATATATAATTTTAGGCTTTTTTTTTATTATTGGTATATCTTAAATTTATTATAAAGTTATAATTTATTTTTAAAATTTTTTATTTTGGTAATTTACATCTTAAATTTATAAATCTGTAGTAATTTTTACTCTATTGATAATTAATGTTGATTTTTTTTAATAAAAATTGATATTTTACTTGTATATAGATTGTTAATTAACAAAAATAAAAGTGATTGTTTATATCATGAATTAACAATTCATGTACATATCACATATTAATTTCCTTCAAAAAATAAATATTATTGTTAATAAGGTGCAATTTGTTACATATTTGTAAATTCAAGATGTAAATTATCAAAATTAAAAATTCAGAACATAAATTATAACTCTATGATAAATTTAAAATATATCAATACAAAAAAAGTCATAATTTTATAAATCACGTGGACCTTTTAGATTTTCCTTTTTGACATGTAGCCTTGATGTTTATTTGCTTTTTTATTTTTTTTTTCCTCTAGATATTTTCAACGAGAAACATAAAAAGGAAAGAAGAATTCCCAAATATCCCTAAGTTTTAAATTGTTAAATCTACCTTAATTTTTTTTTTGTTAAATTATCATATTTTAAAATTTATTCTGATAATTTACATTATGTCTTACCGATGAAGAGTGGATTATTATTTTTTTGTTAGTTAGAATTTTATTTTTGAGACCTAGTGGACTACCAAAACAAAAAACAAAAAAGGAAAGAAAAAATCACTTTCACTTACAAAATGTGTGTGTGTGTGTGTGCGTAGACATATAAGTTGCGTAACATTTTTTATTTCACGGGGCAGGCAGATGCAGGGGCTGGGGCCATCTTGAAGGTTTTCAATTTCTTGCGTAATGATAATAGCACTACCCGTACGTTTAAAGAAAATGGGTAGACATAAAATTATTTATTACATTATCAATACTCTATTGAATTCGGCTAAAAAATTATTGTTGTCCTGAACAAATTATTAATTTGGTTAAGTACTTTTTTAATCAAATAATGTTAGTTTCTTAATAATTTTTTGATATTAGATATCCCGTTGTAATTTCAAGATTAGTTACTTTCAAAACTAAAATTTGTAGAGATGATAAGGTTTAATTGGAAAGATATTTCTGTGTGATCGGGGCACCGAATTATTATATCTCATGTGATTATTGACCGTAACCATATTATTAATATAAGAATAAGGTAAGTGAAATTTTTTTTTTTTAACAACATTGTAATACCAATCTCATAAGCACTGCTAGATTCAAATCGTATTACAGGGTCAATGACTCCATGATTTAACAGCCCGTTTGGAACATCAATTTCAATGGAAATTTTGTTTATTCAACTTCAAAACTTCAAAAATTTTCATGAAATTCAAACATCAAAAGTCCATAAATTTCTTATTTATTTTATTATAGAGGTGAAACAATATTCATATTATATTTTTTTTATTAAATACATTTCAAATTTTATACTATTCTGTATATCACAGTTTATTATAATATTTCAACTCTAATTATAGTTCCAAACGAATAAAAATGTCCCCCACAATGAATTTCTCGTGAATTAATGAAGCTCTTTGACTTGTGGGTTGAAACTCGAGAGTTTGGACCCGGCATGTGCCCAATGACGTGCCCATACAGCAATGCCAACAGGCCCATTGGCCGACCCCACGCTATCCAATATTTCCATTTCTCTTTTGATGTTTGTGAGGATCAGCTTTAATTTTCCGTAGTAGCCTTTTTTCACACTCACAAAAGAAAAATCTTTTCAAATCTCTCCCTCTGCATGGACTGATCTGACTCTTCCAGAGCCATTTATGTAGCCCCTACACCTTTCTTGTTTCGTCATACACAAAATAGACTTCAAAAGGCCACTTCTATCTTACAATCAATAGCTTTTTGATAGCTTTTTATACCGTATACAACTTTCTATTTTGAAAAAAAAAAAAAAAAAAAAAACCTTATCACATTAACTGTATTATTACTCTATCAGTACATATTATTATTTTAGTAATTGAATCAATTTTTCAATGATTTTATCTATATTAGTTGAAAGCATCTCTGTATGTCACGAAATTCATATATCATATTTAGTTAATTATTGATACATCACGACGCGAAGAGGAAAAAAAAAAAAAGGGGCTCCATCAAGCTCTTTGGAGAGCATCTTGGAATAACAGAGGGAGAGCGATAAGATTGAACTTAATTTGTTAGAGAGTCCAGGGGGGCGGGGGACAAAGAAAAGAGCGATGCCTACATTAATCCATTGATTGATCATCATGGTAGTGAAGAAAATCGGCGCACATACCATACTCATCCAAAGAAACTTCCCTAGCTGTAGTAGCTGTTCTATTCCCTTCCATCAAATGGGTCGGTCCGTAAATTTTTAACCTAAATACACACATTTTATATCGTTAAAAAATTAATCAAATAGATAAAATACATACCAATAAAACAAATATATAATTCTGATTGTAAGTTTTATCCTTTTTTATTTTTTTATTTTTTTCTTCTACTTAAAGTTAAAAGAATATAAGAATTAGGGATGAGCGAAATAACGTGCACTCTTGTAAGAAATATGGACAAGTTTACATATAACTTGAGTAATATAGTTCAACTGATTAAAAAAAAAAAAAAAGAAAAAAGGACGATCACCACCTCACGTCCTCACTTGTAGGTGCGTATTGAATGTCTATGCACATAAACAGCATTCAAAGTCTTCCCCTTCAAAGGAACTCGTATCCTCGGTCTAATTTTAACATTTTAAATAATATCAAACCAACTATATTTTGATACATTATTGACTGAAATTAGATTTTGAAGCATAAAAAGTTAGTTATAAAGTATTTTAAACTTTTTAAAATTACACAGAAAATTGGAGAAAAGATTTAAATCCCCTCCAAAGATATATAGTTAGCCAAACTTCTTAATTCAACTTAATGTTTGTGCTTGTAATTTGACGAATCTTTCTTGCCAAATAAATTTTGAGATTTAGGAATTCTTATCATGAAACACACTTTGGTGGATCAACTCAAAGTCAGTCTAAAAGGCAAAATTAGCTCTTGCAATATGGACTAAAGAGCTCCGTGACCACATGGTCCACATCCAAGCAAGTTCTTCACAAACGACAACAGCTGTATATCGCTTGATAGTAGGCTGGAGCGTCGTTTACAAAGTTTAACGCCGTCCAAATAACTTTACAAAATAGAAACGACATAAATAATGATTTATTGCCGTACGTGAACGGAACGAGAACAATATTTCTATAATGTCGCTTGTTAATTGGTTGCAGCGTTGTTTACAAAGTTTAACGCCGTCCAAATAACTCTACCAAAAAAACGACATAAATAATGATTTTTTGTCGTACGTAAAGGGAACCGCAACAATTTTTCTCTAGTGTCGCCTGTTAGTAGGTTGGAGCGTCGTTTGCAAAGTTTTAACGCCGTCCAAATAACATTACCCAAAAAATAAAAACGACATAAATAATGATTTGTTGTCGTACATGAAGGGAACGAAAACATTTTAAGGCTACTATTTCAAATTAAATTTCTTCTTCTTCTGTTATTATTATTTTATTTTTACCCATTGGAATGCCGATGTTGGATGTTGATGTCATCTTACTATATACGACAAAAGCAACGATAATTAAGTGATCTTGATGAGCTACCAAAAAGTTATCTTGATGAGCTAGCCCAACGACATCTAAACAATTTCCTACTAAATTACAAATAATTGATCTTACTAATGTCGTTTATGAAAAACGACAACAAGGAGGGCGGCTGTCATAAGAGCCAAGGACAATACTGCACGGGAAAAAAAAGATAACGAAATTCTCTTTTAACTTCTAGTTTGATGAAAGTTTAGCTTTTAGAATTTTCTCTTTAAAGCAGCTTGATAATAAATCCATTACCAGTACCAATGAACTAATAAAAATAATTAATTATTACTAATATATAATAGTGAAAAAACGACAAACTTTCTCAATCTCAAGCTCATAATAATAATAAGATAGCAACTCTTGAACTTGAGAGTAGTACATCAAAACCAAACTTCAGATAATATTAGGCCAGAAAGTACATCATAGATAGATATATAGATATACCTATACTTGACATATAGATAGATATAGAGAGAGCCTTAGAGTGGCCTGACTTTGTTGTTCAAGAGCATTTGTCGGAGCTCCACCGGGTCGATCTCATCAGCATGATTAGCAGGCCTGTAGTAGCCCGTTAGTGGATGTGGGGCCCACGCGTTAGATGCCTCCGACTCTGATCCATTCATCATTCGACGCCTCTCCTCCACTTTCCCCACCATACTTCCCATGGACCCTCCCCTACGCAATCCCACCACCGCCGACCCATCTACCGCGGCCACCGCGGCCACCGCGTATCCCCTCCTGCTCCAGATTCAATATTTTATTATTTTTTTAAAGAAAAATATAAAAAAAATTAACAAAAAAAAAAGTAAGGAAGAAATACCAACCGGGTGAGAGAGAGGGAGAAAGAGAAAAGCTTGGACTTCGAGAGAGACAGAGCCATTTGATTGAGTGATGATAAAGTGAATTTTGGTGATGATCAAACGGCTGAGAAGGGACTCATATGTATATATAACCTGTATATATATGTGTGTGTATATATAGCTGCTGCAGAAGCTTGTGTTCCTCTTGGAGTGAAATTCTCTCAAGAAGAATCAGAACTTCCACAGCAGCCTGTAGCGAAGTGTCGAGTCTCTCTCTCTCTCTCTCTGGAAATATGGTGGTGGGCTTAGAGAGAGGTAGGGTTTTTGGGAGGTCCTTATATAGGGAGTGAAAAGGCAAAAGAAAAAGAGAAAATATATAAAAATATGGGAACGTGGCGAGCCTAGGTTGGTGGTCCAGTGGGGCGTTGACGCGTGGTATTTTCATGTATTTTCTATAATTATATTAAAAGAATAAATTGTTTAAAAATTATATTTAAAAACTTGATGTAATTATTTTACCCTTTTGTAATGATTTTTTTTTTAATTTTTACTTTTACTTTATTTTTATTTCTCATTTTTTTTTCTTGGCTTTAACTTTTTTTAAATTTATTTTTTTTATCCTCTTATTTTTTTATTTTAATAAAAATCTCTTTTTTATTGATTTACTTTGTTAATTAAATTGGCTCCTATTAAAAATATGTTTTTACTTTCTTTTTTTTTTTTTTGGTGATAGCCTAATATATATGTAAAAAAATATTTTACCATTGTCAATAAATATTAGATTATTGAAAACCTTGATATTTATATTTATAAAATAAATATTTAAAATTTTAATATGTGTGTATTTCACACATGCTTCATACGTAATTTCAACTAGTGTAAAGATAAAAACAAGCTTTTAAAAAAATATTAAATGGTAATATAAAGATAAGCCTTTTAATATTGAAGTGTTGCTTCTACGAGTAGATCCCAAGGATATGAAAAAAAGTGATTTCCCATTAATGGCGGATAGATATATTAGAAATGGTGGGTTGGTTAGTGCACGTACTATGCGAGAAAATATTACATGGACAAGTCATATATAGCACATTTGATGAATATGAATCATTCACCGTTGATTATTGTTTGTTCAAGTATATGTAAGATTTAGTTGGTCATATTGGTCAACATTAAAGAGAAAAAATAATTATTTATTTTAGCAATACTCTTGTAAAGATGGAGAAATTCTATGGTAGATGCTTTCAACTATAAGTTTAATATCGTAATTATAAGATTTAAATCGAATAATGCGTATTTTTAAAATTGAACAAGGTAGGAAAATATTTTAAATAACATTATAATACTCATTTTATAAATATCGTATGATTACATCATATTATTAAAATTATTTAGGCACCTAATTCATTGTAGAATCTTCTATAAAGATATGATCATGATACTCATTCAAATCAATTCCCCAACCCATCAATCCCTTGTAAGGATGCGTACGAAGGAAAGAACATTAATCTCTTTTAGTTGTGTGTGTGTGTGTGTTTTATTTTATTTTATTTTAACTTTGGAGGACAAGTGTTAATGGGTACAAAGTTTGAAAGGCAAAAGTTGAGAAAATAATCCTAAAATGTAACTTCAAACAAATACAATTAAAAAAAAAAAGAAAAAGAAAAAGAAAAAGTGCATGTCACTTCACTCCAAACTATGCAAACGTCTCAAAATAATTAATGGAAATCCTAAGCACTAAACCCAAATTATTTATAGGGTGTTTGGTGAATAAGTTGAGTTTGAATTGAGTTGAAAATTTTAAGTTTGAGTTGAGTTGATTTTTTAAAAAGTAGTTATAAATTTTGTTGACTTTTCAGAAAAAGATAAAAATTAAGATGAAAAAGTACAGTTTAGTTGGAGTTAAACCCGAATGTCAAACGGAGTTTTAATTTCCACAAATATCAATGCTAGCTAAAAAAAAAAAAAATCAACTGAAATTCTCCTTTCCCATTGCAAGCGACTGAAGTTTTCCAAAGCCATGCATGCATGCATGTGAAGTAGAAGAAGGCAGGGGGCCGGTATGGATCTCGACTCGAATCCAAAGGATAGAGAATCCTTCTACAACAATTGCTTCTATTTAAAAAAAAAAAAAAAACGATTTCCAATCGTCACATGATTTCTTTCCTATTTGGGCTACATCATGAGGATTACAAGGAGGTCGAAAATTTTAAGAAGTTGCTAATCAAATCCATTTTTGTTTCTATTAGATTTCCTTCACACTACCAATTCAACAAAACCCTTTAATCAGTTTCATTTTTTTTCTTTTTTAAATAAGAATGATTTTTTTTTTTTTTTTTTACTCAAGCCGTTGCTTTTCAGTTTGTTTGTTTCTTTTTTTTGATAAGATAACTATAATTTTCCCATCAAAATTTCGCTTATGCCCATCTCTCGTTAATCACTTGGCTGTTTTTGAGTCTATTATTGGCAACTAATCTAACATATGGGGTGAAATGGGATGTTGTTTGCATATAGTTTAGAGTAGTGAAGTCAAATTATTAGAAATTCGAGAAGAATAGAATAAATAATTGCAAAATTTAAGAGATAAAAGTGATCCTAACTCTTTTTTGTTTTGTTTTTTGTTTTTTGTTTTTTTTTGTTTTTCCTTCGGCTTACTTTTCTATGAAGAGAGATCCCACTATCTCAAATTCTAAATATCTGTAATTTCTCCTGAAAAGAGAAGGTATATTACTGTAATCGTCATGGATGATGGAACATATTAAAGTGAATAAAACTCATCTATATGACTTGGAGCAATATCCATGGTCACAACCTATCTTAAGATCACCCACAATATAATAATAATAATTTGTTGGTAGAATACCATATTATAATATTAGTCATAAATTTTGCTGGAATATAAAAAGAGTAATGTTAGGGAGATCTAATCTAAATTTTTTAGATATTAACTCACGTGTTATCCTTTTATTGGTAAAAGTAATTAAGTGATATGATAATATTTTAACAACTTATATATCAATAAAAAAATAACATCTTATATATTACGTAAATTAATACTCAAAAATTAAGATTATAATTAGTGTCCTTAATATTTTTCATATAAAATCAATATGTTTCGCACGTACTGGTTTGAGGATCCATTGGCTTCGATTATTGGAATACTACATAGCATCTTTAATTATTTATTTTCAAACGGACGGCCCAACTTTGTCCACTTTGCATGACATGTATGGCATTTTGTTGGCAAAACATATCCTTTGTCTAAACTACAAAATATATACGATCGATATCCATGGTGGGTGTTGTTCGCTTTCTCCACGCAATCATGATTAAGTGGGTCTCACCATGACAAACCAAACAAAGGGACAACCAACTTAGCTTTGTACCGAAAAAGAATTTAATATGTATAGTGGACTCTTGTCACATAGACATATATATATATATATATATATATTTGTGTGTGTGTGTCCACAAATATCTTGTCCATGCGAAAATATAAAATATATTTATTGATCATGATCTTGTAGATAAATAAATTATAATGAAAAAAAGTTAACTATAAAAGACATCTCAACAGTTTTAGATAATCATGTCAATTCCAAATCGTGATAATATAAAAATATGATAATAAGAAAGTGAATTAATTTTCCTATTACAACTTAACCGACATCTCAGCAGTTTTTGATTATCATGTCAATGCAAAAAAATGGTACTCATAACTATAATGAATATATATATATATATATATATATATATGTATAGATATCCAAATCGAGACAGTCAACACATGATCATATATATATATATATCCTAATGATGAAGGTATGAGAAATAATTATAATAGTTATCAGTAACGGGTCTAGGATTTTAATCTAGTAGGGATATAAATAAAGATAAAATTTATTCATTAAAATGATTTGAAAAGTCAAGTAAACTACCCTTATTAGTATGTTTCAGTAGTTAAAAAAATATTGACCCTCTTGAAAGTATTCATTAAAAAAGCGTTTTCGTATTTTCAAATTGTTACATGATACCCTTATTGTCAAAACTTTTAAAAAAGTAGCTTCGCCATTCATTACACATCTCTTCATTTGTCAGAAGACGACAAACTCTCTCTAACTTTTCCATGTATATTTCATACGAAATACATCATGAATACAAAATTAAAGTTACAAATTTAGATATTAAAACTGATTTTCAAAAATTATAAACATTCATGAACTATATTTAGTAATATAAATTTACAACCTCAGCACGGTAGCTGTCGATTATTGGAATAATATGACATAAAAGTATTGTGAAAAGAAAACCACAAGAAAGAAGTTGAAGTAAAAGAAAAAAAATGGAAATGGAAATTGACGAGGAGTATAAAAAAAGGGAAAGGGAATGGAAGTTGTTGAGGCCACTTTGGGCTCGACCCTGGCGCATGGGTCGAGCCCAAAGTGGCCTCAACATAAAAGAGCTGCTTGGGTGGATGGGGATGTCCGCATCCTCAAAGGGTATCAGGGTTCAAACCCTGGTACCAACAACCTCCGGGTGCGAGCGTCCGCGCCCCCCGGGACGGGTTGGGGAGCTTGGGCTGCAGCCCTGTTGACCGGCTCCCAGGCCGCACCGAGCCTACGGGCCGAGCACACCATACGCCAGGGTCGAGCCCAAAGTGGCCTCAACAGAAGTGAAGAGAGGGAGATAATAAAAAGAAAGATAGAGACTTCAACTGAAAAATTAAAGATAAAAAATTAAACTAAAGAGTCATTTTGTAGTCTAATAAAAATAATAAATAAATAAAAAGTCTAATGTTATAAATAAAGACAGAAGATAAATGACAATTTAAAAAAGAGTTAAATTGAAGTCTCAAACAAAAAGCACAAAGGCTCAGCAAAACGTAAAAGAAGCCCAAAGACCTCAACACTCAAGAGAGCATTCTACTGGCTGCAAGTGAGGGCACTAGCGGGGTTGTGGGAGCACTGACAGAGGCTCATCCTCAAAATGATCTTTATACATAGTTGGGTTTCTATTTTCCAGGGGGACACGTGCCCTCACTGCCAACAATGTGCATCCGTCCCTCACAGTAATTTTATGATAGACGCCAACTACTACATTAATGTGTACAAATTTTCTTGAAGGCCTCTATTAATTCTTCCTTTTAACCGCACATGCGTAAATTTGCTCTAATATATGGATATGTTTGAGTGTGTGGCCTTTTTCGGTCATTTAATTTGCTTCACATATGTGGACACACGTTATATACACACATACATATATATATATATGTGTGTGTGTGTGTGTGTATACTGTATATATATGTGATGAGTCTGATCTCTCCATGTGACAAGAAACAGAAGCTTTGATTACAGCAAGAGTACTACAAATACGGTCTTTATTTCTTGACAAAGCAGAATTGATTTGTCAGAAATATATAGTACAACTTTTACATTCATATATATATATATATATATATATTGTTCACACGCACTGAACAAAACATAAAAACTAAGAAATCACTTGAAAGGAAAAACCATGTCTAAATTCTACGCAACTAATGCGATTTGATGACAAACTTATTCATCTATTAAGCAGCATATATGGTCAGAGCATATAATTCTATATATATATATGTATGTATGTATATATATCTCGTATCTAAACGTTGAGATTAGGGCTGAAGAGAAAGCCGGTGGGAGCGAAGGTGATGATGTTAAGCAAGCCGAGGAGCGTGTTTCCGATTAACTGCAATGCGGAGAAGAGGCCACCAGTTGAAGGCAGAGCGGAGTCGCAGCTTGAGAGCGGTGTGCCGACCACAAGCCTGCAATCTTGCAACAATGTAGTGAGAAGCATGGTTAAAGGATCCAGCAATATGGAGAATATTCCGAAGCTGTTGGTTGTTGCACTAGATATCACATTCCCATTTGCACACTGCAGCTGCACAAGTGCATCTACAAAAAGAATAGGAAAATTTTATCGCCGTTGTGGTTAGTATAGGTAACGAATTCATTGGATCATGGTGACGTGATGTGAGAGAAATGTTAAAAGAGTATCAGCACTGTAATTGGACGATTTAATACTAAAAGGTCAATGACTCTCCAACTTCGCAACAGAGTGGATAGGGTCCGCGCCCTCTCTCTTGCTGAGCTAGGGTTCGTGATGCCACAAATAAAAGATCGACATGTCAAACTAATTGAGTCATGATAGTACTATTATGTGTGGTAAAAAGCAGTAGTAACAGAGTGATCACATATGTTAGGTCACTTTCAACATGCCCAGGGAAAAATAGATCACAGTTTTTAGACTAAAACAATACGCATAATTTTACTTAAAAGGTGTTGAAACAGATTGAAAAGAATGAAAATGCAGATCTTACTAGGGAAAACTGGGGTAGAAGTGCCATTGACACCAATTCTGCCATTGAGAGTGCAAAATATAGTGCCCTGTATGCGCAGAATATCACCGACTCCCCCTATGATCCCAACAAGCTCGGCTTCGGCTATGGGAGCTGCCACTATTGCAGCAACCAACACGCACATCACACACACAAGTGACTTTTTCAATGCCATTTTTTTAATTTTATTTTTGGGTTGTCTCCTAATTCGAATTACGCCAATATTCGAGTAGTTTTTACCTAGCAAGCAAAATCAAAACAAACTTGACAAGTTTCTTGCTTATATGATACACTTGACTTGCACAAAAATATTGCTGCATGCGACCTCTATTTATAACATGATCGGGGCCAAGTTGCTGCAGTCTTTGTTGACAAAAACCGAACGCACGAAAAGAAAGAGTACAATTTGGAGGATGATCTTCAACTTAAGCCGAGAACACGACGAGTAAATTATTGTCCTCTCTTTTGGCTTTTTTTAAAAATCAAAATCTAAGGTTGTCATGAAATCTTTCAATCTTTTGCATGCATGCGGAGTTTTGCTTGTGGGCTTCACCCTATATACTCAAATAGCAGTGTTAGTCTTTCTTTTCCTTTGGATTTGTTATAGCATATCTATAGCTTGTCTTTGTATCCCTCTTGTAAAGCTCAATTTGTTTTCTATTTGATGTTGACTACAAGTTTAGGCTCCCTATAACTAGATAGAGAGCGGGCAAATTGCCATTCCTAGATGAAAATGTTGGTCTTTTCACTAAATGTGTGGCGAGCCATAACTTCAAAAACCTTCTAGATTCAGGTCCACGTAGCTCTAGAGCTAAGTAGGCTTTTTTTATTTTTTTATTTTATTTTTATATATTAGTTTATTATTCTTTTTCAACTTCCCTCAAAACATGTTTTGCTTGAGTTGCTTATTTCCCGGGGAATTTAGGGTTTGACAATACAGACAACAACATTGGTTAGATGTGATGGTTCCAATTATTTGAGATTTTGATTTACACGTATCTCGGTTGGCTAGTTTACTCGAGATTTCAGCATCTAACCCTCTTATTCCCACGAAAAATATTAGGGTCTGTTTGGCTTTTAAGTTCAAATATAATATTTTCATTTTAGTTTTTATCTTTTTTTAAAAAATCAATTAAAATTAAAATTAATTTTTAAAAATCAACCAACTTCAACCTAAACATTACATTCCAAACTCATACGCTAAACACAAGCTAGAACTCTTATCAAGGATTCTAAACCTCGATAAGAATTCTACCATAAGGATCAAACCCAGTTTGGAAATTAAAAAAAAAAAAATCATAAGCATGACAGCAAACTGCTAATAAAGTATTCAATCTCATAAGAATGCAATAAACTCGGGAGTGGTTCGAACAAAACCACCACAAACTCATTGATCAGAACGCAAATCCAAAACTCCAAAAATTCAAAATCGGCACAAAGTATCAAACCTAAAAAGAAAAATAAAAAATGAAACGAGAGGGAAAAAATTTGATCCACACAAGGTTTTCTTCTCCATCTCACAAAAATGGTTCCCAACAATTTTTGGCCTTCCCACATCTTTCTCCCCTTGCACGTAAGCTTGTAAAATTAAAGGTTATAGGTTTTTCTTCTTGCCTTTTTTTCTGTCTTAAAAACCGTATGCAGAGAGTCAACTCAAATGGGGCAGGGTGGGACGTCGAGAGTGGTTCCAGCTTGAATCTGTCCCCATCCGATGAGACGCCAGTGCTTTTCGACTCTTCGACTGAGGGCGATCTTCTCCCCTCTGCTGGTGCAAACTGGGGATGTGAGTTGCAACTTGGCCAAATCATTCTTCACGGCAAGGACCCTAGCCCCGCTAGACATGGACCCGATGTTCAACATGAGAATCTCTCCCTTTGCAAGCTTTGAGACCTTTCCTTGCCTCTCTGAGCCCTTTGTCCTCACACCCAAAAGCCTCCGCAGAAGGAAGAAGTTGACCTGAAAAATCATAGAGCCAATAATCAGCTGCCATGTACAAAAATACAGAACAAATATTTATGCTCACAGCCATCTACAAGATATCACAACGAGTTAAATTGATCAAGAAATGTGGTTCTTGCAATTTTGTTCCTTACCTCAAGTTCAACAAAAACCTCGGGGAGAGATCCAACTTCACCAAGAACTTGTCCCACCAACCTATCAGCACGTGTCAAAGTTGGATCCATGGTTGTACCAACACCAATCAGGCCTCCTGGCACTGCAAATTGCAGCTCATTTTGCTCAGCATAAAGCGAAACTATTCTGGAATAAATGGGGGTGCACTTGATGTTTCCACTCTCATCCTTAACAACAATCCCAGGACGAACCTCGATAAATTGGTTCACTTTTAGAACACCCTACAGAAAACAGGATGATAGAAGTTAGCGCTTCTGAAACTGAATATTTAGCTAACACTACTGCATAGTGGACTTCTTGTCCTCATGATTTGAGGTGTAAAGTATTAAAAAAAATATAGCTATATTAAAAAGAAAATTGCTCACTTTTGACTATATTAAAAAAGAACACACATACCCTGAGGATGCTTCCACCAGCCACACCACCCTTGATCTCGTCAACCTCAAATCCAGGCTTGTTGACATCAAATGATCGGATAACAATCATGTTAGGGGGCGAGACAAAGTTCCTTTCTGGAATGGGGATCTTTTTCACGATATACTCGCACACAACATCAATATTGTATTTCAGTTGAGCAGAAATAGGTACTACTGGTGCACCATCCGCAACAGTTCCCTGGTAGGAAAAATGTTTAGCAAGAACTTTCAACACTGTAGATGAAAAATTCCAGGAAGAAAAGTATCTGAGCTTTACCTGAATAAACTTCTGGATTGATTCATGCTGGTTGATGGCGACATTTTCCTGAATGAGATCAACTTTATTTTGAAGAATTATGATGTGCTGAAGGCGCATAATCTCAACAGCAGCCAAGTGCTCAGAAGTTTGTGGCTGGGGACAGCTCTCATTGGCAGCTATAAGAAGCAACGCCCCATCCATAATGGCTGCTCCATTAAGCATGGTAGCCATAAGAATATCGTGCCCCTGTAAAGAGAGGAACAATATATCAGAAACTTTAATTTGACAAACATAAACCCACAGACCTACTTCGGTAGTCCCATATGTCTATAAATGCAATCAGGAAACTGTAATCAGTGACTTCAAAACTAGATAAACAACTAATTCAAACAGAAAACAAAATTGCTGAAGGCAAACTATCCATAAGCTTGATTTAACCTCATAAGTAAAACTGACATTGACATTTTCAGTATGAAAGCAAGTATACAAGAATAGATTTTAAACAACCCACTACAATCCTATAGGACGAATATGAATGACAAGTCCTAAAAGTATTGCACGTAGAACCTTACCGGACAATCCACAAAAGAGACATGTCTCAGCAATTTCATCCTGGAATTCTCAAATCCTGGAACGTCACAGAGAGGATTATCTTCCTTTCCACTTCCATAGGCCCTGAATGAAAAGTTTAAACTTGTCAATAAAAGGGCAGAAGTAATCAATGAGATAACGGCATTACTTCAATGTGTACATACTTGTAGCACATAGGCCGAGGGCACCGCTCATCTTCACATTTGTATATTTTTGCATTTGCATATCCTAGCTTAATCGTAATGTTACGCTCCAATTCATTTTTGAAACGAACAGTCTGCAAATATGGAAAAATTAAAAAAAAATAAAAAGGGAATGAGTTCAAAACTTAACACTACAAACGTTTGTATCATGCGCAATTATTCATTAGAAGGTCTAATACAAGCTTAATCATAGTACTAAACTCCCATTCGTCCTAAGGCAAATCGTCTGCAAATAGGAAACAAATATATGAATAACCGTCCAATTTAATCTTAAAAAGTATTAGAAAGTTGAATCACTTCATCCTAATTTCTAATGAATGTATTAACAATATCTTAGCTTGATAAAGTATTCTATCCTAATTTTAACAACATGTCCACTCACACAAATATTTTATCCCAATTTCAACAGAATGGTTTAACGACATCTATAGCTCAAACAAAAAAACAGAAAAGAAGATACTCCGTAAAATTATACATAAGCCTCTGAAGAATCAATAATTCAACTTACAATCTACCAAACGTATGTCAGAAACGACAACATAAGACAGTCTTAATAAAACATTGGACAAAAAAGGGTATTGTTAAATGACCTGAACACCGGATATTGCTTTTACTACAGTTGATTTTCCATGAGCCACATGACCTATTGTGCCTGAGAACAAAAATTATGATCCAAATCATCAGCCTCAACAAAAAAAAATTTGTCCTGTTTACCACGGCAAACTAATTATTGCTGTCAAGGGAATTCAAGAAAACAGCAAGATGTTTAGAATTTAAGCATGACCAGAGTGACCTCAAGGAAATTCAAGCATTGGAATTAGAATTTACCAATATTGATTGTTGCTTGACGAGATATCACCTCAGGAGAAAGTGGATGTAACTTAGTTACATCCAGTTTATTCAGGTCTTGCTCCATCAAACCTTTCCTCGACATCTTGCTGTTTTCTTGAAGGACTTGAGATACCACTTGGCTATTCACGAGTTCAGTACTTAAAGAAAGCAGTACTTGATCGCCGAAAATGTAAGAAACTGCAACATATGGTGATCATATGATTCATTAAAAGAAGCACCAAAGCGCCTAATTGTCATACAAAGAGACCCCAGAAAGGCAACAACCCGTAAAACTCTTAACATTCTATCAAAAAGCCTTTATAAGCAACAGAAAAAATTAGGGAAAAAAACCCAAATTTCTCTCTAATGTCACACCGAAACCTGTCCAACGTTACGGGTGGGTTGAAGCCGCAGCCGGGCAGCAAGTTTTTTCTTTTCATTTTGTGGGAGATTTCACAATACTAACACATCATAGTTGCTTTGACTACCAAACTCAATATAAAGATAAATGAAGAAACCATGAATAATTCAACAATGCAACTACAAATAACTCACAGATAATGGGAAAAGCTATGCAAATTCTAAGTAGTAAATTACAAATTCATAACCAGTAAAAGGCCCAACCACTACAAAGACTCATATAACTATATCATTAATCTTTATAATACCGAATTCAAATATCCAACAATGGCAGAAAATAATCAAAAATCCGTAAAATCTACCAAAAAAAATGCTACAGGGAAAAAGAGGCGGATTCCAAAACCCTAAACTCTTGAAAAACAATTACGAGTGGAGAGCTCAAATTTCCAAACAGAAAAGGTGAAAAACACCGAATAAAGGCTCACCAATCGAAACGATACAAAACAAACTATACCCAAAAAAAGAAAGAAAAAAAAAACACACACACACACCAAGAAATGAACAACAGAGAACTCGCAAATCATCAAGACCCCAGTTTTCTAGGGGGGGAAAAAAACAAAAAAACAAAAACAAAACAAAGAAATAATGGAGTATCAGACCTGAAAAGGTGAAAGAGGAAGAGAGCAAGAAAGGAAGTACCTGGAAAATTCTCAAGAGCGAGACGTCGAGAGCAACAGCAGGTTAGAGAGAGAGAGTGTAGAGAGAGAGAGACAGAAAGAGAGAGAGAGAGAAGCACGCAGATTCGAGAGAAGTTCGCCGCTAGGGATGATTATGTGTTTGCAAGAATCTCTGGGTGAGCTCTGTTCATCTATAAGAACATTTGGGCCTTTCTTCGACCGGTGCCCAAACCGGCCCATTTGGCCCAAGTTGTTGGGCCGGTTCTTCAGCATCCGATTCTTTGTGATTAGACGATTTTGTCCTCAAAATTTATTTATTTATTTATTTTTAAATGGGACTCTGTCGTTCACTTAACTAAAGATTAGTTCTGATGACTCTTACGGCTTATTGCAGGCAGCTTCGCTTTCGTCGGGAAAAGAGGACTTTTTGGTCTTTTAATTATTTAAAAATGTTGTAGAAATTTTCCAATAAAAGGAGCAAGTTTGAACACTTATAACTCCGATACAAGCCTTGAAATTGATGTTCCTCAAACTTAGCTTAGTAACTTCTTCTCCAAGTATCCAAGCAAAAAACTTCTTCTCCAAGTAACAAATAAAATTATGTCATTTAAAAAAAAAAAAAAACTCTATCATTTTAAAAACAAATAAAACTATATCTATAATTCTATAATTATTTTTTAAATAAACTATATCTGTAATATTGTGATTATTTATGAAATGATAATTCTATAATTTTCCTTGAAAGAAAGAAACGAAAAGGTATTACTACTAAAAATTTGTGAAAAATATATTGCGAAGCTCATTTCAAAAAGAAATTAAGAAATATTATCAATATATAAATATAGATAAAATTACCTAAATAACCACTTATTTTCAACATATTAACTAACATAACACAAATTCTACATTCTTGACCAACATGATACAAAATTTAGTTAACTTTAGTATAATTTTATATTATATTAATATAATATGAGTTTTTTGTGTCATGTTAATGCAATGGTCTTTAAATTTATATCATTTAAATATTTTCCCTATATGTGTGTGTGTGCGCCATTGTGTTTATTGTAAAAATAATAATAATAATGTATGCAATATATTTCTTCTTCTCCAAGTAATAAGCGAAACGATTTTTATCCAAGAAAAACTATAACAATCGGGTATTTCTTGTGTGATAAATAAATAAATGAAGCCATAATGTGACATGTAATCCATTTGAAAAAAGGAAACCAAGTATATACTCAATACTCAAAAGAGAATAACTCAAAAAAGACTTTTCTTTTAGTTCTATAACTATAAAACACTTGTTATTCTCTCTTAAAAAAAATAAGTTTTTTTATTTTTTTATTTTTTAACATATCTATTGCTCTTTTTTTTTTTTAAACAAAAAAGTGGAAATATTTCTAAGTTTTGAATTTAAAAAGCTCGAAAAGTGAGAGTTCATTCACAAATTTATTCTCTCTGACTCGCTAAGCTAATTCAAATTGGGAAAGTTCATTTAGTTTGCTTTTGGTTTGCCGATTAGAGATGAAATTTTTAAGTTAGAGTTGGTCAACTTTTCAAAAATTAGTTACAAATTTTATTAACTTTTCAGAAAAAGATATAAATTGAGATGAAAAAATACAGTTTAGTTGGAGTTAAACTTGAATGCCAAACGAAGCCTTAATCTTTTTATTAATTAACGACAACCTTTCTGTTTATTTTATTTTACACCATAAATTTGCGTACTACAGTAACAAGCAGACAGCAAATACTATGTCATTTCTCCAAATTAAATGAAGATAATTCTAAGACTAATAAACGACAACAAACTTCATACCCTTAAACTACATGGAGTCGTACTTTTGTGAAGGATGGGAATAATCGGACAATGGTAGTTTTGAAAAGAATAAACGACAAAAAACTTCAAATCATTAAAGTAAATGGTGTCTGCTATTGTGAGGGACAGGAAAAATGGTATGTCGTTTTTGGGATTCCAACGGTGACGAATTTAACGTATATTAAAGAACGACAACAAACTTTGGTGCCATAAAAGACATACTCTATGTATGTCAAAGGACACACAGCACGCATTTAGCAAAAAAGAAAAGAAAAAAAAAAAGGGTCACAATATACTGACGCCGACAGTAAAACGGAAGGGACAATAAAGGTTCATAGTGTAAGAGACATGTCGTTTTTTGTAAAACCACAAAGTGAACAGGATGTCGTTTTATAAGCATAAACGACATTAAAAGGAGGAAGATGGTATTCGCTATGTAGTTCTTTTCGATCTCAGCGACAGCTGAAAATGGATAACGACAACAAACTTTCACACTAAAAAAAGACGAGTCCTTTTTCTCAAGCAATCGACTGGAACAGGCGGACAAAGGTACGTGATTAATATTATTATTATCATCATTCTTAAAGATTAAACGACAGAAGAATTCAAAAAACACAAAAACGACAATGAACTTTTAGAGTAAAAACGATAAGTCGTTTATTAATGCAAATTAGTAAACGACAAGATCACGTGGAAGATGATATGGAAATGGCGTACTTGAATTTAATGACAGCAAACTTTCCTTTATAAGTGACATGTCGTGTTCCTCTATTAGCATGTACGTCAGGTAGAAAACGGTATGTCGTTTTACAAACATAAACGAGTGCAGAATTTTGTGCCAATAAACTACAGCACGCCTCTTTTTTTCATACATAAAAGACGAGTCCTTTTTCTCAATAAACGACACTAGCGATGGAAAATATAGTATATATCTCTGTCGTTTTCTACCTTAACGACAAGCATTGTAAACGACAGCAAATATGAGGAAAATTATACGTCCTTTCCAAACTTACATTTTAGGAATTGGAAAATCGCTGGCATTATACTATAATGAGATGTCGTTTTCTGAGATACTTTCCAACAATAAACGATGTGTCGTTATTTCGTCAAACGACGAACTTGTCTTTAATGCTTTTCCTTCTTTCGTTAAGTAGAACATATCTTTTCCATTTATCACGCAACAGAAAACGGCAACCAAAACATAATTCCAGTCTTTTGAAATGGTAATAATAATAATAATAATAATAATAAATATGTAATATATTAACAATGTACAAATACGAAAGAATTAATGTATTAACTATACCACACGCAAACATCTTTTCTAAGGCAAGTACTGAGGGTGGTTTTTGTAAAAGCACCTGAGAAATTAACCTTATTCCCACAAGAATTAACATAACAGGCCAAAAACAGAACATGGAGATTCTTGTAAGTGACTTTCTTTTCAATTCAAAATTTATTTTTCTGCAGCGACATTCTCTTCACCAATTGTCCCCTAATAACATACTTGAGACTTATGTGTGCCTAGGATGTTGTGGAAGAAGCAGCAGCAGGGTCCTTTTGGTCGCCGAAAATGCGCTGTCGGAAGTCGGAAACCATAAGAGGCAGTCCTTTTCTGAGGGACACAACAGGTTCCCAGCCAAGTAGCTCCTTGGCCTTAGAAATGTCTGGCCTTCTTTTGTGGGGGTCATCCTCTGTGTTTGGCCTAAACTCTATCTTTGCATTTGGATCTATAACTTCCTGCACTACCTGCATTACAGACAAGGGTTCAAAATTTTAAAACTCTCTCTTTTTTTTCCCCCCCCTTCAACTTCAAACATTAATACAGTCCCAATTCCCTGAGCCAAAAGGGACAAAAAAAAAAAAGGATAAGTTGTGAAGTCCTAGGTCGCCTCAGAAAAATTAGAAGTGATGGTTAATAAGGAAATGGTATGAAGTATTCTGGGGTAAAATCTGTAACGGATTTAGACTCAAAGCGAGTGATATCATACGAAATAATAGTGTGGTTTGTTACAAATACAAAACCGATATCAAAGTTCAAAGATGGGTTCCATGTATTGAAGAAAACAGATAAATTTGAGCGTCGATTTGGATCATAAGTTCAAATCTACAATTTAAATAGTAAATTTAATTATTTTTTGTAAGATAAAATACTGTAAAAAAAATGTTTGAGAAATAAGTTAAAACGGAGGCGCCAAACAAGAGCATAACTTATAATTAAATATATTACCTGAGCAAGTTCAAGCATGGTGAATTCACCAGGGTTACCAAGATTGAAAGGCCCCACATGGTTTCCTTCCATCAGCCGTATTAGACCCTCCACCTATTTTTTTTTTTTAGTGAAAAAAAAAACACATTAAAATTTATCATTAGTCATATTCACATACTGTTTAACATAGCTTGAACCCAACTACATGAAAAGGATATCAAACTATGCATCTCAAAAATATTTTACCAACAAATAGGAAACTAACAGTTAAATACCAATCTAATTACAAGATTAGAGATTAAAAATATCATTTTCTATATCTACCAAATTCCAACCACCCCATTATTCTCTCCACCAGCAGTATCACTTTGAAAGATGATTTGGGTTGTATTACAGTTTAATTGGAGTTAAACTTAAACCACAAACTAAGCATTAAATTTATAACTTATGTATCTAAATAACATCGACATGCCTAAGGTTTATCATATTCATATGACTAGAGAAATATATGGCCTGTTCATGGTCCGGAAGGACCATCCTTCCAACGTAACATATTAAAATAAAAAACATAATATGACATTTGTTTAACATAATATTAATATTAAAAGGGTGTAACATTATTTAAAGATAGTTAAATTTTCAGTGTTACACCCTTTCGATATCAACAGAGTTAGAAGGGCGTAATAAGAAATTACTAAATTTCATGGTGTTTTGTATTTTCAACGTATGTTAAAACAAATATCATGTTAAGTTGGAAGTATATGGTTCTTCTCAGAGGAGTACAATAAAAATCTGTACATATACATGTATATACATCTATTCAAATGTATGTGCGTGTGTGTGTGTGTAAATGTAGACAGAATATATACATATATGTGTGTGTGTGTAGTTTACCAGGTCAGAAACGTATTGGAAGCTCCTGGTTTGCTTCCCATCGCCATAAACAGTCAATGGCTCTTTCCTTAATGCCTGTACACGTAGTACTTTTACAATTATATATTTTTTAAAGGGAAAGAAACAGAAGAAAATAACGTACATTCGCAGATGGAAGAAAATAATTAATTTGACCTGAGCGACGAAATTGCTGACAACACGACCATCGTCGATGCACATACGGGGTCCATAAGTGTTGAATATTCTGGCAATCCTCACCTGCAAATATATATATATATATATATATATTACACAAAAACTTTTACACGTTGCTCAATATTTTTCTCCACATAATTAATACATGGCATTAATGTCATGTATCATAGTATAGCACACAAAATATATGAGGAGGTAAATAATTATTGCAGTTTTAGTCGTTAATTAATTTTTTAATGATATGATTTATTTACAAAAGCAGTTTTTTACGTTGTGTGATATAAATTTTTCAGATAAACACTCAAATATCAGATCTTTTAAAAATTAATCCAATTACTGAAACTATAAGTCTACCATTAGTCCATTACTAAAAAATGATAATTCCTACACTAAAAACTCTATATATATATATATATATGAGCATATTTAAAAACAAAAAACGAAAAATGTAACCTCAATGCCAAGGCCTCTGTGATAGTCCATGCTCAAGGTCTCAGCAGTGCGTTTTCCCTCATCGTAACAGCTCCTGACACCTAGATTAAGCCAAAATAATAATAATAATAATAATAATAATAAAAACAAACAAACAAACAAATAATAAATTATGAACAAACCACTAAGTTTCACGTGTTATGCACTATTTTATACAAGGTTACATCACAGCTTCACATGGTCCTCACACGTTAATACTACACGTGTGCATTTTCTTTACATATATATATATATATATATATAGTTGGTTTTATATCCGGTAATGTAAACTTTACTTATTGTGAATGTGAACTTTTAATTCACATTTACTTTAATTATATTTCTTTCTATATGAATTTAGATTCCTAAAAACTTATAATAATTGAAATTTACATTATCGGATACTATACGATACCGGATATAAGACTTGGTGTGTGTCTATATTTAAAGTAAGTAGTTTTGACTTGGGTTTGATTCACGAATTGGAACTAAATTGTTTGAATTAGAGTTATTTGATTTTTTAAAAAATAGTTAATATTTTGTTAACTTTCCTTAAAAAAAAAAAAACAAAAACAAATAATGGGTTGGAAAAATTTAGTTATAACAATTGAACAAAACGGGCACTCAACCGTACGGTCAAAAGCAACCGAAGAAGACTGAAAGAGAGTTAAGAGAAGAAGAGTCATAAGTTACCAATGGGGTTAACATTGCCCCAATAGGACTCGGCCTGTGGGTGCTGCAAAGGGTCACCGTACACCTCACTTGTGCTGGTCAGCAAGAACCTGGCTCCAACCCTCTTCGCCAGTCCCAGCATGTTCAGTGTCCCCACCACATTGGTCTTGTATTCAACCCTAATTCAGTCAAGGTCCCACCATACATATATATATAGTACGAATTTAGGAGCAAGTCTACTATTTCATTGCGGGCTTAATTTAACGGTTAAACAATGCTATCCCATACTTTTAGTATTGAAGTCTAGGCTTTCGTTCACTTAGGGGTCAATTTTAGAAGTGTTTATGTGCACGCCAAATACATGCATGAGTAATTTTTCAAAGATACCAATATTAGGATTGGACATGCAATTTTAATGTGCTAACCTAATTTGTTGAAAAGTTGTGTTGTGTATTAAAAAAAGAAAATTTCGAGTCTTCTATTTTGGTATTTTTCTAATTCTACATGCATGAACATGAAATAGGACACATCATGATGTTCACAAAAAAAAAAAAAAAAAATCACAGAATTATCCTAAAAAATAACACATCATGAAGGAAAAAAAAATCATGACACATCATGGAATTCAAACAAACAAAACTCTTAACGAAATTATTTTATAAAGAATTATCATTGCTCTTTCTAAATATAGCAAATCGGTTTCCAATCACAAATCTAACTAAATATAATAAAAAATGAAATAAAATTCACAGTTCAAAAACGTTGTTTACCTTTTATACCATTATAGAAAATCTACCGCGTGGCATCTTATTCATACGACAGCTAAGTGATGATTTTGAATTTTCTCGTGAAACAAACAGACAGAAAAACAACATTAAAAACAATAATAATAATAATTTTGTGGAAAAAAAAAAAGAGAAAAAGGATATGATAGTCTTGACGGGGTTGAACTTGTAATGGACAGGAGAGGCAGGGCAAGCGAGGTGGTAGATCTGGTCAACCTCGAGCAGAATCGGCTCAACGACGTCGTGTCGGATGAGCTCAAACCTCGGATTTCCGAAGTGGTGGACCAGGTTGTCCTTCCTTCCCGTGAAGAAATTATCAACGACGATCACGCTGTCCCCTCTCGCGATCAGACGGTCCACAAGGTGGCTCCCCACGAACCCGGCCCCACCGGTCACCACTATCCTCAGCCTCTTGCTCTTCACCCCCAGCGGCACTCTCCCCTGAATCTGATGATGATCTTCATGGGCCTCGTACAGGGCCCTCCTCCTCCCCACGTTGGGCTCGGCCTGCTGGTATTGATGGTGGGCCTCAAGTTTGGCCTGGTGGGCCCTGAACGGACTACGGTAGACGGTGAAGGAGACGGTGGCGATGGCCACGCCAACGAGGATGAAGAACAGACGGTGAATAAGGTTGTTGTTGTTGTTATTCATGTTTTTTCTTTTCTTTTTTTTTTTTGGGGGATTTTTTCAGAGATTTTTGTTTTGTGATTGATTTATAAAGGGATGGGAAATGGGATTTGAAAACTTGTAACAGAAAAAGAAACGGAAAAAGACAGGTGAGCTTTGGGAAGAGAGAAAGGAAAGGAAAGGAAAGGAATTTTGTGTTGTAGTTTGGGGTGTGGAAGGGGTGAGGAGAGGAGTTTTATGCATGAAATATGGCCGTATAATCGCTCCAAGGGTGCGTGGCTTGTTTGTGCATGTTCTTTTGTGTGTGTGTGTGTGTGGAAATTGTATATATTTGTATATGTATATATATATATGTATATATATATGTGCACATACAAATACAACCTTTGAACTTCTTAAACTTGACACTTGCTTTATGTATTTGGCAACAAGCCTATATATGTATATAAATAGGGAGAGAAAGTGAGATTATACATATATATATATATATTTAGAGTGAGATTATATATATATATATATATATATTTAGAGAGAGAGAGTGAGATTGACACATAACCCCCTTTGTAGAGTAATGAGATCTGTGGACTGGACGGCATAGACTGAAGTTTTTTAGAAGGTGAACAAACAATAAGGGGAAGGTTTTGAGCCAAAAAATAAAACTAAATAAATAATAATAATAATAATAATAATAATAAACAAGGAGGGGGAAGGTGAAATTGGGAGGAGGGATGATATTGGGAAGGGAATAACTAAAATGTTCCGAAAGTCTTGATGAAATGAAGAAGGATTTTGTAGGGATGAACCACCTGATAATATATATATATATATATATGTGTGTGTGTGTGTGTGTGTATGTGTGATGTGAATGATGTGAAGAAGGGCAGCTACAAACACGGGAAGGTGATATCTTAGGACCAATGATCTCCTCCTCCCGAAATTACACCATCGTGTACGCTAGTTGATCATTAAATTTTTTTTTTTTAATAAATAATAGAATGTTCTAACTGATAAGTTGCCACGTCCCAATTATTTATTTGTGTTTTCTAAGGGTATCACAAACTTAAAATTGAGTTAGCATTTGTAAATTGTTATTAACCTAGAACGGTGAAATCTATCTCTAGGTGAAAAGAAGGGTGCCTAACCCTTGGTATAGATCAGGTTAGTGTAGGATCTTGATTTGATTTGACTAGGTTTTAAGAATTATCTAGTTAGATTTAGATTCAAATTTAAATTATAAAGTATATGTGAACATATTATGTAATGTTGTGCTCCTTATTAGTGAATTATTCCATCTGTTCCTGTGGACAATACCACATCCACGTAAAATTTTTTGTGTTCTTCTTATCTCCTTTTTACTTTATTTTTTTTTTTTCATGAACATGATGAAGGTTCAATTTGGGATTGCTTTTAAAATGCCTAACAGCACTTTCTACATAAAACGATGCGATTATGATGTTTGGTTAAAAAAAGAAAAAAGTATACAAAAGCACTTTGTACAAACAACAATACATTTTTAAGTTATTTGAAGAAACTAGATTTTCTTAACTTCCGATTCTACTTCTACTTTTAGTTTACTTTTAGAGAACGTTATTTTTCATAACATACCAAGAAATTCTTGTCCTAAAAAGAATTGAAACACTACACAAAGTTTTGAAGAAAGAATCAATCAGCACAATACAGAACCTCTCTCCATGACAACGGAGCCAAAAAGGGCAAAATTACCCATTGGTTTAGAAGTGAAAACAATGTGATGTCACACTGGCCAAAGCAAAAGTTTTTTTTTCTTTTAAATCGACATTTATTGAACCGGCAGGTTTGGTCATTGGCATTAACGATGCCTGAGAAGTTGAATCCCAGATTTCAGGTCAAGGCATCAATAAACTAGTCCATTTGTTGGCAACATATAAATAAATTATGCATCAATAACTAGTCCATTTGTTGGCAACATATTATAAATAAATTATGCTTTCCCTCTCAAGTCTAAATTAAGTTTTTCATTTCAGTTTTTGTCTTTTTTAAAAAAATCAACAAAAATTATAATTAATTTTTAAAAAATAAACTAATTTTAACTTAAAATTTTCATTAAAATTTTCATTTCATAAATTATGCTTTCCCTCTCAAGTCTAAATTAAGTTTTTCATTTCAGTTTTTGTCTTTTTTAAAAAAATCAACAAAAATTATAATTAATTTTTAAAAAATAAACTAATTTTAACTTAAAATTTTCATTAAAATTTTCATTTCAATCTGGTGCACCAAATAAACCATATAACATTGAGAAACTGAGCATGCCTATATTGCTGGACATGCTGATGGACCAAATCTCTTCAGCCCATGTGACTGAGCATGCCTAAGTTGCTGAAGAACTTTTTGACTCGCCATAAATATAAATTTGCAACTTAAAAGATTTAGATGAACTCACGAGTAATTTGGGTCCACAAATGCCTTTAGCAATTGTCAAAGATACTTAATTCCCTTTTGCTATTACCAAAGACACTTTAATCTTTTTTCTAATCAAAGTAATAGATAATGCGGAAAAAAAAAATTTGCCTTTAGCAATTGTCAAAGTTACTTAAATTCCCTTTTGCTATTACCAAAGCATTTTAATCTTTTCTCTAATCAAAACCAAAGTAATAGATAATGTGGAAAAAAATTTGCCTTTAGCAATTGTCAAAGTTACTTAAATTCCCTTTTGCTATTACCAAAGCATTTTAATCTTTTTTCTAATCAAAGTAATAGATAATGTGGAAAAAATTTGTAACTTGACTTCTACTGGGTACATCTTCAAATTATGCTTTCAGCAAATGCACAAATGACAAAACTGCCCTCTTCGTACCCACATACACGCTAAATTAGCCAGATACAGCGAAAAAGAAGTACATATCACATTACAAAATGAGGACATGAATTAACTCTAGTAACGACGCATATCTTTTGGAGGCTTGAAGTTGAGCGGATGAGTTTCTTCGGTGGCAGTTTCGTCTTCTTTCCACATTTTGATCGTCTTGTCAGCTTCACAAGTAACAAGCCTTGAACCAGTGATGTCGTAGGAAATAGCATATATACCAGCTTCGCTATCCAATGAGCCTGCAATAACAAAGTTTTCAAAATCAAGTCTTCTTTCCACCCTACAGTCGAACCCGAATCAACAAAAAAAAAGAGAGTGAACAAATTTTAAACATTAAGACGACCAATTTACACATTACCAGGCTGTACAATTGTTTGGGCTTGCTGGAAATTGTGACCACTCTTCCAATCCCAGAACCACATACTCCCATTGTCACCTTCAATAAAATAAGTGGTAGAAAGTTGAATTATACTTGCTTTTGGTATATTAGAGAATAATATGTTCCCATTCCTTGTCAAAATATCAAGTTAGATTGATCCTTACCTCCTGTAGCCAGGACGCCTTCATCGTTGACGGCCATTGCATTGATTATAGTTTTTTGTTGAGAGCTGTTAACAAATTACCAATTATTTTGCAGTACAATTATTTTGCAGTGTTAGATTATGACCAAAAGTTTACTTAAAAAACCAAACAATTATTCACAAGATTTTTTTTTTCTTTTTTCCTGGAACGAAGTAAAAATTTATCCCATACAGACTAAGATAAAGAGGGTAAACAGAACACTACATCTAAGTTTCAGTAACCACCTTTCAAAAACAATGTTCAGAAACCACATTTGAATAAATATATGAATAATGACTTATTTGAATTACTCACAGCATGTTGTGTAGAAACTCCCCCTTCGGAAGGTTATATTTCTTTATGTTGTCAGCTGATGCAGAAGCAAAGCAATTCCTGGAAGAAGTATTAACAAATTGAAAAAAATATATTTAAGAAAAAAGGAAACAACCAGAGTTTAGAACAAGTATGATGAAATCTATCCGAAAACTACACTAGCAAATTCCTCCCTCCAATATTATACAAGACATAAGAGATGACATCTTCAGGCACATACTCTTTAGGATGCAGCGCCATTGCTCGCACCGACTTCTTATGGTGAGTGAGAGTTGTCATGGTTTTTCCTGCAAGGCGTACAATAGTGATGTTAAAAACAGAAAAAACAACTATTTGAAAATGGTGATGAGTTACTGTAAAACACAATTTACCGTATCTAAGGTCCCAGAACTTAATGGTCGAGTCATGAGATCCTGTTACAACTTGAGGATCCTGGAGAATGAAAGATAACTTCAGGCTTCATACATAACCAAATAAATGATAAAAACCAAAACATAAAAAGACATGACTTCCATAATTATAGTTCTCTCCTCAATTGCATACAGATCGCCCTGATTTTCTTGAAGATGATATTAGCAATGGGTCATTAGAAAAATCAATTGCCACAGAAAACAAAGTGCAAAAGAGAGCAAGAACTGCATACTGTTGGTCGAGTAAAAACTGAGCAAACTGTGTTCTCGTGCCCAGACAGTGCATGAATTTGTGTCTTGCTACGAATATCCCAGACCTGTAAACAATCAATGGATCTAACTATAAGAATATATAATGGAAACCCAGCAACAAAAGATCTTTCTTTTTGCTCATAAATCTCGTACCCGGCAGACAGAATCACGTCCCCCAGTAAGCAGAATGTCAATGGTGGGATGAACAGCCAAGCAGTAAACACCACTCAAATGTCCATGATACGAACGAATAACCTAAAGAGCAAAGATGTTAAATTTGTGGCACAGACAAAAATTAAGTAGAACTGAAAGAGAATATATCTTTCAAAGAGCTCGTTCTCACCTTATTCTGTTCAAGGTCCCAGCATTTAACTTGCTTGTCATCACCAGCAGAAAACATATATGTATGTTTGTCGCTGACAGCAAGGCCTAGATATAAGAACAATTTGCAATCATGAAATCACTACTTAAACTTTTACAGAGCATATTTACAAATATCGGTCTATGCCACCAGAAATAATTCATTAAGAACTAACCTCTTATTTGTTCAATATGTCCCGTCAGTGTAAGCTTTAGCGTTCCACTTCCTACATCCCATATCTGATGAACAAAAATTCAAAGAATAAACCAAAACCACTCAGAAAACCAAACAAGCGAAGAGAATCCAAACTGTATAAGCTCGTGAATCTGCACACGTCTGTGTGTGTGTGTGTGTGTGTGTGTATGCGTGAGACAGAGAGAAATTACAACAAAATTGATTAAAAGCTAAAACCTTCATAAGGTCATGATTTTTACCTTAAATTACAGAACGATATTGTCACATGATTCAGTTGACAAGGTTTTCATTGCTTATTTAGGATTTTAAAAATTCAAGTAAATTCTCAGCTAAATCTTGCCAAAAGAATCTTAATCAACCCTCGCAAAAGAAATCCAGATTTTTTTTTAACATCTACTGGCTAAATAATTTCATCCGGGACACGTAATATAACTGAGAGATCCTACTCCAAAACCCATACAGTAATAAAACATACAGGAAAAAAAAAAGAGAGAGAGAGAAGAAAAAGGTAGTTAGCTAATGAATGGCAGTTACATAGGGTTGACAATAAAATATAGAGAACCCCAATACCTTAATTGTCCGATCAGCAGAGCCAGTACAAAACCATGTATTACTGGGATCAAATGCGATGGATCTCACCCAACCCAAGTGACCACTAATCACCTGCACGATTAAGTTGACAGTGTCAAAATAGCCAACAAGGAACGTTAGGATAAATTGATATGAACAAAGTCAACAAACTTCAGGGTGATAAAGAAGAAGAGAACAAATGGAACAAAGCTGACATCAAATGTCATAGAGTAACAATTTAAACTTAACAAGGTTTTCAACGCAGCACATGTAAATGATCTCAGCAATTTACCATAAGAAGTTTAAAGTAAAAGACACCAATAATGACAGTTCAAAAAATATGGATCTAATCTGACCATGATGTCAAAACAAGAACCCAACTGCACCCCTCGCTGAAAACAAATGACTAAAAATCTCACCCTATAGTTCTTCCATGGAGGACGCCATACAGGACGAGGCCATTTGCTTGGTATTCTCTCCATTATAGCAGAAGTTGATAACCTTTCAGGCAACCCTCTAGCCGATATGATATCGGTGCTCTTGCCTAAGACTCCGACATCATTCCTGATCCAGAGACAAGAATATAAACATCATCAATTTTTCCCTACATAAAAAAAGAATAACAATAGTAAAAAAAAACAAAAACAAAAACAAAAAAAAAAAGAAACAAACAAACAAACAAAACAAAATAAAAATTGTACCATAAAACAAATGTTCAAGATAGCAAACTAAGCAGCATGGATCATCAGTGCCTTGAACTCGATAGCAAATGAAACATTCACCAAAAGCCTTTGAAGTCAAGAAGACTGTAACATTGCCCATTTTCAAAGGATAAGGTCATATATACAAATCGGGCGTGGAGGGGTTTTAAGAGGTTTTTCTTTCCAATAATCTACGCTCATTTCTACAACATCTCCCATTTTCAAAGGAGAAGGTCATCGACGCAACTTAAACATGGCGGAATTTGTAAAGGTTTTTTATCATCTAATCTACCACTATTTCATCACGAAACTATACATGAACAACGAAATATAAAAATCCGAGGATTCTGATTCATAATAACATCGGTCTTCAGATGTACAAAACCGAAAGAGAGACTACTTACGGTGGTCTTGGCACAGATGGACCGACAACCAAAGCATTTTGAGCTCCACCTTTCTGTTCATCCCTAGAACCCTCAGGACCTACAAAATCTCAAAAATTCAAATCAAGCCAAGAACTTACTCAAAACATATTAAAATGTCTAATTTACCAATATAACTCCACAAAAAACATGTACTCTACTATTCAATTACGTCTTAGGGCAAACTAATACAACTTACACGGATGAACATCAACAGTGAAAACGACATAAAATGTACCTGGAAGGGCAAGAACATTGGACGGAACCGAAGGCTGAGAACGGCCATCCGCCGCCGTCGCCGAATTAGGTTGGCGATGCGGTTGACTAGTGGTTTTAATTCCTCCATACTCTACATGTATCTATAAAGTAAAGGTTCATAATTTGAACTTTTTTCAGCGAAATCACCATTACCCAAAAAAAAAAAAAAAAAACTAAATAATCGTGAAAATGGAGGAGAATTTAATCGGCTAACCTTGTGACTGATACGAATCTTCTTACTGCAACCGAAAATGGAGGAAAAAAAATAGTCAAAGAAACGAATTTGAGAGAGTGAAAAGTAAGTAAAAAAATGAATATTGAGAGAGAAAGAAACCTTTGGGAATCGGGGGCAGCGAGGCGGCCATGGACGGGGGAGAAAAGGTCGAGAGCTCGCTTGAGCGACTTGAAGCTGAGCTTCTTCAGAGACTGTGGCTCCACCGGCTCCATCTCCAGGGTGGGCCCTGGCATTTACAGCTCCTCCTCCTCTTCTTCTTCTTCTTCTTCTTCAAAGTGATGGAATTACAGTCTGAGAAAAGTCAGGGTTTTAGGGCAAATCGCAGTTGCTTCTTTACTCCCTCCAAGCCGAGAGCGAACCGGATCCGAATTCGGATCATCTGTACCCGCTTTGTAAATTTCGGTTCAACTTGTTCAGGCTTCTTGGGGGCCCATCTGTGGCCCAAACTATGTGGACTGGGCTTTGAGCTGAGATTGGGCTTAAGTTCAAGATCGGTCCCAATGTCGTTTTGAGTTTGTTGTCGTTTTTAGTGATTGCTTCATGTTTTCATGAATTTGTGCCGTTTTATCCATTTCATTGTCGCTTAGTGAAAAATGGTTTTCTTTTTCTTTTTCTTTTTGCTCTTCTCCATCCTTTTGTTAGAGTTATCGCGTTTTATTTTAGTTTGTGATTACTGGTTACCGAAATGGTCGTTTCCTTGTGTTATATCGTTTTAAAAATTATTGTCGTTTCTACTTATTGTCGTTTTTTAAATCAATATTATTCAATCGTAGTCGTGTTCTTTCTATCTTCCCATTTGTGGCCCAAACTATGTGGACTGGGCTTTGAGCTGAGATTGGGCCTAACTTCAAGAGCTGGTCCAATGTCGTTTTGTGCCTGTTGTCGTTTCTTGTGAATGCTTCATGTTTTCGTGAATTGTGTCGTTTTATTAATTTCGTAGTCGTTTATTGAAAAATGGTTTTCTTTTTTTTGTTTTCTTTTTGCTATTCTACTTCCTTTTGCTAGAGTTGTCGCCTTTATTTTAGTTTGTGATTACTGGTTTCTGTAATGGTCGTTTCCTTGAGTTATAACTTTTTAAAAACTATTGTCGTTTCTACTTATTGTGGTTTTCTAAATTGTAGTCGTTTTTTATTCAATATTATACATTTGTACTTCTGTTGTTCCTATCTGTTCTTTATATATATATATATATATATATATATATGGATTTCTCGTAGGTATTGGTTATGCTGGTATCGTTTCCCTTTTTGGTGTCGTTTGTGATATATATATATATTTTGTTCTTGTCTTCTTGTCAGTCTTTCTTTATTGTCATTTTTTTTTCATGTATATAAATTTTCTTGCCGTTTCATGTAGTTTATTTTGTAGTTATCGTTAATGCTGACATAGTTTATTTTGTTCGTGTCGTTTTATTTATACATCATTTCACAACTTAACTATCGCCTGAATACGTTCTTTTCTAATTGGGCTATTCCTTGGCGTTTTGCTTCATTGTCAATTGTCATTTTCTCGAGTTACTGTCGTTTTGTAGCTACCTATCGTTTCTTCTAGATGTTGCGTTACTTGTTTGTGCGGTTTCGAAGTCTTGTTTTTCTATTTTGGCATTTATTGTCGTTTTTTTTCTCTTTTATCAATTTGTTATCGTTGCTTAACGTTTCATGTCCATTTTAAGTTCCCCCCCCCCCCCCCCCCCTTTTTTTTTTTGAAATGGGGTGTCCTTTTCAAGTTTGTTGCCACTAATAAAGCATTGTCGTTTTTTTTTATGTCGTTTTCAGTAATCCTCTTGTTTTCTAGAACGATGACAATCTTAGGTGAATGTTATTTTTCTAATGTTGTTTCCCTTTTAATGCCGTTTTAATAGTCATTTTATTTTTATTTTTTTGCTGTTTTTGTCGTTTTAATAGTCTTTTTATTTTTATTTTTTTGCTGTATTTCTTTCTAGTTTTTTGTACAATGTTTTAGTGTGATTTTGCACGGTGTATTATTAGTTAAGGGGGAAAAAAGCTTGAAAAAAAAAAAAAAACTGTTTAATGATATTGTCTTTTTTTCTTTTTAACATAAATGACAACACAAAAGAACTCAAAGCCTGTCTTCTTGATAAGTTTTTTGCATAAATGACTCTTTTTTTTTTTTTAAATAATACATTTAAAAAAAATTTAAAAAAAAAGTGAAGATGGAGAGGTTCTAATTTCTTGCAAAGAAACTTCCTGGCTCTGGTAGGTGGTCCTGGCATGTAGGTGCAACCTCTAATTAGTCTCCCATACGCAAAAACTACAAGTCAAAAGTTTTCCTTCATTTGCCATGTTGAATTTAGAGCCAGCCACCCAATTTATTGTTCCACCGAAAGGGAATAGCCAGATCTTACCCTTTGCCCCTTTTTATACCCTTGTGCACTGTGCTAGTTTGTTGGTATTTCTCCTCCAAAGGTGTGATTAAAAGGAGTTTTAGTTGACGAATTTAAATAAAACTTAATTAAACTCTCAATAAGTGTCAATTAATGACAATTTATAGTTGAGTTAGATTGAAGACTGAGTACTATTTTTCATTTTTATTATTATTATTTTTTTGAAATGCAAACTCCGGCTTTCGACCTAAAAGTAAGTTAATTAAGTACAGCTAATATAAACTCATTTTTATTCTTGCACAACTTTAACCTTTATATAAACTCACACATGACATACACCCATATTACATTTACATATACAAATATGTAAATAATAATAACCTAATTAAGTACAGCTATATAAGCTGAATGAAACCAAATTATACTTATTATTTTTTGTTATTAGTATCATACATCTTGCTAGAAGCCAAAACACAATTATTTACACGGAGAAACAGAAATTCTATTCAACTCTATTACTCACAAAAGTCTAAAAAAATACGTCCCTGTTCTCACAATTAAAGCATGCAAGGAAACATGTAGTACATGAGATTTTTAAACTATGTTCGTACTTTAATAGTTCGCATTACGCGCCTTTTTTTTTTCTTTTTTTTTTTGGGAAAATAGTATACGCGTTTATTGCTAGGTCCCATATGTAGATGCGGATCCCAAATATTTTTCTATTATTCTAACAGTGAATATCTAATCATGATCGTGAAGAAACTTTTGTATCTTCCAAGGGTTAAAGTGGGATTGAAAAATAAAATAAAAAAATCTTTTTTCTCATGATGACATTTACACATAATATTGTAAGACAATGTCATATTTTTTTTTTTAATGGAAGAATGTTATACTACTGTTACAATTGTGAGTGAAACATAACCACGCTAATTAATAGAACAACGAATGAGTAGTGTGACTCATTTTTTAATGTCAAGAGGAAAATGCTAGATATTGAAACCAATATCCTTAACTTTTAGAATGTCTAGAACGAGTTCCTGACTTATAAAATTATCTCAAAATAATTATCATATCAATTTAACTATTAATAGAGCTATAAATGAATGATATGACTCATTTTTTAATAGCAAGAAGAAAATGCTAGATATTAACACCAAGATCCTTTAACTTTTAGAATGTTTGAAACGAATTTCTGAGTTATAAAATTATCTCAAAATAATCATTATATCAATTTAACTTTTAAAATTATCAAAAAAAAAAAAAAACAAAGGACCTAAATACTGCAAAGGAAGAAAAGATCGAGTCAACATTTGAATTACTGATTATGACTTAGAATCTAACACAATCTCAGAATGATTCTTTATTTGATTCCAAAATCGATGGTAATAACAATGATAACAATTTTTTTTTTTTAACAATTATTCTCATTTACACTCTTTTTAGTTTTAGGGTCATTCTCAAATTTTTTTTTTAAATTTTAAGAACTTCATTTTGCCCATTTGTAGTGAATTAGTATAACTTAAACCTCTCTATTAGAATCAAAGTTAAAAGTAAACAAAAAAAAGGGAGTCAACTGTGTTAATTTGATAGAAATTCTAACATGAAGAAATTTAGTGAAATTAATTCTTCATCATCATCTTCTTCTTCTTCTTTTTTTTTTTTTTTTTTGTCTAAACTAAAATTCTAATAAAGGAGATTAAGTAAATACTAATTTGATATTTAGAGATAAAGTTAGAGTTTTTAAAATTTAGAGATAAAATGAAAAGGACACTAAATTTCATAGACACAGATAAAAATAACGAGAGTGATATTGTTCTTTTTACTGCACAAGCTCTTTTTTTTTTTTAAATACTGGAAAATCTATTTAGGATTCGTTTGGTGTTTAGGTCGAATTTGAGATGTAATGAAAATTTTAAATTGAAATTGATTGATTTTTTAAAAATTAATTATAATTTTTATTGATTTAAAAAAAAAATAAAAAAATCAATTATAAAATACAATTGAGTTCAGACTCAATTTGTATTTTAAAATAGATGCCAAAATTTAGTGTACATGCCATCTACATAATAATAAGTAGATGCCAAAATTGTCACCTAATTAATCTCCACAATCATCACCTAATATATTATTTTTATTTATTTGAAGATGAATAATACATATATTTTTATTTTAAAACTAGTGACGGTGACCAAACCAAAACTCCAAAACAACACAAAAAAACCAATATTACCGTCAGCACTTCATAAAACTACTTAATAATAGGTAGATGCCAAAATTGTCACCTAATTAATCTCCACAATCATCACCTAATATATTATTTTTATTTATTTGAAGATGAATAATACAGATATTTTTATTTTAAAACTAGTGACGGTGACCAAACCAAAACTCCAAAACAACACAAAAAAACCAACAGTACCGCCAGCACTTCATAAACCAAAAACGGACTCAAAACTCAATAAAAGAGAGTCAAAACACACAAACACACACACACACACACACACACACAAATTCAAAAACCAAAAAAAAAAAAAAAAAAAAAAAAACCAGAAACCAAAAAAACAAACCCAGAGATGATAGAGCAAGAGCGTCACGGCGGCGCGCCCCACGGCGTCCTGCTGGCGGTGGTGGTGACGATAGTGGTGTTGGTGCCGTTCCTGCTGGGCGACCAGGGCGAGGCCGTGACGGAGGCCATCTCGGAGCTCCTCAGCCCCTTCGGTCTCCTCCTCCTCCCGATCGGCCTCCTCCTCGCGATCCAGTTCCTCTCCTCCGACCGAGGCTCCTTCGTCGCCGCCATCTTCTCCACCGGCGAGCCCGACTCCATCCACCGCGTCAGCGGCTCCCCCGTTGGCGTCGCCCTCTTCCTCCTCCTCATCCTCATCCTCCTCAACAACCGCGTCTCCATCTTCGGCGGCGACGGCGACTCCGGCGACTGATACGCCGTCTTTTCACCCGGATCCATCTGTTAGTTGCTGCTTCTTTTTTCTTTTTTTTTTTGCTTTTTTGGGTTTTCAACTGTACGTAGCTCGAGAAAATGGGGATGGGCTGATTTTGTAATTAGCGTTGATTGCGGAGGACATGAATGTCATTTCGTCGTGTATTATTTTGCTGAACTCTGAGCTGAAACTCGATCCCATGTTTGCATGTTTCGAGGCTAAATTCCAGAATTACCCTTGGATAGTTTTTCTCTTTTTGGAATTTTGGTTCTTGAGATGGGTGGGTTGATTTTGTAATTAATGTGAATTTCTGAGGTCAGGAATGTCATTTTGATCTCTGTTATTGGCGCTACTGTGCTGAAATTAGCTGAACTCTGAGATCTGAAACTCAATGTACGTTGAATATTTGAGGTTAAATTCCAGAACTACCCTTCGAGTAATTTTTTTTGGGGTCCAAAGTAGTGGTGGAAGGGTCGACGGAGGAGCCCAGTGTCGTCGCATGTTTGGAGCCGGAGGAGCCACAGCTAGTTTGGCACTTTGGCTCCTTCAACTTTTTCTTTTCTTTTTGTCGTTTTCTGATTTTTCTTTTTTCCTTTTCACTTTTTGTGTCGTTCTATGTTCTTGCTTTTCGTCACGCTTGCACGTGCCCATTCCTTATTGCATGTACACCCCTTTGTGTGTGTGTGCGTGTACAAATTTTTGTAGATGTTGGAAAAAAAAAAAAAAAGAGATTGGTGATGTTTTCATGCTTTCTTGTCTTGGGTAAGTTTATTGATTGCATGGATGGGATGACAAGAATTTTAATTCTAGGCCTTCAATTGTTGGCAAACCCAGATTTAAAAAAACATGCAATGTATAGTCTTTCTTGTCTAATGCTAGATATTATATTGCGTCACGATTTGATCTGAAAGCTATAAGAATTTTTTTTTTAAACCTTCTTTTAATGCAATAAGTAAATTTGCTAGAACATTTGTATATATGTATTTGTTAGGAATTTTTTTAATGGGAAATTTATTTGGGTAAGTGTATTATGCTTAAAGCATGTGATGGTGCTGAAGAGTTGCAGGCTGCAGATTCGAAAAATGGTAAATTTTTTTTGTTTATAATATGCTCAAAGGGTTTTATTTATTTATTAATAATTGGGTGATTAAAAAGGGTTTTAATTGAAAAATCTGAAGTTTAGTAGGCGACATCTGCATGACTTGACTTTCTTCGTTTTAAGGAAAAAATAAGTGCAAGTAGAGTAGAAGTAGTGGCAGAGTGAGAATCTCTGAAACAATGCAGACGCCAAATGCAGCGAACCGACAGAAACATGTGAGATGTGTAAATTATTTTCTGGAGTGGTGGGTAAAATCTGAGTTATAGATCCAAAAAGGAAATAGTTTATAGGAATTTGTTATGCATTAAATTAATATATATGTTTCTTCTTAATTTGGGAGCAAATCGTGGAATATTTTGCATGCTGTACTTGTAATTAGGCTCCTCCTGGTTCCCAAATGGATTGCAGAGGACAATGTCTTAAATGTAAAAACGTGTTAATGCTAACTTAATACATGAGATCACCTCACTATGTATCTCAAATACATTCGTTTAGAGATAAGACTTGCCGTAAGAATTTTCAAAGAAAAATCATGTTAGCGATTGAGACAACCCCTTTAATAATGCCCGGAGTTCCCTTCCCAAGCTTTTTATTGAGGAAAAAGAAAAAGATTGAAGGGATACAATCGGCGACAGAGACACTGTACCTTTTTTTTTTTTTAATGGAATTACGTTTTCATGAAAACATCATTTTCCAACTTTTTTAAAGGTTTCAGCTTGATTGGATTTTCGCCCGTGAATATATTTAATCATAGCATCAATTTTATTTTTATTTTTATTTTTTCATGTTTTTAAGTTCATTCAAATTACTCGTTGGTGACAGTTTAGGCGTCACAACACAAGAAAGTGGCATAGCATGTAAATGCTCCTCTCTCTCTCTCTCTCTCTTTTCTATATATATATATATATATATATATATATATATCTAAAACACACATGAGTAAAAGAGTGCCTTTCACAGTTTCACTCATCAGAGCGAGACAAGGAGAGCAGTGGCTCTTAAACTCGGACCAGGCCGTTCAAAAGCGGGCTCCGTTCTTAGCCCATTACTATATGGGCTCGACTCGGCGACTTTGAAGCCCAAACGATAGAAGGGACGGAGAAAAGGAAAGCACACGACAACAGTGCCGGGTGAAACCAGAAAAATAAAAAGGAGAGTACTCTAGATCATAATCTTTACAGGGAAGCCGAACAAGTATGTCATGAGAAACAAGCAAAACTGTACCGTGGCATGAACAACTTTCATACAAGCTGCCTATCACATTGAGCAAATACAGCAAAAAGAAGAGAATTGAGGCCACATGATCCAATATAAGAATGATGCAGAGAGGATCTGCATAACACATCAGATTCTGATTGTTCAATTACGCTATATTTCATGACAACAATAGCTCCATCTGGTGTGGAACCCGAGTACATCTTCGCATTTCACCAAATTCACTACCCCAACCCCATCCAGGATTGCAAAGCAAACGGCCTGTATGACAAAAAGTCAACTTGGATAAGAGGAAAATCCCGCGTCAAAGAAGTGGAACTCGCTGTTGCCTTCTTTTGATCAGCTATTACTTTGAGTCCTGGACTGCTGGCTCATCATTATAGTATCGTGGAAAGGATACCAGGTTCTAGCCACGCTGCAGTTAGCCAGTTCCTGTTTTGTTCATAATGGTGGAAAATTTTGTTAATCATTTGCTAAATTTTGCAACATTACCATCAAGCTAAAACGAAACAATCCAGATTAGAATCCTCTTGACAGCCAAGACAACATAAAGAACATTTCTGATGCCAGGTTCAATGATGGAACGTGTTTGAGAATAGTTGCAAAGAAATGACGTCAAAAACTAGGAATTCAATGATGAGAGTGGATGTTAGAGCCCTAAGTTGAGACCCACGGAGTTTGAGATTCCATAAGGGGAGAAAAAATCCTAATTGAACTGATGAAACAAAGCCAATAAGCATGAGGAAGACCATTAGCCAAAGAAAAAAAAAAAAAAGGATTCAGAAAAACATTACCATTTGGCTGGTATCAGCCTTGCAATTTCAAATACTAATTAAACATCTCAAAGAAGAAAAGTGACTTGCACTTAAACATTGTAGCACAAATATTCAACAATAAAATTCAACCTATAATGACTTTTAAAATATCGCCAAAATTTACAACAACAAAATGAGATACACAATTAATATATGTTTCTAATGACAAGGAAATCATGACATGATTCTCTGTAACGCATTAAGCACTCACCTTTATGCTAATCCAAGATTATGTAGCCTATCGCAATGAGGAGCTGGCATTTTCTTATTCCAATGCCGCCTTTGGAGCTCTATCTGACAGTAGCGCATAAGCCTATTTCGGTAATCCTTGATCACGCTATCCTCGATATCAGCTCGGGCAGGACTTCCAAGAGGATACTGCTTATCAAATGCTGCTGACTTAACATAAAATTCAATCCCATATTTCTCAGTTGTCTTGGGAACCTGGTAGGCATAATTCTCACGCAGCGAATAGTCGGGCTCCGAAAAAGGCAGATAAGCAAGCAATATGATGATCAAGAACGGTAACACCTGAAGGAGAAGCATGAAATTAAGTCCAGCCCCATAAAACTCCTCCCTCTGCTGACCACCCATTCCTCGGGCCCGATAAACATGAGTCGCTCGAAACATGTCACCCTGGCCAAAAAATGCCCTGAAAATCTCATCAGGATCAAAGTCATCATCAAAAAAGTCCTGCCCGGTTCGCCTCCGTCGCCTCCTGACATTGTGCTGCTGGTTATACTCGAATTCATCAACCAATCCAGTCTGATCATACTGTCTCCTAGACTCTACATCACTCAAGCACTTGAAGGCCTTGCTCACCTTCTTAAACGCCTCCTCCGACCCAGGCGCCTTGTTCTTGTCCGGATGAACTTTCAACGACAATTTCCTATAAGCCTTCCTAATTTCCTCAACCGAGCATGTCCTCTCCAAACCAAGAACCTCATAATAGTCTTTGTTCCTCCTAATCTGCCTAACCAACTGAACATGTTCTTCACTGTAACTCCTCTCCCCATTCAAACCCTTGTCATTTTTTGCCGGGCCAGGCTCATCTCTAATCTCATTATCACTTTTCCTATCGTTGCTCGACTCCAAGGGTGACTCGGAATCAAGCTTCTCACATTTCGCCAAAAGTTCATCAACGGGCAAACCCCGATTAAGTCGCTGCGCAATTTTGATAAACTTAAAAGCACGCTCTTTGTTACCCGACCCAATTGCTTCTTCAGCAATGCGAACACATCTAATGGCTTCGTCCTTATTACCCTCCATTAATGGAAACTCAACCAACAATTCCCAAAACCCGAACACACAAAACAAACACGAAACTCTTTCCAAACAAAGAATGCCAATTTCACATATTAGGGTTTTATCAAGCTTCGTCCTTATAAACCTTCATTAATGGAAACCTAACCAACAAATCCTCAAATCCAAACGAACAAACCAATTTCGCAATTTTCCAACAAAAATATTATAACTTTCACGATCCTTAATATCCTATTGAGATCTCCTGATTCAGAGAAAATTAGTGTTTGATTAGCCAGACGAAGAAATTGAATTTCGAAAAAAATTAAGTGTAAATTCGTATGAAAAATTCCAGATAAAAGATTTTCAAAATTCGGAAATGGGAAAATCGAAATCGATCGAAGAGAATTGAGATGAGAGAGATAAAGTCTCACCAGAGAAAAGGATCGGAAGCTGGAAAACAGAGGCGAAGCAAAAAGAAACCCAGCCGAGAGGTTTCGAGTAACCCTGTGTGGGTAACTATATGGTGGAGCATTAAACCAGCATTGATTGTCAAGTGATCGAATCAGAGGATGCCACGTCAGGATCGCGGGGGTATGAGGACGGTGATAGTATCTTCTCTAGCTGTGCGTAACTGTTTGCCTATTCCTTTTTTGTTGAGCTGAGCTGATTAACAAGAAAACGACAATGGAGAAAAACGACATGAGCCTAAAAAGGATCTAAAACGACAATGAACACAAAAACGACACTGAAAAAGTATAATATTACTGAAGGACTTCTTCAGAGAAAACCACAGCATGTGAAGAAACAACATTACTAGAAAAATGAAGAAAATCAAGAGAGGAAAGAAACATGCAAAACGGCACTAAAAAAGAAAAGGACTAAAATACGACACGACATGAAGTTGAAAAACGACATCATTATGAAAATTGACAAGAAAGACATATAGGACAACGAGTCGTAGACATCAGTTTGAGAAACAAGAAAATAAGTATAATGTTCCTTGTGTACCAAAAACAAGTATAATGTTAAAAACGACATAAAATACATAACAACATGAAGTTGAAAAACTACATCATTATGAAAATCGACAAGAAAGACATATACGACAACGAGTCGTAGACGTCAGTTAGAGAAACAACAAGCAGCAAGCAGCAAGCAGCATAAGCAAATAGGTATAAGGTTAAAAACGACATAGAATAAATAACGACTACAATTTTGAAAAGAAACCACGAAAGAAAAGCAACATCAGTTCAGAAACGACGTTATTTGAAAAACGACAAATGTTAACTAATAACAGAAACCGGCAAATCAACTATAAAAAAAAAAAAGACAAGAGTACAAGAGAAACTACATGAACAGTGAAACGACAAGGATTAAAAAAAAAACGAAGTGAACTCTTAAGAAAATACATCATTATGAAAAAAGACAATAAGGAGAAATACGACATGAACAGCGACAAGCAATAATGAACGACATCAATTAGAGAAACGACGACAAATCAGAAAGCAAGTAAAAATCACAAGAATTGACAAAACATACCCATAACCTTCAGCCGCCAGAGTACCATAGATGATATAACGACATAACCTAGAAAAAGGACTAGAAAATAGGAGAGAAAAAACACAATGACGAGACCGACAACAAGGGATAATAAGGTATGACGTGGAAATACGACAATGACTCGTGGATGACAATTATACAAAATTCGACATCATGAGAGGAAAAAGAAAGCAAACAGAATAAACCACAATGATATATATATTAAAAGGGCTCTTTTTTTTTGTTTTTAATATATCTATATATCAGTGCTCCTTGAACTTACAAAACAGTTGTAATTTATTTCATGCATTTTTAATTTCGATAATTTACAACAATAAAACATTATCAAATAACATAAATGAGAAAATCACAAAATAAGACGATCAACAACCTGATTTGGAATTATCAAAACTTAAGAAATGATCAAGAAAAATATTCAACACCGAAAACAAAAACCAAATCAATAACTAAATTCTATTTGCCCCTCTTTCTACATAAGGTTCCAGACTTTCAGCCTAAAAAGAAAAAGCACGACAGGAATTTTGGAAGGACAAAATATGTTATTAATGTGTAGCCACTTCTTGCATAGACTACATTTTTTTTCTCTTTTTTTTTTTTTTTTTTGGGTGTAGAATACATTGAGGAGAAGAAGAATGACCAAAGATAATTTACTCCAATCTCGAATGAAAGATGAAAAATCTGACCAAAAAAAAAAATCTAGCGGAGGGGTAATTTTGTAACAAATTCAAAGACTGACCGGGAACATTTGAAATAAGTAGAAGTTTGGGAGCACGCTGAAATCAAAGTGATAACGTTTGAGGGGCGAGTTCTTAAAATTTGTAAATTTTCAGAAAATAGTACTAAAAAAAATAATAAAACAGGTTAAATATATTAAACAGTGAAATTCATGAAAGTTTAGCTTGTTGCACACGTTTGGAAAACACCAAGAGGTGGTTCAATTGGTGCACCATTTCCCAGTCTTCACGTTCTCTAGGAGTCTTCAATATGTCTTGTCTTCTTCTGTTGACTTGACTTCACTTCTTCTCTCTCCAACGTATCAACCGGTGCGAAGACTTAAAAAAAAAAAAAAAAAAAAAATCGGGCTTTTGATATTGGAGAACCCAAAAACTGATAGACAAACCTCTCTGCCTTCAACTGAAAATTCCGCAAAAATTAGCTTTCGTCCTTAACCGACCACCATGTCCAAAACGAAACTTGAGAACCAGATCACTAGTTCATTTGCCTTTTGGTCTTTGTTCCTTCATGCCATTCTTCTCTGTTTTGTGAGCTTATTATTGCAACCTACCACCGCCATTGCCGCTGCATTAGGCAATGAGACTGACAGGTTTGCTCTGCTCAAGTTCAAAGAATCACTTTCCGGTGATCCGCATGGAGTCACGAGCTCGTGGAATGATTCGATTCACTTCTGCAAATGGCCTGGAATTTCATGCGGCAGACGACATCAAAGGATAACGGCCTTGGACTTACGAGGCTATAACTTGCGAGGGTCCTTGTCGCCTTATATCGGAAACCTCAGCTTTCTGAGGTTCATCAACGTAGAAAATAATAGCTTCTTCGGTGAAATCCCTCCGCAAGTCAGTCATCTCCGTCGGTTGCTACATCTCAATCTTAGTTACAACATGTTGGAAGGTAAGATTCCAATCAACTTGAGCTACTGTTCAAACTTGAGGATCTTAAGACTCAGAGGAAACAAACTTAATGGAATGATTCCCTCGGAGCTTGGCTCTTTGATGAAGCTTGTTGAGCTTGGTCTTTTCAGAAACAATCTCACAGGAGTCATCCCAACCTCCTTGAGTAACATTTCTTCACTTCGTTATTTTTCAGTTGGAGAAAATAACCTGATGGGAACGATTCCCTACGAGTTTGGCAGATTGAAAAAATTAACTTTTTTTTCAATAGGACCTAACAATCTGTCTGGTGAAATACCCCTCTCCCTCTTCAATGTATCATCCATGAGCATTTTCTCAGTTGCAGAAAACCATTTTAAAGGCACTCTTCCTCCCAACATCGGCTTCACACTCCCTAATCTTCAAGGATTTTACATAGGTCTTAATGAATTCTCTGGGATGATTCCAGATTCATTTGCAAATGCTACTAAACTTCAATTAATTGATGTTAGTAGTAATAAATTTTTCGGGCAAGTTCCGGCTAGTTTGGGAAATCTTCCGGATCTTTGGTTTCTCGAAATGGGCCACAATAGCTTAGGAAATTATTCAGCTAATAGTTTGGACTTTATTCCAGCTTTAACAAATTGTAGCCAACTGGAACTATTGGGATTCGGTCATAATAATTTTGGAGGTGCTTTACCCAACTCAATAGCGAATTTGTCAACCCGGCTCACTTGGTTTTCTCTTAGAGGCAATCAAATATCTGGAAATATTCCTGCGACATTGGAAAATCTGGTCAACTTAATGATCTTGTCCACGTCGGATAATCTGTTCACTGGTATCATTCCAGCTTCTTTGGGGAAGTTACAAAATTTGCAGTTTTTGGGTTTGAGCCAGAACAATTTATTCGGGAATATCCCGACATCAATGGGAAACCTCTCTCGCGTGTTTAAACTTTATCTAGATCATAACAGGTTCGAAGGAACTCTTCCTCCAAACTTTGCAAACTTCCAAAATCTACAATACCTTAATATTTCATATAATATTCTAAATGGAACTATACCCAAAGGAGTTTTAAGTCTTCCCTCATCTATCCGACTCGACTTTTCCCAGAACTCATTCACCGGGAGCCTTCCTGCAGAAGTGGGCAAGCTAAAGAATATCAATCTACTTGATTTTTCAGAAAACAATCTGACTGATGAAATTCCAGAAACCATTGGTGACTGTCAAACTCTTGAATTCCTTTCCCTGCAAGGGAATTTCTTTGAAGGTGCCATGCCTTCTGCATTGGCTTCTTTAAGAGGTCTTCAGTACTTGGATATTTCTCGAAATAACTTGACCGGGCAAATCCCGCTCGGTTTAGAGAAACTTCCTTTCTTGGAACATTTGAATCTTTCTTTCAATGATCTAGAGGGTGAAGTACCGAAGAAAGGCATTTTCCAGAATGCAAGTGCTGTATCCTTCATTGGAAATACCAAGCTCTGTGGTGGCGTACCGAAATTGCAGCTTCCTCCATGTCCCACCAAAGCATCAGCACAACGAAAGACCAGAGGACGCAAACTAACAATCATTATAGTTTCGACGATTGTGATTTTCCTTCTGTTTTCATCTCTGTTTGTCTTTTATTGGAGGAGAAAATCAGTAAGGAAATCGTCCTCTGCACTCTCAGAAATAAGCTTCTTTTCCACTGTTTCATACAAGACGCTTCATGAGGCAACCAACGGATTCTCTCCAAGCATGTTGATCGGAACAGGTAGCTTCGGCTCTGTGTATAAGGGAGTTCTTCAACAAGAAGAAAGTGTAGTTGCTGTGAAGGTCCTCAATCTTCACCAAAAAGGTGCTTCCAAGAGCTTTATTGCTGAATGCAATGCATTGAGAAACATCCGGCATCGGAATCTCGTCAAGATCTTGACATGTTGCTCGAGCATTGATTACAAGGGCAACGAGTTCAAGGCTTTAGTATTCGAGTATATGTCCAACGGAAGCCTGGACAAGTGGCTGCATTCGAAATATGATGGAAATGACCAGTCAAGAGGATTGAACCTGATTCAGAGATTGAATATTGCTACAGATGTGGCCTCCGCAGTATGCTATCTTCATGATCATTGCGAACAGCCGATCATTCACTGCGACTTGAAGCCGAGCAATGTCCTTCTTGACAATGAGATGACTGGCCATGTTGGTGATTTCGGATTATCAAAGCTGCTCTCAAACACCACTGGTGTGTATGAAAGTGGAAGTAGTACAATTGGAATAGAGGGGACCATTGGCTACACTCCTCCAGGTAACAATTATGTATTTCTCAAGTTCTTGGAAGTTTTTTTTTTTTTTTTTTTAAATAATAACTATAAATTAGTTAATGTTCTGTATGTACTTAACATTAAACATGCAATTGCTTGTGATCATCTCTTTCTCTTTCATAACAGTCGATCACTTATATTTCATCTTTTTTGTATTCTACAAGTTGAAATGCATAAATTTATAGCAGTTAATTTTTTCTCTTTTTTGTATTTTTGATTGACTTTTGTTACTGTCCTTTCAGTCATAATTATAAATAACATAGTTTGTATTTGAAGTAAATTTTTTTTTAAATATACTATTAAAAATTGTGACAGTTTATTTTTCTCTATATTCAGCATTAATTAAATCTGCAACTATTATCTTTCTGGTATGAACTAATACATTTTTATTATTACATACAAAAAGAAATTACAAATTTTGTCTTGTTATGAGTTGCTTGTAGAGTATGCAACCGGTGGTGAGCCATCGAAACAGGGAGATGTGTATAGCTATGGAATCCTTGTGCTAGAGATGTTCACAAGAAGAAGGCCCATCGATGAAACTTTCAAAGATGATTTCAATCTCCATAACTTCGTCAAGATGGCATTGCCTGACAGGCTTGTGCAAATTGTGGACTCTTTTCTTCTCCCTAAAGAAGTAGAAGAAAACGCATTAAGAGCTAGTGAAGACAGGAGAAACTACAATGGCAACAACGGAGGTATTGAGATTGAAGTGGAAGAAGTAAACATCAACTTTGAAAACCGACACCGAATCAGTTCTCATCTGCAGAAGTGCTTGGTTTCGGTCCTGGAGATCGGACTTTCTTGTTCAAAAGAATCACCAAATGAAAGAATCAAAATAGAGGATGTGACCAGGGAAATTCAGCATATCAGAAAGGCTTATTTGAATGTTGAGATCAGTGGACAGAGAAGAAAGTCCACCTAATCACTAGGTGTTTGTCACATATATTTACGAATGTTGAGCTTTTTTTTTTTTTTTTTTTTTTGTGTGGAAAGGATTGTTGATCTTGTACTTTATAAATTAACACTTGATCAGTTCAATAATTTCCTACAAATATAATAAAATATGTACTTTAGCTAGACGGGGTTCAAAATCTAATGACTTTGCTCTTAATCTATTGAAAACATTATTTTGCATTTTTGCGAATGTATTTAAACTGTCTTGTGTTTCAATTTCAGGTGGTTGAAACTTTTCTATATGAAATCGGACGGTGAAGATCTCTCCTTCTTAAATATTGGACTTTGACATTTGTACTTGCATCTACTTTTTAAGCTAAGCTGCCATGTTTATGGTTGTTTGTATTCTAATTTCTTTTCTTTGGATATACCTATATCTAATTATGGATTGTGGTCATGACGATTTTTTTTTTATTTTTTTTCAATTGTCATATAAATGATATAAAACTGGAAAAAGACGGTTGTAAAATAAAAGGTAGCAACGTTTAGAAAACGACAAGATTACTGACAGCAAACAACAATTAATATCATCAAACGACATCACCAAAAACGACTAGAAAATGACAAGGGAAAATACGATATGAACCGGAAATACGACAATGAGGGTTCCTCAAAACACGACATCATAGAAGGAAAAGAAAGCAAACAGAATGAACAACATTGTCATAAAAACGACAACAAAGACTTGAACAGTATTATCAGGTAAAAAACAAATTGTCAGTAGATGACATAAAATTAGAAGAAGAACCACATTTCCCTGAAGTATACACAGCTGTCAAAGTTGCTTCTCCTGAAACCATTCCCAATCATGAATTGGTCAAACCTTGTATACCGTTGCCTTGGGGATTGTTTTAATCCATACAAGGACTTCTTAAGCATGCATACTAGGTTTTCTCCTCCCTTCTTCTCAAAACCAGGTGGCTGGTTCATGTAAATGATTTCTTCAAGATCACCATGGAGAAAAGCTGTTTTAACATCAAGTTGCCCCAGCTCAAGGTTGAAATAAGCTGTCAAAGCAAGTAATACTCTGATGGAACTGTGTTTCACTGCAAGTGAAAAAACATCAGTGAAATCCACTCCTTCTATCTGTGTGAACCCTCTTGCCACCGACCTTGCCTTGTGTCTGGCTTTTTCAACTCCTGGAATGCCCTCCTTCTTCTTAAAAGTCCATTTGCACCCCACCACTCTCACTCTCTGACTTGCAGGCTTGGCAACCAGTTCCCAGGTGCCATTCTTTTGGAGGCACTGTATCTCTTCAATCATGGCTTCAATCCAATTCTGAGCTTCTTTGGAACTGACAGCTTCATCATAGGTTCTGGGCCCGCCATCTTCGAGACTTACCGCAATAGTTAGAGCAAAAGAAATCAAATCAGCATGGCCATACCTCACTGGAGGTCTGATTTCTCTTCTAGGTCTATCTCTTGTCAATGCATAGTCTTGCAGTGGAATATCAACTCTTCCCTGCACACCAGCAGGTTGCTCTGTCTGAGCTCCACCTTCATTGACAATCTCTTGAACAGGCTCCACCTCAACTGTAGCTCTGTGGTCTTCATTTGCTTCTTCTTCTTGCTCACTTGCTCCACTTCGAATGTCCTTGTACATCGGTTCTTCATTAAAAGTGACATCCCTGCTGAGAATGATTTTGGGCTTTCCAGGTTCATAAATCCACAACCTGTAACCTTTTACCCCATCTGGATGGCCTAAGAAGATGCATTTCTTGGCTCGTTGTTCTGAGATTGGCATAGTTAACTGGCTGTCCAGTCCACACTTCCATGGGAATCTTCATCTCAATTGCAGAACATGGGCTCCTGTTGATTAAGTAACAGGCTGTTATCACAGCTTTTGCCCGAAAGTCCTTGGCAATCCACACTCAAACAACATACACCTAACACTATCCATTATGGTCCTGTTCATTCTCTCAGCAAGGCCATTTTGCTGAGGAGTGTCAACTATAGTATGGTGTCTCCCTATACCATTCTCCTCACAGAACTCATTAAAGTAAGCAGCACAAAATTCAAGACCATTATCAGTTCTCAACTTTTTGATCTTCCTTTCTGTTTGAGTCTCAATCAAGACCTTCCATTTCTTGAAGTACTCAAAAGCATCATTCTTGTTGTTAAGAATATACACCCACACCCTCCTGGAGAAGTCATCAACAAGTGATAGGAAATACCTGGCACCTCCCAGTGACTCAATCTATGAACCCCCCAAAAGATCTGAATGCACCCAATCAAGAGTGCCCTTTGTCCTGTGAATTTCTGAGTTGAATTTGACCATGTGAGCTTTGCCAAATACACATGACTTGAATTTGACCATTTGTCCTTTCCTTTGAATTCCTGAGTTACAGTTCACAAAACTGTAACTTTGCCATCTTTCCTTCACTCAGCAGTCCCTGCTTCCATAGCTCCAGCAGCCCCTTCTCACTGATGTGGCCAAGTCTCCTATGCCAAAGTTCTGCCATTTCACTGTTCTTTGATTGCACAGATCCAGCTTCCCCAGTGATAGTTTCAGCTTGTAGAATATAGAGACCATTCTGCCTTAAGCCTTTCATCACTACCATTGAACCCTTTGACACCTTCATTGAGCCAAATTCAACTTTAATGCTGTACCCTTTAGAATCAAGAACCCCAACCGAGATTAAATACCTTTTTAGGTCAGGAACATGCCTTACTTCCTGCAAGATTTTGACAGTCTCATTTGCCAATTTCAGCTTTACTTCTCCAATGCGCACTACATCACATTGTTTATTAATCCCCAACAAAACCTTCCCTTCATCAAGCTCCTTGTATGAATGAAGCCAGGAGTGATTTGGGGTCATGTGAAATGAACACCTAGAATCAAGAACCCACTCGTTTCTCTCATCTCCTTCTGAAATCACCAAAACCTCTGCACTGATCATAACCTTCTGAAGCATCACCATGCTCTTTCCTCTCAGAATTCTTCTTGTTCTTATCTGGGTGGTCTTTCTTGAAATGGCCTTCCTTGTGACACACGAAACATTTTCTGTTCTTAGGCTTTGACTTGGATCTTGACTGGTTCTTGGGCTTGAAATCACGCTTCTCCCGCCTTGCTCTTACTGTGAGACCCTCTGCAGCTTCTTCTTTGATCACTGACTTCTTCTTCAATTCCTTAGAGTATAGTGCAGATTGCACTTCTTCCAAACTCAAGGAATCCCTACCATACATCATGGTGTCCACAAAATTATCGTGGGACTCAGGAAGTGAATTTAACAAGATGATGGCTTGATCCTCATCTTCGATCTTCACCTCTATGCTTTCTAAATCTAGGGTGATCTTGTTGAATTCATCAATATGATGATCAACAGATTTTGAGCCCCTCGTGTTGAACACGTAGAGCTTCTTCTTCAAGAACAGCCTGTTCGCCAACGACTTCGTCATATAGAGTTGCTCCAATTTCAACCAAACAGCTCCTGCAGTTTTCTCCTTTGACACCTCACGCAGAACCTTATCTCAAAGGCTTAGGATGATCGTGATGTGTGCTTTGTTGACAGTATCCATGCGTTCTTTCTCTGACAGCGTTGTTGGAAGACTAGATTTGCCCCCCAATGCCTCCTCTAACCCTTGTTGCACAAGCATAGCCCTCATCTTCAATCTCCAGAGGCCAAAGTCATTCTAATTTCTCAATGTCGAACTTCGTATTGTTGCGAAATTTCCCAGTAACTTGATCACACAAGACACAGAGCAATGACAGTAATGAAAGAACAACAACACAATTCCAAGAAGACAATCTGTATATCTTATTAGACGAACCAGTACACGACTCTTTGTAGAAATCTCTCTGTAAAACCCCAGACCCAGAATCAAGAACAGTCCTCTTGATTCTTTCACAATCTCTCTCTGGAATTCTCAGTCTCTCTCTCTCTATATCAAGATCTTATCCCCAAAATGCACTTTCTGAGTATTATCCTAAGGAACAGACCTCTTTCATACAAGGGACTAACTGATTCCCTATAGGGTCTAAACCAATCAATACTCACGTGACTTAACTGCCGCGTCATCACATGCAGATAAGATCAAAGACTCATATATCGACAAAGACAAGTAAAACGCCTAAACTCATAAACGACAAAGACAAGTTACCACATGAACTTTAAAACGGATCTCATTATCAAATTCAAGATTACAACAAGAAAGACAAACACGACAACTAGTCCTGGAAATCAATTAGAGAAACAACAAGCAACATGAGGATAGAGGTGTAGTTACTGATGTGATAAAACGGCATAAAATTATTAAACGACAACTTTGAAAATAAACAAAAAAGAAATAAAAAAGACATTAGCAAGAGAAACGACAATTTGGAAAAGGTAATACTGTGAATGTCTGCCTTCTCACCAGTTTTTATGGCTATAAACGGATCACTTAGGGAGACATTTCGTGATCTTTTTTGTAATAGTGTTGACTCCAACGATATCTAGTCAGCAGGAATCGAACAAGTACTTAAAATCAAAATAAAAGTAAAAGATATATAAGTGGTTCTTCTGACTTATAAATTAAGAGAATGACTTATAAATTAAGAGGAAAGACTGTACATGTATCTTTTTATATACTTTATTGATAACTTTATTTAAGATTATTTACATTTAATTAAACAGAAAAATAATTAAAAATATATAATAATTATGATAACTTTATTTAAGATTATATAAATTTAATTAAACAGAAAAATAATTAAAAATATATAATAATTACAATACACCTTTTATATACGATTGCACTTAAAAAAAAAAAAAAAAAAAATTTGAAGTCCTTCTTATTTCTTCCTTGTCGATCAAGGGAGGGGCCAGTGGATGGTCGCCGGAGTGGACGATCCACCATCACGGGACCCCAGGGAAGACGTCGCAGGTCGGGGGGGGGGGGGGGGGGGGGGGTGGGGTGGGGGTGGTGTTTGCCGAGGTCAAGAGTGAAGGAGGGGCATGTCGTTGTGGGGTGGGGGGCCGAAGGTCGTCCGGGGGACCTTTTCTCGCCGTCGCCAGACATGGGCGACTTCGCTGAAGGTTGCGCAGGGGGGCGGGGAGGGGACCGGGCTAGGTCGCCCGCCGGCTAGATCTGGCCGCAGGGGCATCGAGGATTTCTTTGATTAAAAATAATGATACAAGTCATAAAAAACTAACGGAGGGGTAAATTTGTTAAAATTTTGTCCTTTAAAATTTTCTGAAAATAAGTTATGTACTTGAAAAATGCAATTCATGAAAGTCTAGTTGGTTGCACAAGTTGGAAAAAGTACAGCCTAGAGGTAGTCAACAATTGCACCATCCTCCAAGCAGCGGTGGAGCCAGGAAGATAACTTTTTTCTAAAAAAAGGACATAATTATAAAGTTTAATAATTTAATATGGTCATAATGAAGGTTTTTATTATACGAGTGTATAACTAATTTCTATATAAATTTTAGACGTAAAAAATTTAAATCACAAAATTTGAATAGGGTGCAGTTATAATTTTTCTTTTAAAATGAAAACACAATAAAAATTTTTATTTTATTTGAAACACTATTTTATTTCAAATTAAAATGTATTTTTTTATCTTAATTTTTATTTTTTTTTTAAATTTTTTTTTTCTTTTTTTAAAATTTTTTTTATCTTTTTTAAAAATTCAACAAAAAATTTTAACTCAAACTTAAGATTTTATAAAAATTTTAAGACTAAAAATTAATTTTTAATAATATACTGAATTGAATGTGGCACCCCCCATTCTTTACGTTCTCTTGGAGGCTCGGAGTAGACGAAAGTGCTTTATATCTTCAGTTTACTTTGACTTTTCTTCTATCTCTCCAAATTACAAACCGGTGCGAAGACTTAAAAAAAATTTTGACCTATTAATTACGGAGAAAACGGTGGCAAAATCTTGACAAAGCAAGTACTACTAATTAAAAAAACATCTATACCTTCAACTGGATATTCCACAAAATCAGCTTCCTCCTTAACTCACCCCCATGTCCAAAATGAAACTTGAGAACCCGATCACGAGTTCATTTGCCTTTCAGTCTTTGTTCCTTCATGTGATTCTTCTCTGTTTTGTGAGCTTATTATTGCAACCTACCACCACCATTGCCACTGCACCAGGCAATGAGACTGACAGGTTTGCTCTGCTCAAGTTCAAAGAATCACTTTCCGATGATCCGTATGGAGTTACGAGCTTGTGGAATGATTCGATTCACTTTTGCAAATGGCCGGGAATTTCATGCGGCAGACGGCATCAAAGGGTAACGTCCTTGGACTTACAAGGCTATAACTTGCGAGGATCCATGTCACCTTACATTGGAAACCTCAGCTTTTTGAGGTTCATTGACCTTGGAGACAACAGAGTCGTCGGTGAAATCCCACCACAAGTCGGTCATTTGCGTCGGCTGCAACATCTCAATCTAAGTTTCAACATGTTGGAAGGTAAGATTCCAGTCAACTTGAGCTACAGCTCAAACCTGAGGATCTTACTACTCCTTGAAAACAAGCTTACCGGAGAGATTCCCTTGGAGCTCGGCTCTTTGGTAAAGGTCGAGCGGATTTGTCTTGCAAAGAATCGTCTCAGAGGAGTAATCCCAGCTTCTCTCGGAAACATTTCTTCACTTCTCCAATTTTCCGTTGCATACAACAACCTGGTCGGAACTATTCCTTTTGAGTTAGGCAGATTGAAAAGATTAACTTTTTTTTTTTCAATAGGAGCTAATAATCTGTCTGGTGAAATCCCCCTCACTTTACAATATTTCATCCATGCGCATTTTTGTAATTTCGTCAAACCGTTTTACAGGCTTTCTTCCTACCAACATCGGCTTGACACTCCCTAATCTACGAGAATTTTATATTGGAGAGAATAAATTCTCTGGGATAATTCCTGATTCACTTTCAAATGCCACTCGACTTCAAATATTTGATATTCTTAAGAATAACTTTTTCGGACAAGTTTGAGCTATTTTGGGAAATCTTCCTGATCTTCAGCTGCTCGGATTAGATCTCAATATTTTAGGAAACTATTCAACTAATAGCTTGGGTTTTATTCCATATTTAACAAATTGTAGCCAATTGGAATTGTTGGGATTGGGTCAGAACAATTTTGGAGGTGTTTTACCCAACTCCATAGCTAATCTTTCAACCCGGCTCACCAAACTTTATCTTTGAGGCAACCAAATATCTGGAAATATTAATGTAGGATTGGAAAATCTGGTCAATTTAACAATCATTTCTGGATCGGATAATCTGTTCACTGGAGTAATTCCAGCTTCTTTGGGGAAGTTGCAAAATTTGCAGGGTTTGTATTTGGGTAATAACAGATTATCAGGAAAGATCCCTTCATCCTTAGGAAACCTCACTCATATGTCTCATCTTTCTCTAGAAAATAACAGGTTCTGGGGAACTCTTCCTCCAAACTTTGCAAGCTTCCTGATTCTGCAATACCTTGATATTTCAAAGAATAACTTGGGGGGAGCTATACCCAAAGGAGTTTTATGTCTATCCTCATCTGTCTCACTCAACTTCTCTCAGAACTCATTCACCGGGAGCCTTCCTGCAGAAGTGGGGAAGCTAAAGAATGTCAATAAGCTTGATTTTTCAGAAAACAATCTGACTAATGAAATTCCAGAAACCATTGGTGATTGTCAAACTCTTGAATCCCTTCACCTACAAGGGAATTTCTTTTGCAGTGTCGTGCCTTCTACATTGGCTTCTTTAAGAGGTCTTGAGTATTTGGATATCTCGCGAAATAGTTTGACTGGACAAATTCCACTCGACTTAGAGAAACTTCCTTTCTTGAAACATTTGAATCTTTCTTTTAACAATGTAGAGGGAGAAGTACCAAAGAACGGCATCTTCAACAACACAAGTGTCATATCATTTGTTAGAAATACCAAGCTCTGTGGTGGTGTACCGAAATTGCAGCTGCCACCATGTCCCATCAAAGGATCTGAACAAGGAAAGAGCAGAGGTCTCAAACCAGCAATCATGATAGTTTCAGCAGTTATGATTGTCCTTCTGTTTTCAACTCTGTTTGTCTTTTATTCGAGAAGAAATTCATCTTCTGAACTTTCAGAAATAAGCTTCCTTTCCACGGTTTCGTACAAGAGGCTTTTTCAGGCAACCAACGGATTCTCTCCAAGCATGTTGATCGGAACAGGTAGCTTCAGCTCTGTATATAAAGGTGTTCTTCACCAAGAAGAAAATGTAGTTGCTGTGAAGGTCCTCAATCTTCACCAAAAAGGTGCTTCCAAGAGCTTCATTGTTGAATGAAATGCATTGAGAAACATCCGGCATTGGAATCTCGTAAAGATCTTGACATGTTGCTTGAGCATTGATTACAAGAGAAACGAGTTCAAGGCTTTAGTGTTCGAGTATATGTCCAATGGAAGCCTAGACAAGTGGCTGCATTCGATAGATGATGGAAATGACCAATCAAGGGGTTTGAACCTGATTCAGAGACTGAATATTGCCATAGATGTGGCCTCTGCAGTAAGCTATCTTCATGACCATTGTGAACAGCCGATCATCCACTGAGACTTGAAGCCGAGCGACGTCCTTCTCGACAATGAATTGACTGGTCATGTTAGTGACTTTGGATTAGCAAGGTTGGTCTCAAACACCACTGGTGTATCTGAAATTGGAAGTAGCACAATTGGCATAAAGGGAACCATTGGCTATACTCCTCCAGGTAACAATTTTGCAATTCTTCATTTCTTGGATTTTTTTCCCCCTAGATGTAACCAAGTTAACGGAATTATTATTCTATAACTAATTATAATAAATACTAGACTGACTATAGAATGCACTCTCATCATCATTGATAATTAAAGAATTTGACATGATAGGAGTATAACAAAAAATAATTAAAACTCGTGGTATCTTTAAAATATATATTTATTTTTTTAATTCTATTGAAAGTTCCGTCCCTCTATTTTTCTCTATATTAATCATGAAATCTATATACAGTATCTTGCAAATATGAACTTCATGCATTTTTATTTTCATGTTGTTATGAGTTGCTTGCAGAGTATGCATTTGGTGGTGAGCCATCAAAACAGGGGGCCTTGTATAGTTATGGAATCCTTGTGTTAGAGATGTTCACGAGAAGAATTCCCACTGATTAAATGTTCAAAGATGATTTCATAACTTTGTTAAGGTGGCATTGCCCGAAAGGCTTGTGCAAATTGTGGACTCTTCTCTTCTCGCCAGAGATGTAAAAGAAAAAAATCTGTTGAGAGCTAGAGAAGATGGGAGAGACTATGGTGGCAACAATGGAGGCATTGAGATTGAAGTAGAAGAAGAAAGCAACAACTTCAAAAACCGAAACCGGATCAGCGCTCATCTACAGAAGTGCTTGGTTTCCATCCTCCAAATTGGACTTGCTTGTTCAGAAGAATCACCAAATAGAAGAATTAATATGGGAGATATGACTAGGGAGCTTTAGTATATCAAAAAGGCTTATTTAGATGTTGAGATCCGTGGACAGAGAAGAAGGTTCACCTAATCTGTAGGTACTGCCACTGTCACATATCTTTACCAACTTTTTAACTCATAAATATTATTTCAAATTTGGCCTAGTAAGATTACGTGTTGTCTCACTTTGTTGTTTACAACTTGTAATTGAACAAAATTAGCCTCTGAGCTTATCATTGTCCCAACTTTGGTTTGGCGCAAGAAGAAAGAGTCGATGTGTATCACAATATTGACTCATTTTGAGTGGTTAGGAACAAAATGAGACAACTCTTATTCTTCAGAAGACATTTAAAACTAAACCTTTTAATGAGAAAATTACCTAAATAACGATATTTTTTTTCATCTATTGACCAATATGATACAAGTTCCCCATTCTTAACCGACATATAAATTTTATTTTAGTTTAATTTTGTGTCATATTGGTCAAATGTTAAATTTTTGTATAATGTTAATACAATGGTCTCTAAATTTATATCATTCAGGTGTTTTTCCCACTTTTAATTTACAAGTTGGCACTTGACCAGTTCAACATTCTTCCTACAAATTGAAGAAAATATCTCTTTTAACTAGACTAGGTTCGAAATCTTACAACTTTGCTTTTAATATTTTAATATGTTTTTGGGAATGTATTTAAACTGACTTCTGTTCTAATTTCAGGTGCTTGAAACTATTCTACATAAGGAATCAGATGATGAAGATCTTTCTTATTCTTATTCTTTTTTTTTTAATTTATATTTATAACTATCTCAAAGAATATAGACTTTGAAGTTTGTACTTGCATTTACCCTTTAAGTGAAGTAGTCTTGTTTATGGATGTTTTAATAATGACTTATTCTCTTTGGATATGCCTCATTTGTCTATATGTATTATGGTTTATTTATGGTTAAAGATCTGGGAATTGAGGAACTTTTAATTTCTTTTGGCTCCTTTTCTTTTCTTTTCTTGTTTTAAATGAGCGAGTCTTTTTATTTTGAGATAAGATGGTATTTGGATGTGTACAAATTTTCTTTTTGAAAACAAAAAATTATTTAGAATGAGAAAAAATGGTGTTGGTATAGTTCATTGTGAGAAGATTTCAAAAAGATTCGTTTTCTTTTTCCAAAAGAGTATTATACAAAGTAAGTTTAATACGAGATATTTTTTCTTTTTTAAAATAAGAGAATGATGAAAAAGATTAAGACAAACACTTTTTTATAAAAAATTTTCAATTTCAGAAATTAGATATGTCATCCAAACATAGTGATCTTTATAAAGAGTAAAGACGACAACAAAGGCAAATAGACATGAAATGGAAATGTGACAACAAATTATACTAATAAGGTTAACAAACGACAAAAATGAGAAAACAGCATAAAAGACCTTCAACGACAGTGAAAAAAATGCAAAATCATCGAGGAAAAAAAAAACGACTAAAATCTAAAGAAACAATTTTTTCAACATGGTATTTTTAAGCCTGAAGTGAAATACAGCACTTTGCTTTTAAGTATAAACGACTGTTTACTAAGATCAATTATAGAACGTAGGGAAGGGATAAGAAATTTATGTGTGTGTGTGTATATATATATTATTCACTGAAAGTAAACTTTAGCTTCGTTGTAGGAATATTGGCGAAATGAAACCAAGTTCCTTTTTGCAACTGATAGTTATGTGAAGAATATCGTGACAGAAATTTATAAATTTATTTCAGGAGAAAGGCACATGAGTACTTTTACAATGGAAAGACCAAGTAAAGTAGCAGTTCAAGTTCAAGAAGATGCAGGCACTTATAGTAGTTGATTGCCCAATAAAATGTGTTTCTCTTTTGTTGTAGCGGTCCGATCCATCAAATACAAGATTAGTGACTTTAAAAAGAGCACAATATCTTTACTAATAAATGTATCTTTACAATGGTATTGCAGTTATAGGCATAGTTTATTAAGTTCGAATTGTACAATGATATCACTATTATATACCATCGGTATCATGTTTGTTTGTTTGTTTTCTTTTTTTTTTTTTTTGTTTTTTTTTGTTTTTGTTTTTGTTTTTTTGTTTTTTGGTTTTGTTTTTTTAAAGCTGTGGAAAAATGTTAAGGTCTCTTGTGTGTGTACATACATACCATCGATCACCTTTTTTTTTTTTTACCCTCTTGATTGATAAACCTTTTCTAATTTGCTTTCATCTATCAAGCTTTCTTTTTCCACTTTACTCTTACCATTGTTCATAGAAATGAGAGAGAAAATATGATAGAATACAACGACAAAAGCTCAAAAAAGACAATGACAAGTCACGACATAAACTTTAGAACCGACATCATTATAAAGATTGCATGAAAGACAAATAGGACGACGAGTCGTAGACATCTATTAGAGAAACGACAAGCAGCAGCCAACATGAGCTAAGATGTCTAATCATTAATGTGATAAAACGAAAAAAAATAACCAAAAGAAACAACAAGGAAAGAAGAACGACAAAAATTAGCGAAACGACAATTTGGCAGACAATATATATGTGTGTGTATAGGACCACTGGAAAATCAACAATAAGGACAAGAAAAACGAATTAACTCAGAATCAACATTTTGCCAATTTGGTCCCATATGTTTCCTTTGGAACGCACGCGTAGTCTACTTCTAGTCTTCTACTATAATGACTACAAAGCGCATTTTGATTAAGTGGAAGTTGTAATGGCAAAAATATTGCCTTCTTACGAGTCTTTCCATTACCTTCTCTGAAGAGACTACTTTTTGTGTTGTTAATTACCTTCACTATCTTCAGTTCAGTTGACTTCTCTTCTCTCTCTCTCTCTTCAATGTGTCAATGGTGGAAGACTTAAAAGAAGGAGGAAAAAAAAAAAAGGGATTGACCCTATTAATAAATATGAAAAAAAAAAAAAGATTTTAAAATATCCCAAAAACTATTTTAATAGATAAACCTCTCTACCATCAACTGGAAATTCCACAAAAATTAGCTTTCGTCCTTAACTCACCACCATGTCCAAAATGAAACTTGAGAACCAGATCACTAGTTCATCTGCCTTTTGGTCTTTGTTCCTTCATGTCATTCTTCTGTGTTTTGTGAGCTTATTATGGCAATCTACCACCGCCATTGCCGCTGCATTAGGCAATGAGACTGACAGGTTTGCTCTGCTCAAGTTCAAAGAATCACTTTCCGATGATCCGTATGGAGTCACGAGCTCGTGGAATGATTCGATTCACTTCTGCAAATGGCCTGGAATTTCATGCGGCAGACGACATCAAAGGATAACGGCCTTGGACTTACGAGGCTATAACTTGCGAGGGTCCTTGTCGCCTTATATCGGAAACCTCAGCTTTCTGAGGTTCATGAACGTAGAAAATAATAGCTTCTTCGGTGAAATCCCTCCACAAATCAGTCATCTCCGTCGGTTGCTACATCTCAATCTTAGTTACAACATGTTGGAAGGTAAGATTCCAATCAACTTGAGCTACTGTTCAAACTTGAGGATCTTAAGACTCAGAGGAAACAAACTTAATGGAATGATTCCCTCGGAGCTTGGCTCTTTGATGAAGCTTGTTGGGCTTGGTCTTGGCGCAAACAATCTCACAGGAGCCATCCCAGCTTCCTTTAGTAACATTTCTTCACTTCGTTATTTTTCAGTTGAAGATAATAACCTGATGGGAACGATTCCCTACGAGTTTGGCAGATCGAAAAAATTAACTTTTTTTGGAATAGGACCTAACAATCTGTCTGGTGAAATACCCCTCTCCCTCTACAATATATCATCCATGATCATTTTCTCAGTTGTAGAAAACCATTTTAAAGGCACTCTTCCTCCCGACATCGGCTTCACACTCCCTAATCTTCAAGGATTTTACATTGATCTTAATGAATTCTCTGGGATGATTCCAGATTCATTTGCAAATGCTACTCAACTTCAATTTATTGATGTTAGTTATAATAAATTTTTCGGGCAAGTTCCAGCTAGTTTCGGAAATCTTCCGGGTCTTAGGCTGCTCGGATTAGAAAACAATAGTTTAGGTAATTATTCAGCTAATAGTTTGGATTTTATTGTCTCTTTAACAAATTGTTGCCAACTGGAAACTTTGGCATTTGGTCAGAATAATTTTGGAGGTGCTTTACCCAACTCAATAGCGAATTTGTCAACCCGGCTCACTAGGCTTTATTTTGAAGGCAATCAATTATCTGGAAATATTCCTGCGACATTGGAAAATCTGGTCAACTTAATGATCTTGTCCACGTCGGATAATCTGTTCACTGGTATCATTCCAGCTTCTTTGGGGAAGTTGCAAAAATTGCAGGCTTTGGATTTGGGCCAGAACAATTTATTCGGAAAAATCCCATCATCAATGGGAAACCTCACTCGATTGTTTTCACTTAATCTAGATCATAACAGGTTCGAAGGAACTCTTCCTCCGAACTTTGCAAACTTCCAAAATCTACAATACCTTAGTATTTCGAATAATATTCTAAATGGAACTATACCCAAAAGAGTTTTAAGTTTTCCCTCATTTATCCAACTCGACTTTTCCCAGAACTCATTCACCGGGAGCCTTCCTGCAGAAGTGGGCAAGCTAAAGAATATCAATCTACTTGATTTTTCAGAAAACAATCTGACTAATGAAATTCCAGAAACCATTGGTGACTGTCAAACTCTTGAATCCCTTTACCTACAAGGGAATTTCTTTCAAGGTGTCATTCCTTCTGCATTGGCTTCTTTAAGAGGTCTTGAGGACTTGGATATTTCTCGAAATAACTTGACTGGGCAAATCCCGCTCGGTTTAGAGAAACTTCCTTTCTTGAAACATTTGAATCTTTCTTTCAATGATCTAGAGGGTGAAGTACCGAAGAAAGGCATTTTCCAGAACACAAGTGCCATATCCTTCATTGGAAATACCAAGCTCTGTGGTGGCGTACCGAAATTGCAGCTTCCTCCATGTCCCACCAAAGCATCAGCACAACGAAAGCCCAGAGGACGCAAACTAACAATCATTATAGTTTCGACGGTTGTGATTTTCCTTCTGTTTTCATCACTGTTTGTCTTTTATTGGAGGAGAAAATCAGTAAGGAAATCGTCCTCTGCACTCTCAGAAATAAGCTTCCTTTCCACTGTTTCATACAAGAGGCTTTGTGAGGCAACCAACGGATTCTCTCCAAGCATGTTGATCGGAACAGGTAGCTTCGGCTCTGTGTATAAGGGAGTTCTTGAACAAGAAGAAAGTGTAGTTGCTGTGAAGGTCCTCAATCTTCACCAAAAAGGTGCTTCCAAGAGCTTCATTGCTGAATGCAATGCATTGAGAAACATCCGGCATCGGAATCTCGTCAAGATCTTGACATGTTGCTCGAGCATTGATTACAAGGGTAACGAGTTCAAGGCTTTAGTATTCGAGTATATGTCCAACGGAAGCCTGGACAAGTGGCTGCATTCGATAGATGATGGAAATGACCAGTCAAGAGGATTGAACCTGATTCAGAGATTGAATATTGCTACAGATGTGGCCTCTGCAGTATGCTATCTTCATGATCATTGCGAGCAGCCGATCATTCACTGCGACTTGAAGCCGAGCAATGTCCTTCTTGACAATGAGATGACTGGCCATGTTGGTGATTTCGGATTATCAAAGCTGCTCTCAAACACCACTGGTGTGTATGAAAGTGGAAGTAGCACAATTGGAATAAAGGGGACCATTGGCTACACTCCTCCAGGTAACAATTATGTATTTCTCAAGTTCTTGGAAGTTTTTTTTTTTTTTTTTTTTTTTTTTTTTTTTTTTTTTTTTTAATAATAACTATAAATTAGTTAATGTTCTGTATGTACTTAACATTAAACATGCAATTGCTTGTGATCATCTCTTTCTCTTTCATAACAGTCGATCACTTATATATCTTTTTTTGTATTCTACAAGTTGAAATGCATAAATTTATAGCAGTTAATTTTTTCTCTTTTTTGTATTTTTGATTAACTCTTGTTACTGTCCTTTCAATCATAATTATAAATAACACAGTTTGTATTTGAAGTATTTTTTTTTTTTAAATATACTATTAAAAATTGTGACAGTTTATTTTTCTCTATATTCAGCATTAATTAAATATGCAACTATTATCTTTCTGGTATGAATTAATACATTTTTATTATTACATACAAAAAGAAATTACAAATTTTGTCTTGTTATGAGTTGCTTGTAGAGTATGCAACCGGTGGTGAGCCATCGAAACAGGGAGATGTGTATAGCTATGGAATCCTTGTGCTAGAGATGTTCACAAGAAGAAGGCCCATCGATGAAACTTTCAAAGATGATTTCAATCTCCATAACTTCGTCAAGATGGCATTGCCTGACAGGCTTGTGCAAATTGTGGACTCTTTTCTTCTCCCTAAAGAAGTAGAAGAAAACGCATTAAGAGCTAGTGAAGACAGGAGAAACTACAATGGCAACAACGGAGGTATTGAGATTGAAGTGGAAGAAGTAAACATCAACTTTGAAAACCGACACCGAATCAGTTCTCATCTACAGAAGTGCCTGGTTTCGGTCCTGGAGATCGGACTTTCTTGTTCAAAAGAATCACCAAATGAAAGAATCAAAATAGGGGATGTGACCAGGGAGCTTCAGCATATCAGAAAGGCTTATTTGAATGTTGAGATCAGTGGACAGAGAAGAAAGTCCACCTAATCACTAGGTGTTTGTCACATATATTTACGAATGTTGAGCTCTTTTTTTTTTTTTTTTTGGTGGAAAGGATTGTTGAGCTTGTACTTTATAAATTAGCACTTGATCAGTTCAATAATTTCCTACAAATATAATAAAATATGTACTTTGGCTAGACGGGGTTCAAAATCTAATGACTTTGCTCTTAATCTATTGAAAACATTATTTTGTATTTATGCGAATGTATTTAAACTGTCTTGTGTTTCAATTTCAAGTGGTTGAAACTTTTCTATATGAAATCAGACGGTGAAGATCTCTCCTTCTTAAATATTGGAATTTGACATTTGTACTTGCATCTACTTTTTAAGCTAAGCTGCCATGTTTATGGTTGTTTGTATTCTAATTTCTTTTCTTTGGATATACCTATATCTAATTATGGATTGTGGTCATGACGATTTTTTTTTATATTTTTTTTTCAATTGTCATATAAATGATATAAAACTGGAAAAAGACGGTTGTAAAATAAAAGGTAGCAACGTTTAGAAAACGACAAGATTACTGACAGCAAACAACAATTAATATCATCAAACGACATCACCAAAAACGACTAGAAAATGACAAGGGAAAATATGATATGAACCGGAAATACGACAATGAGGGTTCCTCAAAACACGACATCATAGAAGGAAAAGAAAGCAAACAGAATGAAAACATTGTCATAAAAACGACAACAAAGACTTGAACAGTATTATCAGGTAAAAAAACAAATTGTCAGTAGATGACATAAAATTAGAAGAAGAACCACATTTCCCTGAAGTATACACAGCTGTCAAAGTTGCTTCTCCTGAAACCATTCCCAATCATGAATTGGTCAAACCTTGTATACCGTTGCCTTGGGGATTGTTTTAATCCATACAAGGACTTCTTAAGCATGCATACTAGGTTTTCTCCTCCCTTCTTCTCAAAACCAGGTGGCTGGTTCCTGTAAATGATTTCTTCAAGAACACCATGGAGAAAAGCTGTTTTAACATCAAGTTGCTCCAGCTCAAGGTTGAAATAAGCTGTCAAAGCAAGTAATACTCTGATGGAACTGTGTTTCACAACAAGTGAAAAAACATCAGTGAAATCCACTCCTTCTCTCTGTGTGAACCCTCTTGCCACCGACCTTGCCTTGTGTCTGGCTCTTTCAACTCCTGGAATGCCCTCCTTCTTCTTGAAAATCCATTGGCACCCCACCACTCTCACTCTCTGACTTGCAGGCTTGGCAACCAGTTCCCAGGTGCCATTCTTTTGGAGGGACTGGATCTCTTCAATCATGGCTTCAATCCAATTCTGAGCTTCTTTGGAACTGACAGCTTCATCATAGGTTCTGGGCTCGCCATCTTCGAGACTTAGAGCAATAGTTAGAGCAAAAGAAATCAAATCAGCATGGCCATACCTCACTGGAGGTCTGATTTCTCTTCTAGGTCTATCTCTTGTCAATGCATAGTCTTGCAGTGGAATATCAACTCTTCCCGGCACAACAGCAAAACCTCAAATCCAAACGAACAAACCAATTTCTCAATTTTCCAACAAAAAAATTATAACTTTCACGATCCTTAATATCCTATTGAGATCTCCTGATTCAGAGAAAATTAGGGTTTGATTAGACAGTCAAAGAAATTGAATTTCGACAAAAAAATTAAGCGTAAACTCGTATGAAAAATTCCAGATAAAAGATTTTCAAAATTCGGAAATGGGAAAATCGAAATGGATCGAAGAGAATTGAGATGAGTGAGATAAAGTCTTACCAGAGAAAAGGATCGGAAGCTGAAAAACAGAGGCGAAGCAAAAGGAAACCCAGTCGAGAGGTTTGGAGTAACCCTGTGTGGGTAACTATATGGTGGAGCATTAAACCAGCATTGATCGTCAAGTGACGAATCAGAGGATGCCACGTCAGGATCGCGAGGGGTATGAGGACAGTGATAGTATCTTCTCCAGCTGTGCGTAACTGTTTGCCTGTTCCTTTTTGTTGAGCTGAGCTGATTAACAAGAAAACGACAATGGAGAGAAAACGACATGAGCCTGAAAAAGGTCTAAAACGACAATGAACACAAAAACGACATTGAAAAAGTATAATATTACTGAAGAACTTCTTCAGAGAAAACCACAACATGTGAAGAAACAACATTACTAGAAAAATGAAGAAAATCAAGAGAGGAAAGAAACATGCAAAACAGCACTAAAAAAGAAAAGGACTAAAATACGACACGACATGAAGTTGAAAAATGACATCATTATGAAAATTGACAAGAAAGATATATAGGACAACGAGTCGTAGACATCAGTCTGAGAAACAAGCAAATAAGTTTAATGTTCCTTGTGTACCAAAAACTAATGTTTAAAACGACATAAAATAAATAACATCATGAAGTTGAAAAACTACATCATTATGAAAATCGACAAGAAAGACATATACGACAACGAGTCGTAGACGTCAGTTAGAGAAACAACAAGCAGCAAGCAGCAAGCAGCATAAGCAAATAGGTATAAGGTTAAAAACGACATAGAATAAATAACGACTACAATTTTGAAAAGAAACCACGAAGAAAGAAAAGCCACATCAGTTCAAAAACGACGTTATTTGAAAAACGACAAATGTTAACTAATAACAGAAACCGGCAAATCAACTATAAAAAAAACGACAAGAGGACAAGAGAAACTACATGAACAGTGAAACGACAAGGATTAAAAAAAACGAAGTGAACTCTTAAGAAACTACATCATTATGAAAAAAGACAATAAGGAGAAATACGACATGAACAGCGACAAGCAATAATGAACGACATCAATTAGAGAAACGACGACAAATTAGAAAGCAAGTAAAAAACACAAGAATTGACAAAACATACCCATAACCTTCAGCCGCCAGAGTTACATAGATGATATAACGACATAAACTAGAAAAAGGACTAGAAAATAGGAGGGAAAAAACACAATGACGAGACCGACAACAAGGGATAATATAGTATGAAGCGGAAATACGACAATGACTCGTGGATGACAATTATACAAAATTCGACATCATGAGAGGAAAAAGAAAGCAAACAGAATAAACCACAATGATATATATATTAAAAGGCCTTTTTTTTTTTTTTAATATATCTATATATCAGTGCTCCTTGAACTTACAAAACAGCTGTGATTTACCTCATGAATTTTTAATTTCGATAATTTGCAACAATAAAACATTATCAAAGAACATAAACAAGAAAATCACAAAGTAAGACGATCAACAACCTGATTTGGAATTATCAGAACTTAAGAAACGATCAAGAAAAATATACAACACCGAAAACAAAAACCAAATCAACAACTAAATTCTATTTCCCCCTCTTTCTACATAAGGTTCCAGACTTTCAGCCTAAAAAGAAAAAGGACAACAGGAATTTTGGAAGGATAAAAGATGTTATTAATGTGTAGTCAGTTCTTGCATAGACTACATTTTTTTTTCGAAATTGAATTTTTTTTTCTCTCTCTCTCTTTTTTTTTTTTTGGGTGTAGAATACATTGAGGAGAAGAAGAATGACCAAAGATAATTTACTCCAATCTCGAATGAAAGATGAAAAATCTGACCAAAAAAAAAAAAATCCAGCGGAGGGGTAATTTTGTAACAAATTCGAAGATTGAAAGGGAACAGATGAAATAAGTAGAAGTTTGGGAGCACGCTGAAATCAAAGTGATAACGTTTGAGGGGTGAGTTCTTAAAATTTGTAAATTTTCAGAAAATAGTACTAAAAAAAATAATAAAACAGGTTAAATATATTAAACAGTGAAATTCATGAAAGTTTAGCTTGTTGCACTTGTTTGGAAAACACCAAGAGGTGGTTCAATTGGTGCACCATTTCCCAGTCTTCACGTTCTCTAGGAGTCTTCAATATGTCTTGTCTTTTGTTCTTTTTCACCATCAACACAGTGGCCCGTTGGCCTTGTATCTTCTTCAGTTGACTTGACTTCACTCCTTCTCTCTCCAACGTATCAACTAGTGCGAAGACTTAAAAAAAAAAAAAAAGAAAAAAAAAAAGAAATCGGGCTTTTGATATTGGAGAACCCAAAAACTGATAGACAAACCTCTCTGCCTTCAACTGAAAATTCCACAAAAATTAGCTTTCGTCCTTAACTGACCACCATGTCCAAAATGAAACTTGAGAACCCGATCACTAGTTCATTTGCCTTTTGGTCTTTGTTCCATCATGCCATCCTTCTGTGTTTTGTGAGCTTATTATTGCAACCTACCACCGCCATTGCCGCTGCATTAGGCAATGAGACTGACAGGTTTGCTCTGCTCAAGTTCAAAGAATCACTTTCCGGTGATCCGTATGGAGTCACGAGCTCGTGGAATGATTCGATTCACTTCTGTAAATGGCCTGGAATTTCATGCGGCAGACGACATCAAAGGATAACGGCCTTGGACTTGGAAGGCTATAACTTGCGAGGGTCCTTGTCGCCTTATATCGGAAACCTCAGCTTTCTGAGGTTCATCAACGTAGTAAATAATAGCTTCTTCGGTGAAATCCCTCCGCAAATCAGTCATCTCCGTCGGTTGCGAAATCTCAATCTTAGTTACAACATGTTGGAAGGTAAGATTCCAATCAACTTGAGCTACTGTTCAAACTTGAGGATCTTAAGATTCGGAAGAAACAAACTTACTGGAATGATTCCCTCGGAGCTTGGCTCTTTGATGAAGCTTGTTCGGCTTGGTCTTGGCACAAACAATCTCACAGGAGTCATCCCAGCTTCCTTTGGTAACATTTCTTCACTTCGTTATTTTTCAGTTGAAGAAAATAACCTGATGGGAACGATTCCCTACGACTTTGGCAGATTGAAAAAATTAACTATTTTTGCAATAGGACCTAACAATCTGTCTGGTGAAATACCCCTCTCCCTCTACAATATATCATCCATGATCATTTTCTCAGTTACAGCAAACCATTTTAAAGGCACTCTTCCTCCCAACATCGGCTTCACACTCCCTAATCTTCAGCGATTTTACGTAGGTCTTAATGAATTCTCTGGGATGATTCCAGATTCATTTGCAAATGCTACTCGACTTCAAGTAATTGATGTTGGTTCTAATAAATTTTTCGGGCAAGTTCCAGCTAGTTTCGGAAATCTTCCGGGTCTTGGGCGGCTCGGATTAGATAACAATATTTTAGGTAATTATTCAGCTAATAGTTTGGATTTTATTCCGTCTTTAACAAATTGTAGCCAACTGGAAAATTTGGAATTTGGTCGGAATAATTTTGGAGGTGCTTTACCCAACTCAATAGCTAATTTGACAACCCGGCTCACTAACCTTTATCTTGAAGAGAATCACATATCTGGAAATATTCCGGCAACTTTGGAAAATCTGGTCAACTTAGTGGTCTTAAGCATGGAGGGTAATCTGTTCACCGGTGACATTCCAGCTTCTTTGGGGAAGTTACAAAATTTGCAGGCTTTGGGTTTGAGCCAAAACAATTTATTCGGAAAAATCCCGTCATCATTGGGAAACCTCACTCGAGTGTTTGATCTTTTACTAGATCATAACAGGTTCGAAGGAGCTCTTCCTCCAAACTTTGCAAACTTCCAAAATCTACAATACCTTAGAATTTCATATAATATTCTAAATGGAACCATACCCAAAGGAGTTTTAAGTCTTCCCTCATCTATCCAACTCGACTTTTCCCAGAACTCATTCACCGGGAGCCTTCCTGCAGAAGTGGGCAAGCTAAAGAATATCATTCTACTTGATTTTTCAGAAAACAATCTGACTAATGAAATTCCAGAAACCATTGGTGATTGTCAAACTCTTAAATTCCTTTCCCTGCAAGGGAATTTTTTTCAAGGTTCCATGCCTTCTGCATTGGCTTCTTTAAGAGGTCTTGAGGACTTGGATATTTCTCGAAATAACTTGACCGGGCAAATCCCGCTCGGTTTAGAGAAACTTCCTTTCTTGGAACATTTGAATCTTTCTTTCAATGATCTAGAGGGTGAAGTGCCGAAGAAAGGCATTTTCCAGAACGCAAGTGCTATATCCTTCATTGGAAATACCAAGCTCTGTGGTGGCGTACCGAAATTGCAGCTTCCTCCATGTCCCACCAAAGCATCAGCACAACGAAAGACCAGAGGACGCAAACTAACAATCATTATAGTTTCGACGGTTGTGATTTTCCTTCTGTTTGCATCTCTGTTTGTCTTTTATTGGAGGAGAAAATCAGTAAGGAAATCGTCCTCTGCACTCTCAGAAATAAGCTTCCTTTCCACTGTTTCATACAAGAGGCTTCATGAGGCAACCAACGGATTCTCTCCAAGCATGTTGATCGGAACAGGTAGCTTCGGCTCTGTGTATAAGGGAGTTCTTGAACAAGAAGAAAGTGTAGTTGCTGTGAAGGTCCTCAATCTTCACCAAAAAGGTGCTTCCAAGAGCTTCACTGCTGAATGCAATGCACTGAGAAACATCCGGCATCGGAATCTCGTCAAGATCTTGACATGTTGCTCGAGCATTGATTACAAGGGCAACGAGTTCAAGGCTTTAGTATTCGAGTATATGTCCAACGGAAGCCTGGACCAGTGGATACATTCCATAGATGATGGCAATGACCAGTCAAGGGGTTTGAACCTGATTCAGAGACTGAATATTGCTATAGATGTGGCCTCTGCAGTATGCTATCTTCATGATCATTGTGAACAGCCAATCATTCACTGCGACTTGAAGCCGAGCAACGTCCTTCTCGACAATGAAATGACTGGTCATGTTAGTGACTTCGGATTAGCAAGGTTGGTCTCAAACACCACTGGCGTATCTGAAAGTGGAAGTAGCACAATTGGCATAAAGGGAACCATTGGGTATACTCCCCCAGGTAACATTTCTTTAATTCTTGGAATTTTAGTGTTCAATTTTAAACAAGCAATTAATTGTGATTACATCCTTATCTTATCTTTTATAACAGTTTATTGTGTATTTTCATCCTTTTTTTTTTTTTTGCTAGTGATCTAAATTAAGGTCATCATTCATATTAAAAAAAAAAAAAAAATCATACGTTGCTTTGTTATGTGTTGCTTGCAGAGTATGCATTTGGTGGTGCGCCATCAAAAGAGGGAGACATGTATAGCTATGGAATCCTTGTATTGGAGATGTTCACAAGAAGAAGACCCACCGATCAAATGTTCCAAGATGATTTCAATCTCCATAACTTCGTCAAGGCCGCATTGCCCGACAAGCTTGTCCAAATAGTGGACTCTTCTCTCCTCCCAAGAGGAGCAGAAGAAAATGCACTGAGAGCTAGCGAATATGGAAGAAACAATGGTGGCAACAATAGAGGCATTGAGATTGAAGTAGAAGAAGAAAATAACAACTTTGAAAACCAAAACCAAATCAGTGCTCATCTGCATAAGTGCTTAGTTTCGATCCTCCAGATTGGACTTGCTTGTTCAGAAGAATCACCAAATGAAAGAATCAACATAGGACATGTGACCAAGGAACTTCAGCATATCAGAAGTGCATTTATGGATGCGAGAACCGTGGAAGGAGAAGAAGGTTCACCTAATCTATAGGTACCACCACATATCTTCACTAATTTTTAACTCATAAATATTAATTCAAATTTGATCTAGTAACATCAGGGTCTTCTCATTTTGTTCCTTAAAACTTATAATAGAACAAAATTAGGCTCTAAGCTAATTAGTCCTAACTTTGGTTTGGCATAAGAAGAAAGAATTGATTTGTATCATATTGACTTGATTCTGATGTCTCTATTATATATATATATATAACAAGAACCTTTTTCCATTCAAATGTCAATTATTTAAAAAAAATTTAATCACATGTAGATCACATGGCTAGTTGGTAAGGGACAATTCCTATAACGATTTTAATCATGTGCATGTAACCCAACAAGTACACGAGATCTAAACTAAAAGATTGATGTTTCAATGATTGAGGTACTAAAATTATAACTTATAACAAGAAAAAATCAAGAGAGATATTCGTTACATTTTGAGTTGTAAGGAGCAAAGTGAGACAACTCCTATCCTTTGGAGTCAAACTAAAAAATAAACCTTTGGTTTGCAAGCTAGCACTTGATCAGTTCAGTTATCTTCCTACAAATATGTTGAGGCCTTAGGCTCGACCCTGGCACTTGGTGCGCTCGGCCCGTAGGCTCGGTGCGACCTGTGGGCTCGGTCAACAGGGCTGCAGTCCAAGCTCCCTAACCCGTCCCGGGGGGCGCGTAGCGCTCGCACCCGGAGGTTGTTGGTACCAGGGTTTGAACCCTAATACCCTTTGAGGATCCTTAGATCCCCATCCATCTAAGCTGCAGCTTGGATGGTTATATATATATATATATATATATATCTATTCTAGCTAGAATGAGTTCAAAATCCAACAGTTTTGTTCTTAGTCCATAAAATATATATATCCTATGTTTTATTGAATGTATTTAAACTGACTTGTGTTTTAATTTCAGGTGATTAAAACTTTTCTTTATAAGGAATCAGATGGTGAAGATCTCTCTCTTTTTTTTTTTTTCCCTCTCATAACTATCTCAAAAAATGTAGACTTTGCCGTTTGGATTTTCTTTTACTCTTTAAACGAAGTAGTCTTGTTTATGGATTTTTTTATTTTAACTTATTCTCATTAGATATGCCCATTTGTATTATGGCTTATTTGTAGTTATAGGTCATGGAATTGAGCAACTTTAATTTCTTTTGGCGCTTTTTCTATATGTGAATAAATTATCTCTTTTTTTTTAGAAGTTTTTTAATAAATGGTCGAAGTTTTATAAAATTAACAAAAATAATTGTTTTTTAAAAAATATATCAATTTATGATTAATTTATTTGATCATGATTAATCTTAATCAGTGATTAACCATTATTAATTTGTATTTTTCACTGATCAATTATGATCAATCATTTATTATCTTTAATTAATAATTGATTAACGGTCATTTTTTTCAAATAAAAATTTGTTTTGACTATTTATATAAATAAGTGTCTAAAAACTACTTATTTACCTAATTTTTCCCTTTTGTCATAAAGTAACGTTTCATTTGATAAGGTCATTTATGTCTTTTAATTCTGGTGAATTTTTATACCATTTGACAAATGTAGATGGAAAATCACATGATTTCAACTTAACAAGATTAATTTTGTAATTATCCCTTACAATTTACACTACGAAGACCCTCTAAAAGGAAGAAAAACGGTAACACAAGAAATATGACATGAACTAGGAAAATGACATTCTTAAGAAAACGAGTGCGAAAACAAAAACAACTCTAAAAATGTCTAATGTCACAAAACGACATTAACTTGAGAAACGATAACTTTGAAGAAAACCACAAGAATATCGAGAGGCAAGAAAAAAAAAATGAAGAAGAAGAAGACATCACTAGGAAAATATCAAATTTCATCAAAGAGCAGATCATACAAATCATCAGAATTCAACGACCCGAACTGGAAATATAACAACAACGTAGAAAACGACAATGAAAAAAGATAAAAGGCATCAAGGAAAGCCAAAAACCAAATCAGCATGTGTTTGGGGAAAAAATTGTAGTTGAAAAATTTGATTTAATTTAAAGTTGAGTTGTGCATTTGACCCATTTGAGTTAAAAAGAGTACAAACTTGTATGTATTAAAAAAATCAATATAGATCTTATTTTGTTTGTCTGAAATTATATTTGGATTTATGAAAAGTTATGAAATTCTAAAGTTAAAAAAATAAAATAAAAAGTTTTGAAGCCATAATTGGAATTGTGAGAAGTGAAACTCAAGTTGACTTTTCGAAGTAAGCCAAAACTAAATTGAGTTTTTTTGGTTTGGGTGAGTGAATCAAACACATGCTTAAACAGACAATTTTTCCGACACAGTATTTTTAGGCTTGAAATGAAAACAACACTTTTAAGGATAAACGACTAGTTTCTAAGATCAATTTTCGGAATTATATTCACTTTCAACAGAAAGAAAAGAACTCTATTCTCCAATACAACAGCCTTGTACACAAGTTTTTTTTTAATTGGTAGGTGAACTACTATGTACAATTACATCAGAAGATACAGGGACTAAAAAAAAATTTAAATCTAATCTTGAATCAAAGTTCAAAAAGTTTTGTGTCCAAGCTTCAATGCTTGCCATACAAATGGGAGAGACATACCTGGCGATATTAATTCTCTCCATCAGAATCAAAGTCCTGTCTTTTCCGCAGAGATTCCAATACTTCCATCGGCCGATCGCCTCTAGGATTGCTTCCCTTCTCACGAGACTTTAGTCTAGGCACGGTCGAGCCATTCAGAGGAGGCGACAGTATTCCTTTGTTCACTTCCTTGAGCACAGAACGAACTGTGGCTGCGGCTGTGGCATCTGCCATAGCTGAAGCCAGTTCCGCATTATCTTGAACATGTTTTCCACGTCCAACATTAGAAGCATCGGGTGATTGAAAGCTGTTGGCTTTTTTATTGCGGGCAACAGCCTGAGCGGCGGTTGATTTGGCCTTTGCAGCTTCATACTTTTGCATGTCGTACATTAGCTCTTTCTGAAGCTGCTTGTCAGCAATCAGCATCTCATCAATCTCGTTCTTGTAGTCCTTGAGAAGGACACGAAGGCATTCCATGAGAGCGCCTATAAGCGGGCTGTTTTTGCTTTCTAATAGGCGTTTCAGCTCTATGAAGATTGGGATCGTGTTCTGAATGAGACCTTTTTTAACTGCTTGAGTTATAGCCCTTCCTCTAGCTGCAGCGGCGGATGCTGCACTGTCTCCTTCTTCATCAATGTCTGCAGAATCAGAGGATGATCCGCGGCTTGATGGAAGTCGGATTTCTTTGCTTGCAAGGATTTGGAAAGTATCCTAGTCCATTAAAAAATTGCACATTTAAATGAAAGCAAGTAAACAAAGACACGTATCAAGAATCAGACAGAAAGAATAATCTATTTGGATGCACGAACATCTGGATGTGACGAATTATAGGTAGACATGAGCTTTACCTGCAGAACCGACCGTCCGGTGACATCATCTATATTTAATGCACCATCGGATGCTGCAGCAAGAATTTCTGCACATAACTTTGCGAAAGTTGCCAAAAGGTGCTCCGGAGCCATTTGTTTCAGCAAAGAAACATAAATATGCATTCTTTTAGACCTAGACCTCTCATCATTTCCCCTGGAAAAGCAATAGGCAGGCAACATATACTTGATTATTCCATTTGCGAGGCTGAACTTTTCCCATCCAGCATAAGACACACCAACCTGATGGAAAAAAGTCTGTTTTCTGATCAAGAGCCGCGAGAATCACTATGTCCACTGTGGGCATGGCAGTCATTCAGAACAAAGATGGCTTCTATGAAACTGTTATAAGCTAGAAGAGGTGCCTTGACTGCAGAAACATGGACACAAGTGTCAAAGCCCTGTCAACAAACAGCAAAACAAATACTGAATTTGCAAACACTTGAAATGTGACAGCTAAGAGGAAATGTTGCAACCTTTCAAAATGTTCCCAAGTAGGAAGTCAGCGAGTTGCCTTATCTTCTCTGAATCATCGACAAGTGACAGAAGAAATCTTAGGAAGAGAACTCCTCTCCACTTTACGTAGTCCCTCTGAATTTGACAGGATCAATTAAACACGATTTAGTTTCTGCCTGATTTTTACTCATCAAATATAAAAGGAGAGAACATAACAAAATACCCGGATATGCCTACAATAGTCTTGAAAGCAGTGTGAATGTCTGCCTTCTCACCAGTTCACATGGGTCACAAAGACATTTCGTGATCTTTGTTATATGACTGTTGACACCAACAATAACCAGTTAGCAATAGAATAAGAAATACAAAACAAGAATAAAAAATGTGATTTCCGAAGTTCTAATGACTTTTAAAGCTAAATTCAACATCAAAGAGACCATTAAAACTTGATTCTGACATTACTTACCAATCAACTAAAGCAGTAAGGTGAATACAAAAATCTGCCATTATCACTACCAGATTATTACGAAGCGCCGCACAGTCACTCTTTTGAAGTTCCTGCAAGAGCAAATGCCTTGTGATATTTCAGAATTGGGGGCATAGATTGATTAGGTTGTCACATTCCGTTATTTCAAGAGTCCATATATCTATATGTTATGCATTAATGGATCTGTATATGTACGGAAAAATATATTCACAACTATGTATACGGAATTTGCATTATTTGCAAAATTTGCAAGTTTGACTTTATTTTTTTTTTTTGGATAAAAAGCTACTTAAGTACAAGATTACTCAAAGAAATTTGCATATGCTAAATGAATCTTAGGATTCAAAGAGCCTTGTCACAAAGGGAGACTGGAGGAGCAACTTTCACAAATCATTTAAGAGCATACAAGGAAACGGAAGCTGAGACAATAAACAAACCTGCACAAACAGAGGAATATATCTCTTTGCAAGTTTCTCATCTGCAAGACAAATCTTTCCCAAAGTCAACCATGCTTGAATGTATAAAGAGGGAGCCGTTTCCATGAAAGAGACACCAGCGCCAGGTAATTTATTCAATTTAGGGTCAGAATTCCCAGAAGTGATGATGGTGTGTAACAGCGGAGTGATGTTGTTCATATCAGTAGACGGACAATGGATAACTAACGACCCAATTGTATAGACCGCCGTAATTGCTTCTGACAGTGACCTGGACATGGCCTTTTCTTTCTTGCTCTTGCTACTCCCACTTTTGGCCGGCGGTGTAGAATAGCTGGACTTTCTCTTTGCTTATGAATTCTTTGAGATGCACTTCTCCAAGATTTTAGAAGCTTCGGAGAGAAGCGGATCAATCCATTTCATGACAAGTATCTCTGCCTCCTGTGGACTCAAAGCCTTCTGCTTACACAACGTTTTAAGTGCTTTTACATGAGCTTTAACCTGCTAGCGGATACACAAATTAGTGGCAGATTAATTTGTTTAATAGCAACGGCATACTGAATAAATAACAAGCATTGATATGGCACCCTTGAAATCAACCGATGAGCTAATTACCTCTGTCGAATGCATGTTGAACTCATCAAGCCTTTTGAACAAATTATGAGCTAGTTCTGCTGCAGGCTCGGAGGGCAGCTCAATAGAAACATTGGAGATTGTTTGCAATAGGAAAACGCGATCTCCAGCCCAAGCAACAGATTTGGATTCGACATCCTCTTCCTCTTCGAAGTTAACTCCTTCTACGTGCGGGCTTTGAATCTTTACTCCGAAACCATCCTTGTCAAGGAGCTGCCAATGATGGAGGAGGAACTCCCAATCCACAGCTTTTGCAAGGAATACTGACACCTCAGACAGAAGAAACCAGGCACCGGGTGGGGCTGTCCACTTCTCTATTGGCATTGAATAACTCAACCACAGAGACTCGGACATCCGCATGACATTCTGAAGTGCCAAGGCAATTTTGTGCTTCAACTTATTCTTCTTACCCAAGCTTGTGCAGATTTTCTTCACCCAAGGTGTCACCTCTCCATTGCAAATCTCTCTTAGAAGCCCCAAAACACCTTCAGGTAGTAACAACTCAAACTCCATTTCGAAACTCTTTACTTTGGCATTTCAACCATTGGGGGTGGCTCTGTTATGGGGCAAACCAACAGATCCAGATCTACATATCCGATCTATTACCAGTTCAAGAAACAAGTTCTCACATTCTTCTTGTATGCTGGACTCGTTATCGGTTATCAACCGAGGAACAGAATGTAGCCACTCTGTCGTCGCACTTTCATCTGGAGATTTTCTGAAGGCCTAGAAGTTGATAAAAATTCCCAACATCAGATCAAGAATGCATTCAATATTATTTTAGAAATTGATTCCAAGCAGGACCCTAAGATTCTGGACTGTAAGTGAAACCGCAGAACTTAGATTTGTTATGCTACAATTAACACAGAAAACATAAAAAAACACTAAAAGGATACTATTGCATTAAATCCTAGAAGAAGCACAACCGGCCCAAATCTTAGGATTATAATATCAGCTAACAACTAGTCAAATAAAATATAAGCAACACTAGCATTCAGTTAGAGAAACAACAAGCAGCAAGCAGCATAAGAAAATAGGTATAAGGTTAAAAACGACATAGAATAAATAACGACTACAATTTTGAGAAGAAACCACGAAGAAAGAAAAGCAACATCAGTTTAGAAACGACGTTATTTGAAAAACGACAAATGTTAACTAATTACATAAACCGGCAAATCAACTATAAAAAAAACGACAAGAGGACAAGAGAAACTACATGAACAGAGAAACGACAAGGATTAAAAAAAAAACGAAGTGAACTTTTAAGAAACTACATCATTATGAAAAAAGACAGTAAGGAGAAATACGACATGAACAGCGACAAGCAATAATGAACGACATCAATTAGAGAAACGATGACATATCAGAAAGCAAGTAAAAAACACAAGAGTTGACAAAACATACCCATAACCTTCAGCCGCCAGAGTTACATAGATGATATGACGACATAAACTAGAAAAAGGACTAGAAAATAGGAGGGAAAAAACACAATGGCGAGACCGACAACAAGGGATAATATATTATGAAGCGGAAATACGACAATGACTCGTGGATGACAATTATACAAAATTCGACATCATGAGAGGAAAAAGAACGCAAACAGAATAAACCACAATGATATATATATATATATATATATTAAAAGGTCTTTTCTTTTTGTTTTTAATATATCTATACATCAGCATTCCTTGAAATTACGAAACAGTTGTAATTTACCTCATGAATTTTTAATTTTGATAATTTGTAACAATAAAACATTATCAAACAACATAAACGAGAAACCACAAAGCAAGACAATCAACAACCTGATTTGGAAGTACCAAAACTTAAGAAACGATCAAGAAAAATATACAACACCGAAAACAAAAACCAAATCAACAACTAAATTCTATTTCCCCCCCTTTCTACATAAGGTCCCAAGATTTTCAGCCTAAAAAGGAAAAGGACAACAGGAATTTTGGAAGGACAAAAGATGTTATTAATGTGTAGCCACTTCTTGCATAGACTACATTTTTTTTTTCGAAATTGAATTTTTTTTTCTCTCTTTTTTTTTTGGGTGTAGAGTACATTGAGGAGAAGAAGAATGACCAAAGATAATTTACTCCAATCTTGAATGAGAGATGAAAAATCTGACCCAAAAAAAAAAAACTAGCGTAGGGGTAATTTTGTAACAAATTCAAAGATTGAAGGGGAACATATGAAATAAGTAGAAGTTTGGGAGCACGCTGAAATCAAGTGATAACGTTTGAGAGGTGAGTTCTTAAAATTTATAAATTTTCAGCAAATAGTACTAAGAAAATAATAAAACAGGTTAAATATATTAAACAGTGAAATTCATGAAAGTTTAGCTTGTTGCACACGTTTGGAAAACACCAAGGGGTAGTTCAATTGGTGCACCATTTCGCTGTCTTTACGTTCTCTAGGAGTCTTCAATATGTCTTGTCTTCTGTTCTTTTTCACCATCAACACAGTGGCCCTTTGGCCTTGTATCTTCTTCAGTTGACTTGACTTCACTTCTTCTTTCTCCAACGTATCAACCGGTGCGAAGACTTAAAAAAGAAAAAGAAAAAAGAAAAAAAAAAATGAAATCGGGCTTTTGATATTGGAGAACCCAAAAACTGATAGACAAACCTCTCTGCCTTCAACTGAAAATTCCCAAAAACTTAGCTTTCGTCCTTAACTCACCACCATGTCCAAAATGAAACTTAAGAACCCGATCAGTAGTTCATTTTGGTCTTTGTTCCTTCGTGTCACTCTTCTCTGTTTTGTGTGCTTATTATTGCAAACTACCACCACCATTGTCACAGCATTAGGCAATGAGACTGACAGGTTTGCCCTGCTCAAGTTCAAAGAATCACTTTCCGGTGATCCGTATGGAGTCAAGAACTCGTGGAATGATTCGATTCACTTCTGCAAATGGCCGGGAGTCTCATGCGGCAGACGACATCAAAGGATAACGGCCTTGGACTTACAAGGCTATAAAATACGAGGGTCCATGTCGCCTTATATTGGAAACCTCAGCTTTTTGAGGTTCATCAACATGGGAAGTAATAGCTTCTTCGGTGAAATCCCACCACAGATCGGTCATCTCCGAAGGTTGCGGCATCTCAATCTTACTGACAACATGTTGGAAGGTAAGATTCCAATCAACTTGAGCTACTGTTCAAACTTGAGGATCTTAAGACTCGGAAGAAACAAACTTACTGGAATGATTCCCTCGGAGTTTAGCTCTTTGACGAGGCTTGTAGGGCTCGGTCTTGACACAAACAATCTCACAGGAGTCATCCCAACTTCCTTTAGTAACATTTCTTCACTTCGTTATTTTTCAGTTGGATACAATAACCTGATGGGAACTATTCCCTATGAGTTTGGCAGATTGAAAAGGCTAACATTTTTTGCAGTAGGAATTAACAATTTGTCTGGTGAAATCCCTCTCTCCCTTTACAATATGTCATCTATGAGCACTTTTGAAACTACAACAAACCGTTTTAAAGGCACTCTTCCCCCCAACATCGGCTTCACACTCCCTAATCTTGAAATATTCATCATTAGTAGTAATGAATTCTCTGGCATAATACCATATTCCTTTTCAAATGCTACTCAACTTCAAATGTTTGATATTCAAGGGAATAAATTTTTCGGACAAGTTCCAACTAGTTTGGGAAATCTCCCCGATCTTTGGTGGCTCGGATTAGATGACAATAGCTTAGGTAATAATTTAGCAAATAGTTTGGATTTTATTCCATCTTTAACAAATTGTAGCCAACTAAAATCATTGGGATTCGGTATGAATAGTTTCGGAGGTGTTTTACCCAACTCAGTAGCTAATTTGTCAACCCGGCTCACTGAGCTTTATCTTGAAGGCAATCAAATATCTGGGAATATTCCTGTGATGTTGGAAAATCTAATCAACTTGACGGTCTTGAGTATGTCAAATAATCTGTTCACCGGTGTCATTCCTGCTTCTTTGGGAAAGTTGCAAAATTTGCAGGGTTTGTATTTGGATCATAACAGATTATCAGGAAAGATTCCTTCATCTATGGGAAGCCTTGCTCGATTGTCTAAACTTAATCTAGGAAATAACAGGTTCGAAGGAACTCTACCTCCAAACTTTGCAAACTTCCAAAATCTGCAATTCCTTGACATTTCAAACAATAAACTTGGTGGAGCTATACCTAAAGGAGTTTTAAGTCTTCCCTCATCTATCCAACTCGACTTTTCCCAGAACTCATTCACCGGGAGCCTTCCTGCAGAAGTGGGTAAGCTAAAGAATGTCAATTTCCTCAATTTTTCGGAAAACAATCTGACTAATGAAATTCCAGAGACCATTGGTGATTGCCAAACTCTTGAATCCCTTTACCTACAAGGGAATTTCTTTCAAGGTGTCATTCCTTCTGCATTGGCTTCTTTAAGAGGTCTTGAGGACTTGGATATTTCGCGAAATAACTTGACCGGGCAAATTCCGCTCGGTTTAGAGAAGCTTCCTTTCTTGAAACATTTGAATCTTTCTTTCAACGCTCTAGAGGGAGAAGTACCAAAGAAAGGCGTTTTCCAGAACACAAGTGTTGTATCCTTTGTCGGAAATACTAAGCTCTGCGGTGGTGTACCGAAATTGCAGCTTCCTCCATGTCCCATTAAAGCATCAGCACAACGGAAGACCAGAGGACTCAAACTAACAGTCATAATAGCTTCAACGGTTGGGATTGTCCTTCTGTTTTCAGCTCTTTTTGTCTTTTATTGGAGGAGAAAATCAGTAAGGAAATCATCCTCTGCACTCTCAGAAATAAGCTTCCTTTCTACGGTTTCATACAAGAGGCTTCATGAGTCAACCAACGGATTCTCTCCAAGCATGTTGATCGGAACAGGTAGCTTCGGCTCTGTGTATAAGGGAGTTCTTGAACAAGAAGAAAGTGTAGTTGCTGTGAAGGTCCTCAATCTTCACCAAAAAGGTGCTTCCAAGAGCTTCATTGCTGAATGCAATGCATTGAGAAACATCCGGCATCGTAATCTCGTCAAGATCTTGACATGTTGCTCGAGCATTGATTACAAGGGCAACGAGTTCAAGGCTTTAGTATTCGAGTATATGTCCAACGGAAGCCTAGACAAGTGGCTGCATTCGATAGAGGATGGCAATGACCAATCAAGGGGTTTGAACCTGATTCAGAGACTGTATATTGCTACAGATGTGGCCTCTGCTGTAAGCTATCTTCATGACCATTGTGAACAGCCGATCATTCACTGCGACTTGAAGCCGAGCAACGTCCTTCTCGACAATGAAATGACTGGTCATGTTAGTGACTTCGGATTAGCAAGGTTGGTCTCAAACACCACTGGTGTATCTGAAAGTGGAAGTAGCACAATTGGCATCAAGGGGACCATTGGGTATACTCCCCCAGGTAACATTTCTTTAATTCTTGGAATTTTAGTGTTCAATTTTAAACAAGCAATTGATTGTAATTACACCCTTATTTTTTATAACACTTATTACGTATTTTCATCCTCTCTTCTTTTTTTTTTTTTTTTTGCTGGTGGTCTAAATTAAGTCATCATTCATATTGAGGAAAAAAACAAATTTTAATACGTTGCTTTGTTATGTGTTGCTTGCAGAGTATGCAATTGGTGGTACGCCATCAAAAGAGGGAGACATGTATAGCTATGGGATCCTTGTGTTGGAGATGTTCACAAGAAGAAGACCCACCGATCTAATGTTCCAAGATGATTTCAATCTCCATAACTTCGTCAAGACGGCATTACCCGATAGGCTTGTTCAAATTGTGGACTCTTCTCTCCTCCCAAGAGGAGTAGAAGAAAATGCTTTGCGAGCTAGCGAATATGGAAGAAACAATGGTGGCAATAATGGAGGCATTGAGATTGAAGTAGAAGAAGAAAATAACAATTTTGAAAACCGAAACCAAATCAGCGCTCATCTGCAGAAGTGCTTGGTTTCAATCCTCCAGATCGGACTTGCTTGTTCAGAAGAATCACCAAATGAAAGAATCAACATAGAAGATGTGACCAAGGAGCTTCAGCATATCGGAAGTGCATTTATGGATGCTGAGAACCGTGGACAGAGAAGAATGTTCACCTAAACTATAGGTACTACCACATATCTTCACTAATTTTTAACTCATAAATATTAATTCAAATTTGGTCTAGTAACATCAAAGGTCTTCTCATTTTGTTCCTTAAAACTTATAATATAACAAAATTAGGCTCTGAGCTAATTAGTCCCAACTTTGGTTTGGCACAAGAAGAAAAGAATTGATTTGTATCATATTGACTTGATTCTGATGTCTCTATTATATATATATATATATATATATATAAAACAAGAACCTTTTTTTCATTCAAACGTCAATTATTTAAAAAAAATTTAATCATATATAGATCACGTGGCTAGTTGATAAGGGACAATTTCTATAACGATTTTAATCGTGTGTATGTAACCCAACTAGTACACGTGATTAAAACTAAAACATTGATGTTTCAATGATTGAGGTACTAAAATTATAACTTATAACAAGAAAAAATCAAGAGAGATTTTCGTTATATTTTGAGTTGTAAGGAGCAAAGTGAGACAACTCCTATCCTTCGGAGTCAAACTTAAAAATAAATCTTTAGTTTACAAGCTAGCACTTGACCAGTTCAGTTATCTTCCTACAAATATAAAAAAATATCTATTCTAGCTAGAATGGGCTCAAAATCCAACAGTTTTGTTCTTAGTCTAGAAAAAAAAAAAATATATATATATATATATATCCTATGTTTTTTTGAATGTATTTAAACTGACTTGTGTTCTAATTTCAGGTCCTTGAAACTTTTCTGTGCAAGGAATCAGATGGCGAAGATCTCTCTTTTTTTTTTTCCCCTTTTTTTCCCTCTCATAACTATCTCAAAGAATATAGACTTTGACGTTTGGATTTGCTTTTACTCTTTAAACGAAACAGTCTTGTTTATGGATTTTTTTATTATAACTTATTCTCATTGGATATGCCCATTTGTATTTTGGCTTATTTATAGTTACAAGTCATGGAATTGAGCAACTTTTATTTCTTTTGGCGCTTTTTCTATATGTGAATAAATGAACTTTTTTTTTTAAGAAGTTTTTTAATAAACGGTCGAACTTTTATAAAATTAGCAAAATAATTGTTTTTGAAAAAATAAATCAATTAGTGATTAACCTAATTGATTATAATTAATCAATAATTAATTAGTATTAATATATATTTTTCATTAATTGATTATAATCAATTATTTATTATCTTTAATCAATAATTGATTAACAGTCATTTTTTTCAAATAATTTTTTTTTGACTATTTATATAAATAATTGTCTAAAAACTACCTATTTACCTAATTTTTCCCTTTTGTCATAAAGTAACGTTTCATTTGATAAGGTCATTTCCGTCTTTTAATTCTGGTGAATTTTTATACCATTTGACAAATGTAGATGGAAAATCACATGATTTCAACTTAACAAGATTAATTTTGTAATTATTCCTTACAATTTACACTACGAAGACCCTTTAAAAGGAAGAAAAACGGCAGCACAAAAAATATGACATGAACTACGAAAAAGACATTCTTAAGAAAACGAGTACGAAAACAAAAACGACTCTAAAAATGTCTAATGTCACAAAACGACATTAACTTGAGAAAGATAACTTTGAAGAAAACCACAAGAACTTGGAGGGAGAAAAAAAAAAAAAAAAAAGAAGAAGAAGAAGACATCACTAGGAAAATATCAAATTTCATCAAAGAACATAATCATACAAATCATCAGAAGACAACAGCAAATACGTTCAACGACCCGAACTGGAAATACTACAACAACATAGAAAACGACAATGAAAAAAGATGAAATCATCAAGGAAAGCCAAAAACCAAATTAGCATGTGTTTGGGGAAAAAATTGTAGTTGAAAAAATTGATTTAAGTTAAAGTTAAGTTGTGCGTTTGACTGATTTGAGTTAAAAAGAATAAAAACTAAAATGTGTTAAAAAAATCAATATAGATCTTATTTCGTTTGTATGAAATTATATGCAATTAAAAAAAATCTAATTTGGATTTATGAAGGATTATGGAATTCTAAAGTTTAAAAAAAAAAAAATAATTGAAGTTAGAATTGGAATTGTGAAAAGTGAAACTCAAGTTCACTTTTCGAAAGAAGCCAAAACTAAATTGAGTTTTTTTGGTTTGGGTGAGTGAATCAAACTCATGCTGAAACAGACAATTTTTCCAACATAATATTTTTAAGCTTGAAGTGAAAACAACACTTTTTTAAGGATAAACGAGTAGTTTCTAAGATCAATTTTCGGAATTATATTCACTTTCAACTGAAAGAAAAGAACTCTATTCTCCAATACAACAGCCTTGTACACAAGTTTTTTTTTATTGTTAGGTGAACTACCATGTACAATTACATCAGAAGATACAAGAACTAAAAAAAAATTTAACTCTAATCTTGAATCAAAGTTCAAAAAGTTTGTGTCCAAGCTTCAATGCTTGCCATACAAATGGGAGAGTCATACCTGGCGATATTAATTCTCTCCATCAGAATCAAAGTCCTGTCTTTTCCGCAGAGATTCCAATACTTCCATCGGCCGATCGCCTCTAGGATTGCTTCCCTTCTCACAAGACTTTAGTCTAGGCACGGTCGAGCCATTCAGAGGAGGCGACAGTATTCCTTTGTTCACTTCCTTGAGCACAGAACGAACTGTGGCTGCGGCTGTGGCATCTGCCATAGCTGAAGCCAGTTCCGCATTGTCTTGAACATGTTTTCCACGTCCAACATTAGAAGCATCGGGTGATTGAAAGCTGTTGGCTTTTTTATTGCGGGCAACAGCCTGAGCAGCGGTTGATTTGGCCTTTGCAGCTTCATACTTTTGCATGTCGTACATTAGCTCTTTCTGAAGCTGCTTGTCAGCAATCAGCATCTCATCAATCTCGTTCTTGTAGTCCTTGAGAAGGACACGAAGGCATTCCATGAGAGCGCCTATGAGCGGGCTGTTTTTGCTTTCTAATAGGCGTTTCAGCTCTATGAAGATTGGGATCGTGTTCTGAATGAGACCTTTTTTAACTGCTTGAGTTATAGCCCTTCCTCTAGCTGCAGCGGCGGATGCTGCAGCGGCGGATGCTGCACCGTCTCCTTCTTCATCAATGTCTGCAGAATCAGAGGATGATCCGCGGCTTGATGGAAGTCGGATTTCTTTGCTTGCAAGGATTTGGAAAGTATCCTAGTCCATTAAAAAATTGCACATTTAAATGAAAGCAAGTAAACAAAGACACGTATCAAGAATCAGACAGAAAGAATAATCTATTTGGATGCACGAACATCTGGATGTGACGAATTATAGGTAGACATGAGCTTTACCTGCAGAACCGACCGTCCGGTGACATCATCTATATTTAATGCACCATCGGATGCTGCAGCAAGAATTTCTGCACATAACTTTGCGAAAGTTGCCAAAAGGTGCTCCGGAGCCATTTGTTTCAGCAAAGAAACATAAATGTGCATTCTTTTAGACCTAGACCTCTCATCATTTCCCCTGGAAAAGCAATAGGCAGGCAACATATACGTGAGTATTCCATTTGCGAGGCTGAACTTTTCCCATCCAGCATAAGACACCAACCTGATGGAAAAAAGTCTGTTTTCTGATCGAGAGCCGCGAGAATCACTATGTCCGCTGTGGGCATGGCAGTCATTCAGAACAAAGATGGCTTCTATGAAACTGTTATAAGCTAGAAGAGGTGCCTTGACTGCAGAAACATGGACACAAGTGTCAAAGCCCTATCAGCAAACAGCAAAACAAATACAGAATTTGCAAACACTTGAAATGTGACAGCCAAGAGGAAATGCTGTAACCTTTCAAAATGTTCCCAAATAGGAAGTCAGCGAGTTGCCTTATCTTCTCTGAATCATCGACAAGTGACAGAAGAAATCTTAGGAAGAGAACTCCTCTCCACTTTACGTAGTCCCTCTAAATTTGACAGGATCAATTAGACACGATTTAGTTTCTGCCTGATTTTTACTCAGCAAATATAAAAGGAGAGAACATAACAAAATACCCGGATATACCTGCAATAGTCTTGAAAGCAGTGTGAATGTCTGCCTTCTCACCAGTTCACATGGGTCACAAAGACATTTCGTGATCTTTGTTATATGACTGTTGACACCAACAATAACCAGTTAGCAATAGAATAAGAAATACAAAACAAGAATAAAAAAGGTGATTTCCGAAGTTCTAATGACTTTTAAAGCTAAATTCAACATCAAAGAGACCATTAAAACTTGATTCTGACATTACTTACCAATCAACTAAAGCAGTATGGTGAATACAAAAATCTGCCATTATCACTACCAGATTATTACGAAGTGCCGCACAGTCACTCTTTTGAAGTTCCTGCAAGAGCAAATGCCTTGTGATATTTCAGAATTGGGGGCATGGATTGATTAGGTTGTCACATTCCGTTATATCAAGAGTCCCTATATCTATATGTTATGCATTAATGGATCTGTATATGTACGGAAAAATATATTCACAACTGTGTATACGGAATTTGCATTATTTTTTGACCTTTTTTTTTTTTTCATAAAAAGCTTCTTAAGTACAAGATTACTCAAAGAAATTTGCATATGCTAAATGAATCTTAGGATTCAAAGAGCCTTGTCACAAAGGGAGACTGGAGGAGCAACTTTCACAAATCATTTAAGAGCATACAAGGAAACGGAAGCTGAGACAATAAACAAACCTGCACAAACAGAGGAATATATCTCTTTGCAAGTTTCTCATCTGCAAGACAAATCTTTCCCAAAGTCAACCATGCTTGAATGTATAAAGAGGGAGCGGTTTCCATGAAAGAGACACCAGCGCCAGGTAATTTATTCAATTTAGGGTCAGAATTCCCAGAAGTGATGATGGTGTGTAACAGTGGAATGATGTTGTTCATATCAGTAGACGGACAATGGATAACTAACGACCCAATTGTATAGACCGCCGTAATTGCTTGTGACAATGACCTGGACACGGCCTTTTCTTTCTTGCTCTTGCTACTCCCACTTTTGGCCAGCGGTGTAGAATAACTGGACTTTCTCTTTGCTTCTGAATTCTTTGAGATGCACTTCTCCAAGATTTTAGAAGCTTTGGAGAGAAGCGGATCAATCCATTTCATGACAAGTATCTCTGCCTCCTGTGGACTCAAAGCCTTCCGCTTACACAATGTTTTAAGCGCTTTTACATGAGCTTTAACCTGCTAGCGGACACACGAATTAGTGGCAGATTAATTTGTTTAATAGCAACAGCATACTGAATAAATAACAAGCATTGATATGGCACCCTTGAAATCAACTGATGAGCTAATTACCTCTGTCGAATGCATGTTGAACTCATCAAGTCTTTTGAACAAATTATGAGCTAGTTCTGCTGCAGGCTCGGAGGGCAGCTCAATAGAAACATTGGAGATTGTTTGCAATAGGAAAACGCGATCTCCAGCCCAAGCAACAGATTTGGATTCGACATCCTCTTCCTCTTCGAAGTTAACTCCTTCTACGTGCGGGCTTTGAATCTCTACTCCCAAACCATCCTTGTCAAGGAGCTGCCAATGATGGAGGAGGAACTCCCAATCCACAGCTTTTGCAAGGAATACTGACACCTCAGACAGAAGAAACCAGGCACCGGGTGGGGCTGTCCACTTCTCTATTGGCATTGAATAACTCAACCACAGAGACTCGGACATCCGCATGACATTCTGAAGTGCCAAGGCAATTTTGTGCTTCAACTTATTCTTCTTACCCAAGCTTGTGCAGATTTTCTTCACCCAAGGTGTCACCTCTCCATTGCAAATCTCTCTTAGAAGCCCCAAAACACGTTCAGGTAGTAACAACTCAAACTCCATTTCGAAACTCTTTACTTTGGCATTTGAACCATTGGGGGTGGCTCTGTTATGAGGCAAACCAACAGATCCAGATCTACATATCCGATCTATTACCAGTTCAAGAAACAAGTTCTCACATTCTTCTTGTATGCTGGACTCGTTATCGGTTATCAACCGAGGAACAGAATGTAGCCACTCTGTCGTCACACTTTCATCTGGAGATTTTCTGAAGGCCTAGTAGTTGATAAAAATTCCCAACATGAGATCAAGAATGCATTCAATATTATTTTAGAAATTGATTCCGAGCAGGACCCTAAGATTCTGCACTGTAAGTGAAACTGCAGAACTTAGATTTTTTTTATGCTACAATCAACACAGAAAACATAAAAAACACTAAAAGAATACTAATGCACTAAATCCTAGAAGAAGCACAACCGGCCCAAATCTTAGGATGATAATATCAGCTAACAACTAGTCATATAAAATATAAGCAACACTAGCATTCAGTGAAATGTAACAAAAAATAACCTCTGAAAGTGCTGAAACTGCGGCTTTCCTTATGCTAACAAGCGGGTCTGAGCATGCCATGCCCATGGTTTTCAACAACGCTCCATGAAAACCACTGCCAAATAGACCTGTCAACTTTGCGACAAGAAGAAGCGCCGATTTTCTCACCACTGCCTTCTCATCCGTACACCTTTTCCTCAAAAGCTCATTCACCAAACCTTCATCCCCACTGCCAATTCCCAAAACTTCCTTCAAAACGTCCCAACTCCGACTATCACCAGCCAAAAACCCAATGAGCTGCGACAAATTCGACAAGGCCCGAGCCCGGATTCCTGCCACAACATCAGAACACCGCTGAATCAAAGCCTCCAAACACTTCATGCCCCATGAATCCTTCACTCCAATTTCCGAGTCCAGGCCTAATGGATCCCTCAACGACATCACAAGCATCGGAATAAGGTCAATCGCCAACAGCCTCAAGTTGGACTTTCCTTGGCTCATCTTCAGTACATATTCCACAAACCCCATTTGTTCTTCGAATTTGATGATTCGAATCACCTCCATTATCGACTCCACAGCCAAGGCTCGAGGCTCAGACTTCTCCGGCGCCTTTACAACCAAATACCTCGGAAAGTTCACCATTGCTTTCTTCACACCATCAGATAGGTTTGCCATGTTCCTCATTCGGATCGTCACGAATTCAATAGCAAAACTCCGCGCCTGCGATTTGAGCTGGAGAATCATCGGCGACAACGATTTCAAAACTTCTGCAGCGGTGTTCGCCTCGTCACCGTGCTCCGGCCTAAGGACTTCGAGCAATATCTTGGAGCAGAACTCCGTTAATTTGTTGTAATTGCCCGAATTAGGGCAAACTTCTAGTGCCATAACTGGAATTTCAGCCACTGTTTGAACCAAAGACTTCAAACTATCCGGAAACCGATCCAAATGAATCAATTTCATCGCAAACTCCAACCTTTCAAGCACCGAAAACAAAACCCTAACATCGAACTCGCTCTCTTCGCCCTCGTGATCTCCTCCGTGGCTACTCCGAGCACGCTTCTTGGATCCCCGGCCTCTAGCGTTGGTTTTCCTCTTCCGATTGGCCGTGTTCTCCTGGCTCGGTTCTTCAGCACCGGGCTGGGACGGCGTCCGGCGCTTGAGAGACCGGCGGATCGAGCGGAGAAGAGAGAGAAACGCAATGGGAGTGAAGAGAGTGAAGACGGGGGAATTAGGAGAGAGGAGGATGGAGAGGTAGACCTTGGAGGCAACGAGGGAGAGACTTGGGGAGCCAGAATCCATGGCGGAAGCGATCGGAAAGACAAGAATCGACGGGGAAAGGGACTTGGCGGAGAGCTCGGCGAAGAGGCGGTGGATGGGCTCGGAGTCATCGTCTAAAGAGTTGTCCAGGAGGGTTTCAAGGTCTGAGAGGGAGGAATCGGAAAAGGAAGGTGTTGGCTGGGAATGGCGAAGTTCCTCGAGCTCTGTGATGATTCGGGATATGGTTTCCTCCATGGATGAACCTCTCTGAGCCTGAGGAGGTCGTCGCTCTATTTTTTGAAATTATGTTTTCCCGCTTCTAATTTTGGGTTTTTTGATCTTCTCTGTCTTGTCTTTGCTATTTTCCACCTGACTTTTTTGTTTAAAACGACAAGCTAAAATACGGCAAAGACATTAAAACGACATCAAGCCAAAAGAAAGAGAGCATCGGTGTAAGAAACGACATTCAAAGAAAATAAAAATAGAAAACGACCGTAAACGGAAATTTGTACAGAAATTAATGAAAACGACATGAACTAACACGACAACGACAATGACCCCAAAAGAAAGCGAAAATCTGAAGACGCCAATGTTCTTGTTTCAGATTGGGTAGACGACAATTGAGAGTAGTTGATAATTCCACATCTTAATTCTCAAGCTTATCCATTGTTTCTTCTTTTTTTTTTTTTAATCCCTAAGTATAACAAGCGATCTATAATTCGAACTGAAATCCAAAAAAAAAAAAAAAAAAAAGGTCAGAAGAGAGGAGTTTAAAAAAAAAAAAAAAAAGATTGGGACTGTAAGGAAATTAAAAACGACAACCTAAAAAACCACTAAAAGCGGCACAAATTCGGAAAACGCACCGACAAGATGGCCAAAATGTTAGAAGCCACGGACGAAATATGACGCTGACACAAAAAACAAAAACAAATACAAAAACAAAACCTAGACAGAAAAACAAAAACTTGGACATGCATCAATGACGGCATGAACTTCCGCAAGCTAGACAGAAGAAAACGACAATAATATACCGAGCGGACCCGAGTATAAACACAGCAACATTAAAACGACGATCCCAAAAGACAGAATATTTCTAAAAACCACAATGTTCTAGTTTCAAATAAAGTTAATGATAATTACACAAGCAGTATTATCAACACCAATTTTAAATATTTTTGTGCAAATTTACGTGATAATTATTAACTTTTTATTGATAAATATAATATTTTTTATTTTTAATTGAGTAAACATCTTCTAAATATTTAGAACAAAAAAAATGGAGATAAGTTGCTCGTGTTTTATTTAGTCCCCAATTTTTTAATTATTAAAAACTCCTTAAATTCTTTAAAATTAATGTAAAATGATCCTTTTTAGTAACAAAAATTAAAAAGTAGATAAAACCGATTACAAATATGGTACATATAAATTGAATTTTGTAATTTTTTTTTAATTACACTTAAATAGTTAATCATATACGATTCATATGATATTTCTTGCCCATTTAAAAAAAATTATTATATTCATTAAAAAATTAAGAATGAAATGTAATATTCAAGAAATAAATTATTGTTATTCACAAAAAAAAATATTGTTAAAACCAATTAGCCAAACAGAATTTTTAGAGAATCCAAAAAAAAAAAATCATCGGAGAAAGTGGAGTGAAAAAGATTGGCTCAAAGTAACTTTTTTAAAAAAAAAAAAAAAAGATTGGGACTTGCAAGGAAATATAGAAAAAGCTGTGTCCTGATCTCGTAATTATGGAAAAGAATCCACCGTAGTTGCCAAACCCTCGTTCATAAATAAGAGCCGTCCGAACCCTTCCTGAACCCTCTCTCGCTCTCTCGTCGCTGCGTCTCTCTCTCTTGCTTTCTCGCCTCTGCAAAAAACCCCTCTTTCCTTTGGAGCGATACGAGTCAGAATCTCTCTGCAATCATGTTGGTTTACCAAGACCTCGTCTCCGGTGAAATTCCCCAAACAAATCTCTAAAAATCTTTGCTTTCCAATTGTGAATTTGATCTCTCACTCTTGATTAATGGTAGATATATACACATATGTGTGTGTATATTTGTATATATGTATCTTCTGATATCATAATTTTCCGATTCTATCCATGGTTCATGTTCTTTGGTACGGATCTGGTGCTTAATTGATTTAGATAGAGAATATGTTCGTTTGTGTAACTGAGATCTGAAGTCTCAATAAGGCTCTGAGGTGAATCGCTCAGGAATTTTTTGTTTTTATGTATATATATGTGTATATGTATATCAAAGTTTGTTGCTTTGCTTTATTGTTTGTCTTTTTTGTTTCTCGTGTGTTTGTTTGTAGCTTTTGTTGCATGGAAATTGGATTGTTTGGTTAAATTTGTTGCCAGTGGCGGCTGAGAAATTTACCTTTTTTGTATTGAAAGATTGTTGCTTTAGCTACGGTTGGATCTCAGTTAGAGCAGGGGCGTACATGTTTATGATTTTTTGTTTTTTGGCTTATTCTTTGTTAATGGTGTCAGTTATGGATGAAAACTTGTAAATTTATCTTTTTAAGCTAAAAATATGTAGCGTGCTTTACATATTTATGATGACCTTGGTCTGTTGGTTTTTAAATTCTTTTGGTCTTCATGGATTTTGATTGTCTTTTTGTTCTTTATCATCTCAGGTGACGAGCTTCTCTCGGACTCGTTTCCATACAAGGAAATCCAAAACGGATGTCTTTGGGAGGTCGAAGGAAAGGTTTGTAAGTGCTTGGTTTTGTCACTTTTTTGCTGCCAATTCATTGAAAGTAAAAATTTTCACTTCTCATATCGATGCCCACCACATTCTGCAACCGAAATTTGTGGGTATAAACTATAATCCTGCGGTTTTATTTGGGTCTTTCAAGTTTCCATTAGCTTTCCGATCATATAGTCATGGGCTACTTGTTCTAATAGCTCATATCAGTTAAATAATTATATTGGTTTTATTTGGGTCTTTAAAGTTTCCATTAGCTTTCCGATCATAGTCATGGGCTACTTGTTCTAATATCAGTTAAATAATTATATTGGTTTTGTATAGCGTGCCGAGTGCTGATAAATTTGAATTAATCTTTTATTCAGTGGGTTGTTCAAGGAGCAATTGATGTAAACATTGGAGCAAACCCTTCTGCTGAAGGTGCTGGTGAAGATGAGGGTGTTGATGACCAAGCTCTAAAGGTGGTTGACATTATCGACACATTCAGGCTTCAGGTATGCAATATTTTATTTTAATCTCGGTTCTCGACGGTTGTTGTAATTTTAAAGTGGAAATTGATAAATCATAGTGTCATATCTACAGGAGCAACCTTCGTTCGACAAGAAGCAGTTTGTCGCTTGGGCAAAGAAGTACATCAAGAATTTGACCGCCAAGATAGAGGGAGAGAAACAGGAGGAATTCAAGAAGGACATTGAGGGAGCAATAAAGTTCCTTCTTCCAAAGCTCAAGGACTTACAATTGTACGTGTCTTTTTTTTTTTTTTTTTCCTTGGTCTTTCTTTTTATGTCCATTTACTTCGTACTATGTATACTAAATGAGAAATTAACGTCTTGCAGCTTTGTGGGAGAGAGCATGGCTGATGATAGCAGCTTGGTTTGGGCTTACTACAAGGATGGAGCTGCAGACCCAACTTTTCTGTATTTCCCCCATGGCTTGAAGGAGGTCAAGTGCTAAAAAGTCGCGGTGTGTTGGCTTCCAAGTAGAAGCTTCTGCTATGGTCTTAGTTTTTATTGCTATCAGTTCTCCTTTTTTGAAGCCTTTTTTTTTTCTTTTTTTTTCCTTTTTTTTTTGGTTCTTTTGGCAATTCTGGACTCGATCAGGTTTGGTGTTTAAGTAAGTGGTGTTTCCTGTGACAATTTACCATTTTCGACTTGCTTTCCTAATTTATTGTTGCTTATGTGTTGATTTAGAAATAATTAAAACATTCATCTTCTATGTTTTATCAAACACTTAATCTATAATTATATACAAGGATCGTGATTTTATGCTGGCTTATGTTTTTAGTTTTTTGCCTAATCCTTGGTTACAACTTACAAGACCATGATAGTCTTTATTTATGACTTTAATAGTAGTAGTGCTTTTGAGATTTTACCACGTTGAAACCGAGAGACGGACGGATACAAGAAACTAGTATTTTAACAGATTTAGTTACCAAAAAATAGTATTTTAACATATTTAAAGTACAAGTCCGATTGGTACTTGTTATACGGTTTGAATTCCGATTCCTAAGTAACGTGAAAGAAAGTTGTAGTTGTTGTAAGTATATTTTAATGGTGAATTTATTCCCAACTCTCTCACATTGGAGGGGTTCAAAGAGCTTAAATTCTCTAATGCAAGTTCATTAAAGAAGAAGAAGAAGAAGAGTAGAAATTATTTGTCATCTTGATGCTCCATAAACGTTCAAAAATTAAAGATTAGCCCGTTTTTATGTAGGCGTTATTATAATGATGTTGTGAAAGAATGTGATAAAAAAAAAAAAAAAAAGAGGAAGTTCAATATTTGTTCTTAGACGGCCTTTTAACAATCATCACGGAACAATGAGCATGATGAGCACAGTAGTCGCCTACGCTTCCGAGAACCGCCCTGTGACAGACCAAAAAAAAAACCAAAATTGTAGTGTTAAGAGGGACATAGGGTAATTTTATTCGAACAATACAGGTCCTACAATAGACTGCGTGCTTTTAAACATTACATTATATCAAAATCATAAAAATTCAAATTCAACACAAGGTGACAAAAAAAACACAACAATTCAGAACAATAAAATAACGATAGGATTTTTTTTCAGATGTTACAAGAAATTCTCATTACAAATTTATAATATAGTTGAGATGGACAAGGTATTCAAGTACCTCTTTACCACTCCATAACCAGGACTTCCCACAACCAAAATGGAGGCGTGGTGTCTGTCCACAGCTTCGCATATAACATTCCTCGGATCACCTTCCACTATCTCCGCGTTCACATCATCTACCAGCAAATCAATGACGTACAACAAATATGATTTACACATATATACATACACATATGTAACATGTAGGTACACACGTCAATATAAAAAGTGTATTGTCAGTTGATATTAGTTCAGTTGATAAATATAAGATTGGTTAAGTATAAAGTTGCATATTCAAATTCTGAGAACAACTGATGATGTATAAAAGAAAAAAACATGTACATGCAAATTTATGTACCATGTCCAACAAAAAATAGTAGATGATTAAACTGTTACCAATTTGCTTTTGCAAACCTCCTTGGCTTTCTCAACAGTTCTAGTTGCCCTTTTCTTGAAATCCAACTCCATGACTGTCATAAAATCACCAAATCCAGCATTAAATTATTCACGAAATTAAAGCATTGTTTTCTAGCACCACAACACAACTTTTAGTCATATTATTATTCACGATTTGAAACTAATAATGTTTTAACAATTTTTTACGTATGTTATGATTGTCATACATGTAGTTATGCACCGTTAGATTTTTATTACTTTCTTTATATGTTGATTTCTAATGCTTAAATATATGACATCAATGATCATCACTAGTAACATAATATTTTTTTGCCCTTGAAAAAAATGCTGCATTTTTATTTTGTTAATTATAAAATCGAATGTGGATCGGTGGTCTACCGGGCCCACCGACGCCAACGACGGAAGACGGGGTGGGCCTGGCGTGGACGACGACGAGTTTGTAAGGATGGTTAGGCCTGGAATCGGCAAAGTAACGGTCAAGAGCCCATTCCAGAGCGTAGAAGCTATGCTCACTGTCATCAATTCCTAACACCATAACAGGCTTCACAGCACTACTTGCTTATGTCACGTGCTAGATGCGTGACAAGTGGCTGACTGCAGAGATTTTGTCGCGGCCTCGGACTCGGTCTGTTGAAATGGACGGCCGGAAATTGTACGGATGAAGTTGGTTCTGTGTTCGGCTCTCCATTGTTGTCCAACTAAATAGATCTCTTTTGCCTCTCACATGTTTTTTTTTATTTTAATTGGTTATTACCGTTTTTTTTTATCCTAGTTATTACAAATTTGAACTCTATAATTTTTTGATTAAATCAAGTGTAAAAAATAACTGTTGAATTATATCTACAATCATTTTTATCTCTCACATTTTTATCTCTCACATGTTGGGATTAGTGTACGTGAAGACGATTTTGTAAGGATAGTTTGAACTTTGAAACTTTTGTGATCGTCTCTATGCAATAATTAAAAATATTTGTCAACAAAAATAATAACTAGTCATTATATATGTTGGTATTCAAAAGTTAAAATTAAAATTTGTTTTTTTAATACTACTCTAGTTTTACTTTACTCTATTTATTTGTCAGAAATGTATTCACCTAAAATATTTTAAAATATATTATTTACAATAAAATTTTATAAAACTTGCTTATTTGCTACAAATATATATAAATTAAACATTATTTTATGAAGACTTTGATGGGATGCTGTCAAGGCACAATTGTCATTCAAACACTAATTGAAATTTGAGCAGTGAAAACTAATTTCCTAAAATTAATACCAAAAAGGCTCTTTTTTGTTTTTGGGACATGATATTGCAAATTAATGCTTAATAGATCTTACCAATAAGTTCACAACTTCACGCATCACATTTTTTTTTTTTAAAGTGTAACTTTTTTTATTTTTGCTTTATATCTCCTAGTGTAGTTTCATATTTATAACATGTAATTTTTCCACTTTCACGGCTTGTATATGCACTAGTTCTAAATCTAATGTTTGATTGAAAAGAAAAATTGGCATACACTTCTAATGCATTCAAGACAATACTGTATAGATATGATTTGGATGGTGAAGTTTAGAAGACATTACGTAGTTATGTGCAAGATAATTATTTATGATATTATTTTAATGGGGTGGAGGGACATGAAAGTGTCATAATATAAGGGGGTCATTTCTAATTAATAGCTTCACGTGAAGTACTATCTAACAATGACACCCTACACATATATATATATATATATATATTTTTCTTTCTTTTTGCCCTTTTTTTTTTTGGGTTCTCTTTTGTATATAAGATTCATTCGATTTGACATGATATTGTTGAATTATAGAAAAAAAGTCCTCATATAGTCTAAGTGGGTCTATAGGAGCTAATTGCAAAATCTAAATTATATCAAAAGTTGTGGTGGATGTACAACTAGAAAGGATGTGAGAGCTAAGAGTGTGTTTGTTTCAACATTTCAAACTAAAATATTTCAACTCAATTTTTGTCTTTTTCCTAAAAAGTTTTTGTCTTTTCCCAAAAAGTTTTTTGTCTTTTCTGAAAATTCAAAAAAATTTACTATTACAACTTAAAAATTTCAACTCCAACTGACGAACCAAACGGACCCTAATTTTTGTCTAAGAATGATGGGACTTTAATTCAAATTAGCACTCCTAATTGTTGGATCTCCACCTCACCTTTATGCTTTAAGTTAAAGCAATGCCTTATTCAAAAGAAGTGTACCACAAGGTATGATAGAGTTAGGCCAAGGTGGACAAAAAAAAAAAAAAAAGGGGGAGGTTTTTTTTAAAGCTTACCCACTTGTAGATCCACCAGCATCATTCTCCTCAAACATGGCCCCACAACGACCACTATAACACACCCGTAGATGACAATATTCAAATAAATGTGCTTATATTTTAGGAGGGGCGGCTATCTGGCACCCCTCCAATACGTTACTTGTATTATTATTATTTTTTTATAATTTACTGAAATAATTATATGATTTTAATATAATATTTTTTAGTGATATTGATTTTTTATATAAATATCTAAATATTACCATAAAACAAGATTCTAAATAAAAAGTCATAAATATTTGATATATCTGATATTGAATATAAGATATTATAAATATATTTATAAAGTATTTAAAACATAAAACTATTGGAAAATAAAATAAAGTAAGGTATCATGAACCAAACATAACCTATAGTTATTTATGTATATATCTATATATATTGGCTTTCTGAAGTCCAAATGCATAAAGTTGGAAAGGGAGTTGTTTTGGGAATTTCATGTACTCAAAAAGGTCAACTAGAAAAATACAAGTTGGTTTTTATTTTATTTTTATAGAGAATTGTGGTCATAATCATTCTATCATGTAGTTTATGCATCATTACGCCCACTGTTAACCATTCATTTTACACTTGTACCAAGTGTTGCTTGTATTGCTACTCTACGGTATCTTTCTAATTATGGACAAAAGGTTAAATACAAGTCTTTTTTTTTTTAATTGTATTTTTGAGTCAAATAAACATAAATATGCTTATTTTGTTAGCTTTTGATAAAAAAATTTACCGGACTTGAAAACATAACTCAATAAACTAATAAAACTCGTGCACCCTGTTAATACTAATTGAACTAGTCTTAATCGGCAGCTATAGATCTTAAAATACTTGAGATTTGCTAAAACATCACCAGTAGGCATTAGCGTGATAGCATTACATGTCCAAGCCAATAATAATGATATTATTAAGAGACTTTTTCTTTTTTTAAATGGATAATATTAATTAAGAGACTCAAAACACATGTAATATTACATGTCTTTTTTTGTTGAGCAACATATCATTGAAGTGATTCTAACCTGTTTTGAAGGTGAGTTATCCTTTAACCAAAAAATATATATAACATTTTTTTACATAATTCAATAAATTATTGGACCAATTGATAAGTGGCATATATGTACAGTACAAAGAAGTTATGTCCGAAGCCCCCTCAATCTCATTCTCTCTTTAAACTTTGAAACTTAATCGACTCACACCATCCCATCAAAACTTTGTTGTGAACTTTCCCATCATTGACATGTTTTTGATCCTCGACAACAAAAAGTTTTCAGTGGAATAATCACTATTAATCACACACAAAAAGATCACTTTATAATTCAGACTTGTCATGATTAACACTAACCAGTACTCTTGATTCCACCGTTGTTAATTTGCTTATTTTTATCAATTATCAACTGCGGATTTATTTTATAGTCATCTGATCTCATTTTTTTGGTGAATAATTACCAGATAAAAATGCAGATTTGAACGGTTGAAATCAAGTTTGTTTCAAGTCCGTATATCTGTATGTCCCACTTACATTTTTCTGGTAGATATCGTAATATTAATTGCTTAGCATTTTAATTTTATTTTATTAAGAATTTTTATTAATAGAGTTATAGGGTCCGTTTAATAACACATCTCATCTTAAACTAAAATATACTTTTTTATATCAATTTTTATTTTTTTTGAAAAAATTTTTATTTTTTTCTGAAAAATTTTTTATCTTTTCCGAAAAAATAACAAAAATTTTCAACTCAAATTTAAAATTTTTAACTCAAACTCATTCACCAAACGGATCCATAGTTTCTCGTTAGTACTTTTCTTATTTAATTTTTTGCCTGTTTCCTATTTTGACATTTTGGTTGCCTATATGATTAGTACTACGTAATTATAATGCAAAGATGGTTTATGAATGAATATTGATCCGTGGTTTCTTGTCTTTCTCCGAGTCCGTTGCTCTCTATTTCTCTCTATAGTGGGTTTTTATTTTCTATCTCTATTATATTTCTCCCCGTTAATCAAATGGCACGTGATTTTACGTATCATCATGAAACATAAGAAAATATGTTTTTGCCCTCCTAAATAACACTCTCCATCATCAATTACGATATGTATAAAACAAAAACAAAAACAAAAAAAAAAAAGAGAGAGGTACACCAAAATCTTGGAATTGAAACAAAATGGACCAAAAGCACGTGCAAAACATGCACAACAAAGCTACTACTAGAAAACTTGACTTATCTCTTGAAGTTGTACGTGTGCGTGTGATTATTCCGTGGCAAAAGTGTTGGGTTCTTTCTTTGCTTTGCCATAATTTTCAGAGCCAGAGAAACAGGCCAAACAAAACGGCAAAACAGCCTCATCTCTGGAACTAGATCTATTGTCTATTATCCAACACAGACTGAGCAAGTGGTATGGGGCTTCACATGCAATTTGTTCAATTCCTTCTCACCTTCTGGTAGACAGAACAGAATCCAAAGCGTAACAATGTAAGGGAGTTTTAGGTATGATGTTTGGTAGAAGAGAAAAAAATGTCTAATTTAATATATTTTACTACTATACCTTTAAATTATAAAATAATAGGAATAAATATCAAAATAGTTATAGGGTCTATTTGAAACAACAGTTGGAGTTAAAATTTTATAAGTTGGAGTTTGAGTTTTGTACGTTGGAATTGAAATGTGTGTTTGGTTGAAATGTGAATTGGAAATGAACTATGATATAAAAACTCTTTTAAATTTTGAAATGTATTCAGAAAAAAAATGCAATATAGATATTGTTTCTTTTCTCTTATCATTTTATTTGATTAAAAAAAATCTCATTTTAACCTGAAATAAGAAAGTTATTGACTTTTGAAGTTTGAGTTTTTTGAAGATGAAAGAAAGAGAAAGTGAGATATAGATTTGGGAATTTTTGAGTTGAGTTGGAAAATTTCAATGTTCCAAATGACCCTTTAATTTACATATCACTTTTTGGGTCAAACTTTTTGCTCATATTTTCTTTTCAAAGTTGAAAGGATTAAAATATAATAGATTTTATAAATTCACAACTTCACTTATCTTTTATTTTCAAAGTTGAAAGGATTAAAATATAATGGGTTTTATGGATTTACAACTTTCTTGTTCTAATTTCTACTACACCAAAAACTTTTAAGATTCTAATTTTCTCTTAAAAATCTCTCCGCCAATGTCCTTCCTCTTCTTTTCTACTCTATCAAACATAGACTTGCTTGTATAAAGTTAATTAACTAGACTGATTGCAGATATTGTATAATATTTACCTGATTAATTAGGGTAATTTTATATAAGAAAAGCTTAATTAGAGTGATGATTTTGTGCAGATATTGAATTAATTGGATTTGATTTTACATTAATTGGATATTGTGAGAAAAATGGACTTATTTAAATCCAAATTGGGAAAAGCAAAAAAAAAAACCTCACATGGGGTTATTTGGTAATTAAGGTTGACTTGTGCGTAAAGAAGACATGTCTTTTTCTTCTGTCGCAGCCACCTTGTTGCCGACCACGATGAACTCTCCCCATTTTTTTTTTAATAAAAATTTTGTAAAATCCACAATGAAATATAAATGCCCAATAAAAGCTCAGAAATTGCATTATTTGCCGTACCCATAAATTGAACTTTACAATTTTAATGTAAGGGGGTGTTTGGTGAATGAGTTTGAGTTAAGATTTTTAAGTTTCAATAGTAATTTGTGTTGATTTTTTAGAAAAGACAAAAAACTTTTTCAGAAAAAGACAAAAAAAATACAGTTTAACTTGAGTTAAACTTGCATCCCAAACATGCCATAATTAAATTAAGGTCCGTTTGAAACGCCATGAAAATGACAAAGCATCATATGAATTTTAAAATCTCAACTTTATATCAAATTTTTTCTCTTCTATTTTTAAAAAACTCAAATTTTAAAAATTCATAATTTTTTTATTTCAAAATCAGAATAAGATAATTTTTATGTCAAAATACTGGTAATGACGAAAGGAACAAGATAAGATTCACTTTGTATATTTTTTTAAACACATTTCAAATTTTTGTATTATTTTTTATATCACATAACTTTTTTAAAAGTTTTCTCTCCAAACATATATTTCCCAATCTCATAAATATCTCTGCCAAAAAAGGAGAGATAAAATAAATTAAGAAAATCCAATGACCTCAAAAAAAAAAAAAGTAGTTCTTTTCTTTTTTTTATTTTTTATTTATTTTTTCCTCCTTAGCAACCAAACACGCCTTTCCGTTCACCAATCGCCTCAAAGTGCCTTTCCGTCCACGTACTTGTAATGAAAATTCGTAGCAAAGACGAGGGCAATTCAGTAATTCCATTAATTTTTAAATTTTTTTAAGAAATCTGAATTTTTTTTTTTTGAGAAAATTAAAAAGAACACTGCAACATGCATATTTCTTTTCTGAGGGAGCGACATGCATATTTCATTCACATACATCTTTAACATTAATGAATATTTTTTAAAATTTTATTAAATGAATTTTTTTTGAATAATTTAATAAATGGATTTTTTTTTTTGGAGAAATTTAATAAATGGATTTTGTGACAAATAGTATTTGTATTTGTATTTTTATTATATGAGAGGAGGCATACACTCTCCTCCCGTGGAGCCCAAACCATCATCGCCAACAAATTCGAAGCCATTTTCGTCTCTCGCAATATCATCATTTCTAGGGTTTTGCTTTCTCTTCTGGTTTCCGATCTGATCGCGATTCCGATTTTCCCTACATCTCCATCCCTTCTTTTCTCTGTATTTTGATTCCGGACATTCCGGTATGTCGGATCGTGAATGCTTTTTTTTTTTTTTTTTTGGGGAATTTTTTGACCGATCGATTGAGTTTGGAGTTGAAATTCCTGAAACCAGATTTGATTTTTGTTTTTTTGGTGGTTTTGATGCAGATTCTGACGCCGTTGAATCGATTTCCGAGTTTTCCATTTTCATGTCCTGTTTCGAATTCAATTTTTCTCCACATTGTGAGTACAGTTCGTTTAGATCGTTGATTTTCGTTGCTCCGAGGAATTCTGGAAATGAAAATGCGATTTGTTTTGTTTTTTGTTTTTGATTTGTGGAAATTCGTTTGTTGTTGTTGTTGTTGTGTGTTGTGAAGTTGTTGTTGGTATATAGATCTTGAAAATTGGCTCCCCAAAGACCTCCGCGGCGCCACATGGGCGGCCAGATGCAGCAGAGCAATGCCGCCGCGGCGACTGCTCTGTATGATCACGCTGCCGGCGGCGGCGGCGGCTCTCTGCACAATGCAGGTTCCGCCGGCGATGCCGGCGACGCGGTCATGGCGCGCTGGCTCCAGTCCGCCGGGCTGCAGCATCTGGCCTCTCCATTGGCTTCCAACGGCATCGACAATCGACTCCTTCCGAACCTTCTCATGCAGGTATTAAAGCTTCCCGTCTTTTTGTATATGGAAATTGGAAAGTTTGAACATTGTGTAGGTCCTTTGGCTTGTTGAGTTTTTAACTTCTCTCTCTCTCTATCTCTTTTCTCCCTCTTAACATGTAAAATGAGAATAGAATTAAAGTTCAAAATACACAATAATTAAGTGTTTGATTATGTTAAAGGGTTATGGAGCACAGTCTGCCGAAGAGAAACAGAGGCTTTTCAAGTTAATGAGAAACCTCAATTTTAATGGAGAATCTGGGTCTGAGCCATATACACCTACTGCCCAAAGTTCAAGCGGAGTGGCTATGTCAGATGGGTTTTATTCTCCGGATTTTAGAGGGGATTTCGGAGCTGGGCTGTTGGACCTTCACGCTATGGATGATACAGAACTTCTATCTGAGGTATGATTTTCCTATATGGTTCCTCAGCCATCTTCTCAGGAAAAGTTTTGACATTGATTTGGATTGAAAGTATGCTAACTGCTACTCTTTCGTGCCTGAAATAAAATGGTTCAGTTGTGTTGTGTGAGTAACTGCTTTATGTACATTTGAGGATGCTTGGAAATGAATGGAAGAAGTCTTTTGTGTTTAGAAGATTCAGAAAAGTTTATTTTCCTCGTGACTGTAAAATTTCATTTAATTAAATGGAGGGAGTTGGTTTTATATTTTTTTCGTGGATATTTTAATCTTCCTACAAATGGAGTAATGGTTTTTTGTTTACATGGCCAGCATGTTATGTCGGAACCTTTTGAGCCATCGCCATTCATGCCTAGTGGCACTAGAGGTTTTGACAATGATTTGAATGTTGCAACTGGTGGTCAGCAAAGAGGACAGCCAGATTCAGATGTTTCATATCCTGCAAATGACAAAGAGATTACAAGGGAAAACAATGTAGCTAAGATTAAAGTTGTGGTATGTTGGCTTTACAGTTCGAACACTCAGAAATTTAGTGTGCATACAGAGCCATTTGTACTTTTTGTTTATTTTTGAATGGGAATTATGCAATACCAATACCACAACTATTTGCATGTTGTAGGTACGCAAAAGACCTTTGAACAAAAAGGAGCTTTCTCGGAAAGAGGAGGATATTGTAACTGTATATGACAATGCTTATTTGACTGTTCATGAACCCAAACTAAAGGTAGTTTCTGGATAAACAGTTGTTATCCTATTTTTTTAGCAGAATTTTAGGTTGCAGATTGAAGTGGTGCTGGCTTCGTGTCTACGTCTTAATTTTACTCTGATATCCTGTTGTGTGATAAAACCTCCTGCCATGATATTGTAGGTGGACTTGACTGCTTATGTGGAGAAGCATGAGTTTTGTTTTGATGCCGTTCTCAATGAGCATGTCACCAACGATGAGGTAGCTGCTATGTATTACATATTTAAGATGCTTCTTGGCATAATTTTGATGTGAACTCATAAATATTCTGAAATATCTTTGTTTATTTCATGTTGGGTCTTCCAGTATTTTCTTGTCACAAAGTCGGCTGTGGACTTTGATTACTTTTTAGACATAATTAGATAAATTGATGCACGACTACTTTGCATGCTTATTGGACCAGGTATACCGGGCTACTGTTCAACCAATTATACCCACCATTTTTGAACGTACAAAAGCTACATGTTTTGCTTATGGTCAGACAGGTAATATTTCTTTCCCCCTTTTATCTCTGTTTCTATCACGAGACTTGGATTATCAAAAATTAGTTTGGAGCTGGTTCCATGTCTTAGTTCATCTTATCCCTTTACTAGTCTCTTCTATTCTCAAGTTCTTACTGTCTTACTGCTTGCCCCCCAAAAGCTAGACTTTTTTCAGTATGTGGCGCGAATAATTGAAATGTTGAATTGCTAATAACATTTTGACTACAGGCAGTGGCAAGACATACACAATGCAACCATTACCTCTTAGAGCTTCTGAAGACCTTGTCAGATTCTTGCACCAGCCAGTCTATCGTAATCAGAGATTCAAATTGTGGCTTAGCTACTTTGAGATATATGGTGGAAAGCTATTTGATCTTCTCAGCGATAGAAAGTTAGTATACCTCTTTCATTATCCAGTTAATGTTTTTACTGTTTAGTAATCAGTATGACTTTATTATGTTCTAAAAGTTGATTCTTTTCTCCTGAGAACCATGGTGTATGATTGGATGGGGTTGTTATTGGAAGTTTGGGTCTGAATTTATGTCATAGTTGTCCAGGAAAAAGATTTTTTTGTTTTTCATCTGGCAACTATGCTCCTTTTGTATCTTTTGGTTGTTTTCTAGCAAACAGTTGGTGGTGTCGAATTCATGGTTTTTAGAATGGCCTCAATTATTTTGATTATTTTACCAGAAGCATTTTGATCTTATTTTAAGTATAGTGTCTGTCCCTTTGTCATCTTTGAGCATTGACATTCTGCTGGTTGTGCATTATATTTGGTTTTACAAGAACACGGCTATTTATTAGGAGAAATTTTGAGGTATACGCGGACACACCCATTTGCACACATATTTGTTTGTAATGGACATATGGTTCTGTTAAGTGTACGAATAACTTGAGTTAATTGCTTTCTAATAGGAAACTTTGTATGAGAGAAGATGGAAGACAACAAGTTTGCATTGTTGGCTTGCAAGAATTTGAAGTTTCAGATGTACATATAGTTAAAGAATATATTGAGAGAGGCAATGCTGCTAGAAGTACTGGGTCCACAGGTGCCAATGAGGAGTCTTCAAGGTCACACGCTATTTTACAGCTTGCTGTTAAAAAGCATGTTGAAGTCAAAGATTCCAGGAGGAAAATTGATGAAAATGATTCTAGAAATGGAAGAGTTGTGGGGAAGATCTCTTTCATTGATCTCGCTGGTAGTGAAAGAGGTGCCGACACTACTGATAATGATCGTCAAACAAGGTAATGTGCTTAATAAAAAACATGACTTTTCTGCATTGCCAATACGAGGCATTTTAGATTTGACAATCAATTTTCTTTAGATATAAAATTTTTCTTTTTGTGTCTTCAGCATTTGGGCAGTCGCTCAAATGATTGAATGGTGCTCTCACTATACAATCCACTCTGTCTTAATTCGTGCCTTTGTTTTCTGGCTTATATGTGCACAAAGAATTTCATGGTTATTTAGCTTACATGGTTGAATTGATTTGATTCATTGCAGAATTGAGGGAGCAGAGATCAACAAGAGTCTTTTGGCTCTTAAAGAGTGCATTCGTGCTTTGGACAATGACCAGATACATATTCCTTTTCGGGGAAGCAAACTCACAGAAGTGCTTCGTGACTCCTTTGTTGGAAACTCAAGGACGGTAATGATCTCTTGTATTTCACCCAATGCAGGGTCATGTGAACATACGCTCAATACTTTGAGATACGCAGATAGGTAATACACGCATATGCAGTTTGATGTTGTTAGCTTCTGAGGAGTTCTTTTTTACCCCCTTAAAAAGAAAATTACTTAATAGCACCAACATGATTCCTTGAACAGGGTAAAAAGTCTTTCCAAAAGTGGAAATCCTAAAAAGGATCAAGCAGCTAATTTACCACCGACTAATAAAGATGTTTCATCAGCATCATCCCAGCTGGTTTCTACTGGTGCAGAAGATGTTTACGAGCAACGTCAAGAGGTGAAAGTAGCAGATACAGGCAGAAGGGTGGTGGTGGAAAAGGATAATTCCTCGCACAATTCTACCGCCGATGTTGACAAGCACGCTGGAAGTTTGTTACCTAGCTACCCTCTCAATGGGAGGGAGGAAAAAGGAATGGCGTCTAGTGCTGTGGATAGAGAGCGGTTTGAAATGAAAAGTTCTTGTGCCGATTCGAATAGCCAAAAAATCTATTCTTATTCCCAAAACTCAGTTGATACTGAAGACAAAGTGCAAAAGGTGTCGCCACCTCGTAGAAAAGTATCCAAGGAAGAAAAATCAGAAAAGTTTGGTAACTGGCTAAAAAAAGAGACTGGTGGATCAGATACCTCTACCACAAGTAGTAGGCAGCATACTACCAGCAATTATAACCCAACTAATCCTGGATCCAGACAATATGAGCCTGAAAGTCCTGATGGGAATATAAATGCAATACTCGAGGTTGGTTTCCAATGGCACTCGCTTGACAATCATTGTTGTTGTTGTTTATCTGTTTTTTTCAAGTTTCTCTGTACCTTTGGTTTATCATCTTAATTTATTTGGATTCTTATAGGAAGAAGAGGCCTTAATTGCTGCTCACAGAAAGGAGATTGAAGATACAATGGAAATTGTTCGGGAAGTAAGTTAATGGTTTTTCGTTTTTTGGTTCTTTCAGGTGCTTCGTGGATTCTGAGTTAGTGTTTATGAACAATGAATTTTTCGTCTGTGAAGCAAAATATTGTTCTACCCGTATAGAATATTTGATCTTTCTATAATGTTTTTTTTTTAAATTTATTTTATACTGTATCGTCTATCAAATCTCAGCCGACTCTAAGCACCTTTGAGCTCCATCTGGATTAATCTCTTTCTAGAGTATTTATTTGATCTGAATACATCTTTATCAAAAAGAATACATCTTTATCTTAAGCACATTTACAATGTGAAGTTGTTATATGGAGCTCATTTTCTGTTAACAGGAAATGAAACTATTAGCAGAAGTGGATCAGCCAGGAAGCCTCATCGACAACTACGTGACCCAGTTGAGTTTTGTGCTCTCCCGTAAAGCTGCAGGTCTGGTCAGTCTTCAAGCTCGGCTTGCAAGGTTCCAGCATAGACTGAAAGAACAGGAGATTCTAAGTCGGAAAAGAGTACCTCGCTGAGACAGCAATTGTGTAATCTGTCATGATGATGGCTACATATCCTGTCTTGTAATCTCTCATCTCATGCATTTATGTTTTCTTCCTAAAAAATGTGTTCTTCTGGTGATTTAATCATATTATCCGTTGTTTCTCGCTGATTTTGTCATCCTATCACCTTTGCACAGTTTTAAGCAGGAGCCATCTTGGACTCAGTTGGGAGGAGAGAACGCGGACTTCGGCTCGGCTGTTCACATCCAGGCTTTTTTGGCTTAGACAAACGGCAACGAGTGTTCACGTCTCTTGTTAGTGATTGTTGTAATTCGTTTGTATTTTTCGTAAAGACAAGTCTGACGTGTTCTTGCCAAAGTTTGATGGGTTGTGTACTGTTGTTGAATGGTGACTGGGAATTTGAATTCTTATGTTCTTTAGGAAAAGAAAAGAAATTCAATAGATTTGTTTTACTTTTAAATGGTCGTCCTAACCTTTTTATTCTCACATACTTTGTATGCAACGTGAAGGTTGTTGGTCATATATAAAGTTGAAATCAATTTGTCCAAAGGAAAATGGACACGTATTATTATCATGTTTATTCATCGACAATTTATATTGATTGTGTTAGCAGTAGCAAGCATTTAGACAATTCCACATGATCTCTGGAGGATTTAACGAGTAATCTTACTTGTATCGGAAGAACTTATTGCCTTAGGTATTGTTATTTTAATTGTGATTTAATGACGTTTTAACGGCTAAAAAATCTATGGAAGGTAGGGGGCTAAAAAATCTATGGAAGGTATGGAAGGTAGGGATGAAGTTATCGAGGAAGCGACCCCTCAAGTTTTTATTTTTTTTAATCCTTTTTTATTTATTAATACATATATATTTTTTTGTATAAATTTACATGGCCAAGCGCCCCTCAACTTTTTCTTTTTGTTTTTTAGCCCTTATATTTTCTTTTATACATTTACATGTACCTCCTCACCAGAGCTGATTCAAACACGTTATTTTCACACTAGCTTAAGTTCGTCGAATACCGGTGACCAGATAGAGATTCAAAAAGGTAGAAATTAATCTTTTGTAAATAAATAAATAAATAAGATTGGATAAGACAAAAGCCAAATTAACTTGTTAAAACTTTCAAAAAAAAAAAAACTTTTTAAAAAGAATAATGTGTATTAGTTTATCTACTTCGACCATCAAGACAATAATAATACTAAATTTAAATCTTAATTAATAATTAGCCCCTTCACAATAATTCCCGGCTTCCTTTTTCCATCTGTAATACAAGCGTCGAAATTGATCCTCATGATTTGATAATTTGGAGCGACTGAGCAAAGATCGCATAAGATACGGATTATGGTTCGACAAGGTTCCATGGAAAATCAAGTAAAATTTAGCATAAAAATCCTACCGACATGCATAGTTCATCACGCGTGCAAATGTGAAAAAAATAATAATAATAATAAAATAAAATAAAAAATAAAAGAGGAAGAAGAAGAAGATTGGAAACAATCTCCAGGACAAAGCTGTTACTCATTTCTTTACACTACAATTGCTAATTTGATTCCAATACTCAGTTGCAATTCTAAGAGACAGAGAGAGAGGAAGAGACCCACAAAGGCAAAAGATGAAAAGGAAAACAGGTAAAACCAGTTGGGAAAAGGAAATTGAAAAAAGGATCCTCCAAAACTGTTGGACAACTCAAGGATTTGCAGATGGCATACAAAAAAACTACTATTCCTGCGGGGGGATTCACCCAATTGAATCTTTACACGGTCAAGCATCCACGACGGCAAACATCGAATTTTCTCGAGAAAGTTGCAGGCAATCGTTCCTCTGTTGAACAGGGCTATAGGAAAATTACGTACACAATTTATATACTCCATACTACAAAAACAATTACTAGCTATATTTGCTAATTCTTAACAGGCACCGCCGCATGAATTTAACTAATCAGCTTCTAGTCTTAGGATCTCCTTTGCCGTCCTCAATCGGAAATAGGGCATGTGTTCCTACAAGGACAAGAGAAACAACAAATCAATGGTCCAACTTACGATAGGCTAATTTAAGCACTTCAAATCAAGGGACTACATTGACGAATGGTTATTGAAAGATTTTTTTTCTTATTCTTCCTCTTTTCATGTGCATTACCTGGCTGAAACAAAGCCCCAAGCCTCTGCTATAGAAGTCGGCATATTTGATCATGAACACGCCACAATCAAACCTGTTAATAGAAAGAAATGTTCAAAAACTCCTTCAGACAAAATATTACACCGATGAAGTTCCTTCACTTAAAATATTTTCATATGCCAGAGATAACAACATAAGCTCTTGAAGTGGAAAATTTTAAAATAAATAGTAGGACTGGTCAGTAAAAGGTTGGTTTACCCATTCTCTTGCTCAGGAAGGTCTTCAACAAATTCATGTTTCCAAGAACTTACATTTAAGACTTTTCCACTCTTATCCTTCACTTCATCTGCATAGTATCTCGCCTAGAACATGAGAGCAATAAACATTAGGAAGCAAATTATGGTTGTTAATACTCGATCATTACAGAGGTGCCCACGAAAAAATAGTCATAAAAATGCAACAAATACACAGAAGCAGTAATCGATCACTGCACACCCTGAAACTCAAATTAAAAGTTTTCCTAATAGAACATTCTAAACAGAAGCTACAACATAATATTACGATGCATGCGTATATTTCTTAGCAAGGAGAGTAACCGATGGGTTTAACTTCAATCACCTGAAACCAGCTATCTTCTCTATAGGCGTGTTTACTAATCAGGAATTCTAAGAATAAGAAATTAATTACACGAAAAAAGGAATTAAATTACACGGTATTAAAGTCCAGAATTAGATTAAAGTGTTTACAAATCTATCAAGTAATCAAGTTACTTGAGGAATTAAATTACTACTGTACTATTTACTTTCTAAGAAATTACAAGGAATGGGAATAGGATTACCGTAGTTACAAAGTTATCTTTAACTGAAAAAAAATAACTTAAAAAAACAACGATATATTTGGTATAAAGGTTGGTTAGTTCCTATATTTTAAGAGAAGGAATTTAATTCCATAGGTAGTAGGTTAGAGACAAGTTCCCACTTATCAAGTAACTTAATTCCCTATTTTTAAGTGGGACCCACATCATTTAATTCTCAAATTAAAAAGTAAACACTGGAATTAGAAACCGGAAATTTAATTCCTTTTTCCCAAATTGGATTAGTGATTAGTAAACACCCCCTATGGTCAATATGTGATGGAGCAAAGAAAAGAAAAAGAATTAGTGGGAAGAAAATGAGGTTTATCCATCGAGTACAGAAAATTTCCAGAAAACAATTCTACTACTTCCTCCAATGTAGAAGGTTACACGAACTAATTCAAGAAAATCCTTCGGTATTTCACGTTTAAAGTAACAAATAATGTTACAACTCAAAGGAGACAAGACTAGGAAACCTACCAATACTTTCATCACGTGTGTATCCTTTCCTTTGAGTGAGTCCAGATACTGGAATTTCTCCTCTTTCTTATTGATAACTGCCAAGCACCAGTGTATCTCTTTGTGGACAGGGACAAAAATCTGAGAAAGTAAGAAGATTGATTTAAAAAAATTTCCCTCGGCAACCAAAATATGGTATTATGAAAGTACTTCTATATACTTTGTCACAGTCGATGAGGCCATATCCCAACTTCCTCTGAGTAGTCCATCTTCTTACAGATTTATAATCATAGCCATTTCCACTTATTAACTGGGAAAAAAAAAATTTAAATGTGAAAATCTGTAGGGAGGACAGAGAGAAAAGTTGACACTACAGAACTTGCACCCACAGCAAGACTCCTTAGATTAACTAGACAAACTAAGAATCCTAATATGTAATGTCAATAACAACGAAGAATGAAGGATGTAAGATGCAAGTAACCGACCTTCTTGTAGAAAAATGTGTTGAAGAAATGGCATTTCAGAAACTTATTTGGATCTCTCTTCTCCCGCTCTTTCAGTAACTCAAGGTAGACGTTAATAACCTGCAAAAGTAGAAAGTCCATCCTCAACAAGACGTTAATGCTACCAAATTAACAGTCCAGCATAGTGAAGCCAATAATAGATGATCAAATTTTGCTGAGAAGTTCACCTCATCATTCAACCAGGCGCCTGGTCTAAGGCATTGCAAATGTTGACCAGTAATCTCAATATTCGAGTTCTCATGAGCAACCAAGACCCTCCTCCTATATGAACAAAAATCCGAATGCTGTTAACCTACGAAGAAACTTCTTTTAACAGAGAAAATAACATAAGCATCAAAATCATACCGGTTAGAAACTGAAAATGCTTGTTTAACCTGAGCTTCTTCCTCCTCTGTGAGTGGGATAAAGGGTAAGCGTGGAACTTCCTAAAATGGCATTAACTAGTCAAATGAGAAGAAATTCCAAGTACTTAACATATAAAGCACAAAATCTGCTCCTACATAAATACATTTGTACATAGACAAAATGTCATAAACTAACTAGTCAAATGAGAAGAAATTCCAAGTACTTGACATATAAAGCACAAAATCTGCTCCTACATAAATACATTTGTACATAGACAAAATGTCACAAACTAACTAGTCAAAACAATAAATTCCGGGTACTTAGCATCACAATAACCGCTCCTAGATAATTACCATATAAACAATTACACATACAAAATGGCATTAAACTACCTAGTCCAAACAATAAATTCCAAGGACATAACATCAAAAGCTCAAAAATTGCTTCCTATAATACATATCCACATATACAAAATTCTAACCTGGACTGGTTCCTTCTTAGGCCGCAAGCTTTGAAAAGCGGACCGGAGCTTCTCATTCAACTCTATGTCGAAACTCAACCGTCTCAATCTAGAATCTCTTCCCTCCACCTGACTGAGCAACTCCTTGTACGCAGAAACACTGGAAATATCCTTCTCGGAACCAAGCGTCAAGTTCGTCACTTTCAAAACGGCGTTCGACAAGTCCGAAACCACAGAAGACGAAGATGGCTGATTACTGCCGTCCAACACTATCAAATCCAATTCTTTCAATTTGGGCACTGCTCTATTAGCCTCAGGCTCATCATCCTCTATGACCTCGACTTCCTCTATGCTCGAATCTTCGGACTTCGCATTTTCTACATCAACTGCCTCTTCATCCAATTCAATCACCTCTTTATCCTTCTGCAAATACCGGCACGCCTCCAACGCGATATTCTTCACCTTGTGATACTTGGAGGTCAAGAAATTACCCATAACGGCGTTATTGCACTCCTCCTGATTGCGGCTTTTCGGACTCGGATCTCGGCGCAAATGCGAAACCACCGAATTGCACCCGAATTTAACCGGTCTACAAGGGGCATGAACTCTCGGCAATGGGGGTTTCGCCTCTGGGTACCTCGAAACCCTAGCGACCGCGCTTTTAGACGACAAAACGGCTCGGTCCGGGTTTCCGCTCTTCTGCATAGATGAGAATCTAGGTCTCTTCGAAGAGCTCTGGATATTCGGAGAGAAGTTCCCGTGGTTCAAGCTCAAGAACTCGTCGCCGCGCTTACGGCTGCTCGTTAGGCCGCCCATCGATCATAGAACCAGAGCACCTCCAAAACCCTAGGAAACGGCGTAACCATGTCGGAGCAGAAAAATCATGTTTCAATGCTCGGCGAATTCGAAAAAAAGAACAAAATTCTGAGGTTTTTCCGACCGAAGAAAGTGGCAATCGAATCAAAACACGAGAAGATTCGAATGTTACGGAATTGGATCACGAAATTTCTAGGGTTTTGAGGAAACAAAATCAATGTTATTCGTTTTCCCCAAATTATAGCCTGGAAACGCACGAGAAAGTCGATGAATTTTCGAAATTAACAAGAAAAGAGAAACCCAACAAAGAGATTTTCAAGAAAATGAAAAATGGCAGAGATTTTTTTAATTAATATTTTATTTTTTCTGGGGAAAGAAGGCGAGTTCGATGATTTTCAGGTTTGGTAAGAAGAGGAAATTGAATGAATGTGTGTGTGTGTTTCTTTCTTTCTTCGTTGGCTTTTCGCGGTTCTGTTTCAGTGTGGAAGAAACAAAAAAAGTTTTTTATTTTTTTTTTGAATCAATTTTTTAAAAAATAAATAATAAATTTGAGGAATTTTAATTGCTATTAATAATTTTAATTAGGATGTCTCCTTATCATGGTATTTACGCTGTCACGAAAACATGATGGACACAATCATTTCGTTTCTAGTACCGTTTAAAATTTTTCTACTTTTTCATTTTTGAAGTGTTGTATTATATCCTTATCATAACTTCCATTAGTTTTCACGAATCGCATTCAATCTTATTTGAATCACAATTTTTTTTTGTTTTTCTTCTAAAAGGTCAATTAATTTTTACTATTTATAATTACTATTATAACTTTATAATTTAAACTTTAAAAGTCTATAATTATACATATACATGTCTAAATGAGATATTTTTTCTTATATTGTATAGAATTTTGAAATGAACAAAATAAATTATATATTGATATATTTTTTTCCTACTACATTTTAAGTATTTATACTTTTCTAACTCCAACAATTCAAACGCCACACCAAATGCACAACTCAATTCCAACTCGTGTACCGAACGCAGGCTAACACTTTGATTATACCTAATGTTTAAAAATATATATTATCACAAAACGACTCCTTTTGTTTTTCCTTAGCATAAAAAGAAAAATAAAAGAAACTTGTTCAGTATTGATGTAGTTTCTTACTCCTAGATTTCATTAGAACAATATGTTATTATTGTTATAATGACACCCATATTTCATAAATTTAATCTTCATACTAGACGCCCTAAGTTGTTGAATTAAAATTTGTTTTCCTAATCAGTTTTTGTTTGTTCAAATTGAAAAACTTTTTTTTTTTCCTTCTCATATAAATAAGCGGGTTCAATTTAATACCAAGGATTTCTTTCACCGAATGTAATTTCAAACTACAAAAGAATAAAATCATCACTAAGATATGCACAAATTACCAAGAAAAAATAAAATAAAAAAAGACATCCAGGAATCATCCTTGTGAAATTCAAGTCAACCGGTTACATCTAAAAGTTCAGTAAGATATTCGCAAATTGACTTTAGGGTTCCACAAGGAGGATTGATTTGAGCACATTTTTCAGATGAGAAATGTAAAAAGAAAAGGGCCAACAAAGTTGTTAATGTCTCACACAAGCTGCACAACAGCAGCCACTCTCAAGGCCCCATTTTGGAGAAGATCAGGAAGCTCATCAAACAGCAGTGCTGTTCTCCAGCCCCATCCCTTGGGGGCTTTCGGTAAGAGGGTGCCCGCTTGCTTGAAACTTCCGAACACCATAACTTCTCTCTTTGACGGGCAAATCAACTGCATCGCGTGGAAAAGACGGAACATGGTTTGAAAAAACAAGATCTGGTGTAAGTTATTTGATATGCGCGGTAATTTAATTGATTGGAGACTGTTTACTTGGAATGTTACCTGATAACGAGCGGTAACCTTTTCACGAGAGTCCAAGTACATATGAACCTGAAAACAGGGGATTAAACCCATATGTTTGATGCATGTTAAGGTACTACTAAGCAAATTCAGCGACAACTGTTTGCCCAATGACAACCGAATTCCAACTGATTGTACAAATTCAGATAATGAAATTCTAAATGGTCACATGCTTTAAGAACTAAAAATAGGCTGACCTTTCTTAGGGAATCTGTAATTTCTGCCTTCCGTCGGTGAAGAAATAATCCTGAAATACAAAACCAATTAATTTAAAATAGGAAAAAAATAAAATAAAATAAAAAGAAGGAAGGGCTGTTAGATTGTTTCCCTGGCTCAGGACATTACCCAGTGTCCGGCGTCCTTGAGGATCTTCATCATTAAAAGCCTGAACACTAACCTATATATAGAAACAGATGAATAAAATTTACATCAGAGGAAAGTGGAATAGAAAAGACGACATTATATGAATTATATAAAATGAAGGAACGCGGAGAGAGAGACACAGAGAGTTCGGGACTAATACCTTCCAGAAAGAACCAGCATAAAAAACTTCAGGAGAGTGTTTGACTTGGCCATCACTAAGCCTATGAACATCCTCAAATTGAACCCTGTGCGATGCCATTTTTTCAAGCTTAGCAGTCAAAGTGAAAGTAAAAATGAACGGAAAAACACATAAATGAGTGGTAAACAAGTAATAGGGGTGGGAGCTGGACGCTATGACCAAATGCGTTAGATTGGCAATGAAATTGTCCAGACAAAAGCTAAGAAGATTTTTCTGTCCTTAGACCTTCAAAATCTTCAGCAAGTGTCGTGCATGAAGTCCTTGGAACTAAGACATTTATTATAGTAGACTAAAAACATGTTTATTTGATTTACAAAGAAAAGAAGGTTTCATTACCAATATAACCAACCATTTGTGTAAAAAAAGGTAAATTTTAACTTTAAAAAACAATTCAACATACCCAAAACGGAAAGGAGGGAAGTGACTTAAAGGTGTCTTCATATCCAACGATATTGAAGAACCATTTGCATTTTCCCACTCAACTCCAATGGCATGTGGTGATGAATGTATAACCGGCACAGGAATACCACTTGTACTTGGTGGGCCTGAAACGGAAGCCCCTGACATTCTATTTTGCAGATCCATCTCATACCCTCTCTCTGTTTGTTCTCCGTTATTGTTATTGTTTCCCGAGTTACTCCCTCCTTGGCTTAGCCCCACTAAAGCTGTCAAGCCATCACCAGACATGTCCCCTATGGGGTCAATTCTGGTCTCCGAGTCATCATTTGCAAGAGATTGCTGGCAATTTCTGTTTCCCATTCCAAAGGGCACACGAGAGAAGACAAAACGTGTTGGAGGCCATGCAGCTGCAGGCACAAAAGTAGTTCCACGTCCAATACCTGCAAGCCCATCAATAGGCCCCCTAACATGTACTCGTACAGGCCTGAAGAGGCCATTCCCTTCACCTGGAGCAGATTCAGCGACATATACATTTCCCATGTTGCTCGGAGAATTGTTCTGATCGTGCTCTTGCATGTAATATCCAGAGGTAGCGACCCCATGAGTGAATCCAAATGGTTGTCTACAGACGCATGCCATACTTACAAAACAGCAGCTTTTGCATGTATCAGCACCAGTTTCTTGCACCCTCTGACTCAATAGCATCTATATGACAGCCATGAAACAAAAACAAAGAAAAACAGATCACCAATGGTACAAACAGAGACGACCATTTAACAAAATATAATAGTGTGTTAAGACCGGGAAAGATATTCATAGCATGAAGCATATAGCAGTTACAGATGTTCACTATGTGGAGCACTGATGTAGCCGCTGAATGATAGATTTTGTTACCAGTTTAATACTACATCATTCCAGATTGAAGATTTCGATAACGAGAACAGATTGGTACAGATTTTGACTACAGATATTTATAAAACCTTTTTTGTGTATCAAGCCTAAAATTGGTCATGGAAAGTTTAGAAGCCATATTTCCTTCTTTTATGCATATGAATTGAATATCAGTCGACACAAAATTAAAAAGCAAACATTTCAGTAACAGACCTGCAGCCACAAACCATCATTTACAGCTTTGCATGGGAATCCCAGTTCCTCAAGCTGCTTTCTCACATTCAAAAGTGCCTCAAAAGACATGTTGCAATACAAAAGAGATCCCCCTTCAAATATGTTAACAAATGCATCATATTCCTCCCCATGTACCCCAACGTTCCCTTTAGCGTCGCCTTTGAGCTGTCTTCTGCCTACAGTCCTACCACCCCATGAAAGAGGAGGCATGCCACATCTTCCCCAATCACTTGCAATTAGCTCATTACCGGAAGAGTTCATTGAAGAGCAACTTCTTAAGTAGTCCTCCCTAGCAAGCCAACCATTGTTATTCAAATGGAAGCATGATCCCTCATCAGACGGACCTTCCATAGCCACTCCAGTGGACGCCAATCCACTTGCTCCTACGTTAACTGGCATTTCAGAATAAGAACAAGAGGTTTGTACTGCATTTCTGGCTGAAAATGAGTTATTTGATGAAGACCCTCCGGCGTTGCAGGGGTATCCTGGCTCCAACTTTGACTGAGGATGTGCAACTTGCTGCACCTGTTTTCTAGAATTAGAAACCCCCATTTGGAAGTCAACCACACAGTCGGCAAGCTCAACCAGAAGGCTGCGAGCTGTATTTTGGCCCTCCATACCATCCTTTAGAGTCAGGCTTCCTAGTTCAGATTCCAACCTCTTATCAATAAAACTATCAATAGAATTCTTTCCCTTTGTGCTAGAAGAATCAGAATGAGCATCCATCCCTGCCTCGGAGTCACTTTCCTGCTCCGAATTTTCTTGTTTGCAGAGAGCACACTTTGCAAGGAATGTGTGCAATGCCAGCTCAAACCTTTTGATTGAAAAAGAAAACATAGTCATATCCATAAGAACCCACGTTGTTCACAACAAAACTGAGATGGAAGTTCTCATGCCCCTTACCTTTTTTCTTCACTAGGCACCCATAGTTCATCCGATGTCAGCAATGCATGAAGAGTTTGAGAGGAAAGTTTTGGAAGCACCTGTCCATAAGGCAAGGATATCATAAAGTGTAGACAGCAAATACAAAATTCAAGGAAGAAATGTTTTCAAATAAAGCCAACAAGAGAGGAAAATTGGTTTTAAGATTTCACCAATTCTTCAGCAATTATGCTTGTTTACTCCTCCTCTATTCTCAAATTTGCTTATATTATTATTTCACATCTCAAAAGACAGAAGGAACAGGAGAGGAAATGGCAAGATTAACTACTTTTAAGCTAAACCATGCAATAATGGTCCATATTTTACCTCTTTCAACTCCATGGCACCACTTTGACAAAGGTACCCCCAGCAAGCATTTCTCACACGTTCTCCATGGATGCCATAGTCTTGGCTCTCTGCAAACACCTGAAAACAGAGATACATAATCTCAGTACTGAAACTGTTACTATGTACAAACAACAAAAAGAGGCTGCACAAGCATTTCAAACCTGGTAGGCTAAGAAGTTTGAGGTCCACAACTCGGATATAATGAAATCAGTACAAATTGCACATAAATCCTGCATGAAAGAATAACCAAACGTAAACACACACAAAAAAAAAAAAAAAAAAAAAAAGGCTAAAAAGATTCATCAAAGAGCACAACTACTTATATTACGACAAGAGTGAACATCAAACATCATCTCCACCCAAGAGGAAAACAGTAACCTGAAGGTCAAGAAAAGAAGCGGCAGCGAGAACACGAAACGCGTTATTGTCATTAAGCTTAGGGTGATGCCCATACAGATATGCCAAAGCCATCGCTATTGCCTCTGCATTAACATTGTTATCATCTACATGCAAGTTCACAGTCGGAGCATTGGCCTCTTTCCAAGGACCATGAAGCATGTTCCTGCCACACACGGTAGCCGCCAAACACGAAAAAGATAATTTGAATCATCGCAAACAAAAAAAAAAATAATGATACCAAAATGCAATCAAGAAAAATTGACAAAAACTGCAACCAATTATTTGTAACCATATGGTTGTAGGCATAGCCTAGCGGTGGTAATACAATGATTGACTCCACCTAAAGGTGTAGAGTTAGAATTCCCTCACGCCAAGTTAAAAAAATAAAATAAAATAAATATCCGTAACCATTGTGATGAATGAAGAGAATCCATAGCAGGTAAACTAAACTCTCATTAAAATCAATGCCAAATATTCAAAAAATGGATGAAATTTAGCAAATCAAACCTAACAGCTGTGCTATTACAAAGACATGTGTAAAATTATAAATTCAAATCAAAATCATTGCCAAATTTTTATAATTGGATAAGATTATAATGAATTATGCAAAAATATGCATACATTTTTTCGGTAGAATCTAAAAAAGGCGAATTATGCAATCACTGTTTCAGATTGCAACGAACACTAACTTCAAATCAAACACAAAATCAAACCAAATTAAGAATCTTCGAACGCAAAATTGAACAGTTAACGCAAACGAAAAGGCATAACCACGGTGATCAACAAACAAAATCCCAAATTCTCACCAAAACTTCCCGTAACGAACAGAATTCAGCGAACCAAACCTACTTGTCACGCAATCAAAATCAAAATATCCGAGAAAAGAAAAACCCTAAGGGAAAATTGTAGTGCTATTTCGGGAACGGAGAACGCGAAATTGAGACCTGAAGTAGGGGCTGCGGGAAAGAATGAGGCGGTGGAGGTGGTAGGTGGAGCCCATGGCGTGAACGACGACGTCGGAGAAGGCGCCCGAGTTGAAGCCTTCGATTTGGATGTGGTCGCAGAGTGAGGTCAGATTACAATCCAAGGCTCGGAGCTCGCCGCTGCTCCGGTCGTTGTCGGAGTGCTGCGACGGCGGAATCACCATTTTCATCTGCGCCGGTCCGTACGATCGATTTCCCTTCGTATATTGCCCTTCCATTCATATATGTATACACAAAAATATATATATCTCTCAATTTCTCCTAGGAGATCGTCGGAGGCGAGAAAATGAGCGAAATCACAGACATTGACATTAATGCAGCGAAAAGAAGCAGCAGAACTTGCTTTTCTTGTCTGAAACTGGTTATGACCCAAAAAAAAAAAAAAAAAAACAGGTGGCCTCGGGAACAAGAATTACAATTCGAACCAACTTATTTAGAGCCCGTTTGGTTCACCAGTTTGAGTTGAGATTTTTAAGTTCAGTTTGAGTTGAGTTAAGTTTAGTTTAAATGATGAGTGTTTGGTAAAAAGTTTGAGTTGAAAAGTTTAAGTTGAGTTGAGTGTTTGGTGGAAAAAGTTTAAGTTGAGTTGAAATGGAAAAAACAAGGGCCTTGTTTCGATTGTAAAAAAATGAGCTGAATCAATTTTTTAAATTTTTTTTAACATTCTATCGTATGTTTTAGTTAAAAATTATGTTTGGATGTAAAAAATTTGAGTTAACAAGTTTAACTCAAAATTAACATTCTATTATAGGTTGTGAATGGAAAAATTAAAAAATTAAAATAAATTAAAATAAAAACACATATCAGCATCATACATCAAAATTTTTATAATATTTTTTACATAACTATAAAATACAACAAAAATTATGTAATTACTAAAAAAATAATTCTTATTCGACAGTTGACCGAAACAGCAATGTAAAATTTTTAATTTAAACGACTTAGATGTTCCGTACATAAATTTTATTAAACATTCAAATATAATATTTATCACAAAAATTATATTTATTATAATATTTTTAAAATTTTTTTTATCTTAAAACTTTCCCAGTTCTCTCTCCTCTCCCCCCTCTCTCTACAACCTTTCCTATTCCCAATTCAAATATAATTTTTTTTTATTTCTCTTGCTTCTGTTCTCTCTCTCTCGCTCTCTTTTTTTTTTTTTTTAATTTATCTTGCTTCTGTTCTCTCTCTCTCGCTCATCTCTCTTCCTCTACCTTTCTCTCCACTCTCTTTCCTCTCTCTGTCTCTGTGATCGTGGCTCTCTCTCCAGGCTGACTGCGCGATCTGCAAGTTTGGCAAAAGTCCGCCACCGGCTGCCGTCTCGGCGCTCTCTTTCTCTCCTCCGTCTCCGGCCTTGCGATCTCGGCCAGCGGCAACTCCAAACCACCGTAGATCCTCGCCTACACCGCGGTATATCCTCGTCGTCGGCGCTCTCTTTCAACGCCGATCTCACCATCGCCGCCTACTCCTACTCGCCACTCTCTCTCAAGCCACTTTCTCTCTCCTCCCAACCCCCGCCGGAAACAACCCCCAAGGCCACCCCTTCCGACTTGCTCTCTACTCGGCCCCAACCGGTTTTCTCGAAGGAGCAGCGCCATAACAGACACCAAGAAGAACCCATTCTCGATCAAGGTCGGAATGACCCAAATGCTGCGCGGCGGCACCATTCTCGAGGTCACTGCTGTCGACCAAGCCAAGCTCGCCGAGGACGCCGGAGCTTGCACGATTTCCGAGCTCCGTTCGTCTGCGGGTGTCGCAATCTCGGTGAGGCCCTGAGGAGGGTGAGGGAAGACCGGGTGCACAGTAAACCAAGTTGGGTTTACTGTGCAACGGTTCAATGCTCCGTTCTACTTGGACTGATGCCCCAAACGGGTTGAGTTCGAACTGAACTCAAAAATCCCAGTTTGAACTGGGATGCCAAACATGCTGTTAGGGTTCGTTTGGTTCATCAGTTTGAGTTGAGATTTTTAAGTTGAAATAGTAAATTTTGTTGACTTTTCAGAAAAGACAAAAAACTTTTTAAGAAAAAGACAAAGACTTTTGAAGAAAAAGACAAAAAAACTTTTTAAATTGATAAATTTAAACTTACCATCCAAACACACTCTTATATTTTGAAGTTTCTGCGTGAATAATAAAAAGAAATATATTTCTTCGTATGTATTAAATATTCATAATATTTGTGAATATTATGACATTTTAAATATTTGTGGTTCATTTTATTTTTTAAAATGTGATAACATTTTTCAATCCATATCAAAACAACATTTAAAAAGACGTGATATGATTGAAATGAATCAAATTAGTGAAGATTCTATCGTCTTGAGTTTTGATTATAAAGATTAAGAATTGAGTAAAGTTGATAGTTTATTTATTTATTTATTTTTATTCTCAAATATGGTCTAGTTTAAAAAATACAAAATTAAGATGATTTTTTTGATATATTGATATATCTCTATCATAATTTTGATATTAAGATGTCTTACATATCCATCAAGATTACTCATCAAATTGGATAAATTAACAATATTCAATGTATGGATTAACTTTTGGAAGTTAAGATTAAAAAACATATATGTAATACATTATTGATTACTTTCAGTACTTAATGTTTTCTTTCATGCTAGAAACTCATTTTATTATTAAAGACACTCGAAATTTATACGTATTTTTTTATGTTTGATATTAAATTTTTATATACTATCTTTTATTATTTTAATTTGTTTATAGTATAACCAAAGTTAATTATTGTGATTTTCTATTATGTTATAGGATATAACTTTCTTATTAAAAAAATATATTATGTCTTATTTTTATTTTAAATTAGTTCAGATTAAATAATATTAATTGTTTTTATATTTTATAAAATTTTAACAAAAATTACAAGCTCTTTCTTAAGTATCTATTTTTTTTTATATCAATCAATATCAACATCTCTGTTAATATTATTTATAAATTAAAATTTCGACAATTCTACCCAATATTTTCATCCTTTATTCCAACGGATCAAATCGCAGCGTTTTAGCGCTGTGGCAAATAGGAAATAAAGTATATGTTTTGGGGCCTTTTTGAGAGAAAAAGAAAGGAAAGACGACATGTCGTTTCATGTTTTCCTTTTTCATCTTCTTCAATTAGGTTGTGAAAACCGGGAAGTGAATAAACTGTTGTGTTTGCTTGCACGTCCACTTCTCGCTATGAAAGATTGATATTTATTAAAGGTATGGGAATTACGCCATTGAGGAACTCAAAGTTATTATATTTTTTCTAATTGTAATCTGAATATTTGGGTGGAAAAGATTGAAATTTTGAAGAAAATGATGATTTTTTATTTTGTTTCTGGTGCATTTGTTAGTGTTTACGCGAATTTCAATTGTAAAGTTTAAAACTTTAGCCATCTGGTCTGAGCAAAGTGGTTCGCAAGTTTCAAAATTTCCACTCTTTTTATTACATATACATACATAAACATAAATACATTATATAAATATATATATGTAGAGTTGTGTATATGTATAGTTGTGTGTGTGTGTATAGACACACATGAGCTGATGGAAGGTTTAATGGATTAGCTTTTCAGATATTAAGTACTAGGGAAGTTTTGTGGTCAGGATATTTGAAGGAAGCTCCTTCGTTATTGCCCTCTATGTGTTTGTTTAAAGGTCTAATATGAAATGCCTTTTCTCTTTCCTTTCAGTTACTTAACTTAGATCTTGATGGTATCAGCTTGGAAGTGCATACATTAAGATGCTCTTAAGATATCGTGGTAAATTTTATTTTCATTCCCCCCCCCCCCCCCCCCCCCCTCTCTCTATTTTTTGGGTTTCCTAGCTTTATACGTGAAGATTCCAATTACCGTGTGCATAATTTAATTTGGACTGCAGGAATTGTACATCGTTTTGATTGCAAGTTTTGTAAAATCCACAATTTTTATAAAGTATTCTCGTCAAATGGGTCGTTTTCGGAATCGGAGGGGAAAGTTGTTCTCCGTGTGGATGGTGGTGTCCCCGAAAAGTCATTGAAAGATGAAGTTACAAGACAAGGAGTTGACGAGATATGCCGTATATTGGAGAGTGGTCCTTGGGGACCTTCTCTTGAGAATTCTCTCTTGGTGAATTGCGGGAAGCCTGAACCTGAGTCGGTTATTCGAGTCTTGAGGAGGCTGAAGGATGTAAATCTGGCGGTGAACTATTTTCGTTGGTCCGAGAGACAAATCAATGAAGCACATTGTCCGGAAGCATACAATTCGCTTCTCATGGTCATGGCTAGGAGTAGAAATTTCATTTGGTTGGAGCAGATTTTGGAAGAAATGAGTGTGGCGGGAATTGGCCCTTCTAATTCTACTAGTGTTGAGTTAGTTGTGAACTGTGTCAAGTCACAGAAACTGAGAGAAGCTTTTGACTTGATACAAACCATGAGGAGGTTCAAATTCCGTCCAGCATTTTCAGCTTACACGACTTTGATTGGGGCCCTATCCGCAGTTCATGAAGCTGATCTCATGCTCACTCTCTTTCATCAGATGCAGGAGCTAGGTTATGAAGTAAGTGTGCACTTATTTACGACTGTCATTCGAGTGTTTGCTAGGGAGGGAAGAGTTGATGCTGCCCTGTCCTTGCTGGATGAGATGAAGAGTAACTCGTTTGATGCGGACATTGTTCTTTATAATGTCTGTATAGATTGTTTTGGGAAGGCTAGTAAAGTGGATATGGCATGGAAATTTTTTCATGAGATGCAAGCGCATGGTTTGAGGCCTGATGACGTAACGTTAACTAGCATGATAGGAGTTCTTTGCAAAGCTGGAAAATTGAATGAAGCCGTGGGGTTATTTGAACAGATGGATCTTAACAGGACGGTACCATGTGCCTATGCCTATAACACCATGATCATGGGCTATAGCTCAGCTGGAAAATTTGATGAAGCATACAGCTTACTCGAGAGGCAAAAGAGAAAGGGCTGCATTCCGAGTGTGATCGCATATAATTGCATTCTCACCAGTCTTGGGAGAAAGGGAAGAGTAGATGAAGCATTAAGGATATTTGAGGAAATGAAAAAAGATGCAGTGCCCAATCTTCCTACTTACAACATCCTAATAGACATGCTTTGCAGAGAAGGAAAACTCGAGGATGCTTTGCGAGTTCGGGATGCCATGAAAGAAGCTGGCCTTTATCCTAATGTTATGACCACAAATATAATGATTGATCGACTTTGTAAAGCTCAGAAAATTGATGCAGCTTGTTCGATATTTGACGGGATGGATCACAAAGTTTGCACCCCTGATGGGGTCACGTTTTGTTCTCTTATTGATGGCCTCGGAAAACAAGGAAGAGTGGATGATGCCTACAGGCTTTACGAGAAGATGTTAGACACTGATCGGATTCCAACTGCTATTGTGTATACATCCCTACTTAGGAACTTTTTCAAGTGCGGCAGGAAGGAGGATGGTCACAAAATATACAAAGAAATGGTTCTTCGGGGTTGTCCTGCTGATTTGATGCTTCTTAATACCTATATGGATTGTGTTTTCAAAGCCGGTGAAACCGAGAAGGGAAGAGCTTTGTTCAAGGAAATTAAGGCTCAAGGATTTAACCCCGATGTGAGGAGCTTTTCGATTCTAATCCATGGCCTTGTGAAAGCTGGTTTTGCACATGAAACCTACGAGTTGTTCCATGCAATGAAGGAGCAAGGATGTGTTTTCGACACCCGTGCTTACAACACTGTTATCGATGGATTCTGCAAATCAGGCAAGGTGAACAAAGCGTACGAGCTTCTTGAGGGAATGAAGACAAAGGGCCACCAGCCAACTGTTGTTACCTATGGTTCTGTTATCGATGGGCTTGCTAAGATTGATAGGCTTGATGAAGCTTACATGCTTTTTGAAGAAGCAAAGTCAAAGGGTATAGAGTTGAATTTAGTCATCTATGGTAGTCTCATTGATGGGTTTGGGAAGGTGGGTAGAGTCGATGAAGCCTACCTAATAATGGAAGAGTTAATGCAAAAGGGTTTGACACCCAATGTCTACACGTGGAATTGCTTGCTCGACGCCCTCGTGAAAGCAGAAGAGATCGACGAAGCCCTCGTGTGCTTTCAGTCCATGAAGGACATGAACTGTACTCCAAACCACGTAACTTATAGCATCCTCATAAATGGCTTTTGTAGGGTTAGAAAATTCAACAAGGCTTTTGTGTACTGGCAAGAGATGCAGAAACTCGGGATGAAGCCTAATGCAATCACCTACACCACCATGATATCAGGACTGGCAAAGGCCGGGAACATTGTGGAGGCGGATATGCTTTTCGAGAGGTTCAAGGCGAGTGGTGGGATTCCTGATTCCGCTAGCTACAATGCCATGATAGAAGGGTTGAGCTGCACGAATAGGGCGATGGATGCTTATGCGCTTTTCGAGGAAACTCGATTCAAAGGGTTTAAGATTTCTAGCAAGACTTGTGTTGTCCTCTTGGATGCATTGCACAAGGCTGAATGCCTTGAGCAGGCAGCAATTGTGGGCACTGTCTTGAAGGAAACGGCGAAGTCTCAACACGCATCTAGGTCATGGTAAAATTGTCGTTTTCTATCTGAGAGGAACGGATGTTTACCCGGTGGTAATAAATATAGCACATTTCTTTGAAATAATTTATTAAATGGCAGGGTTGATAGAGCAATTTTAATCCTGGATAGAGTTTTGTTAAATCGTATTGTAGCCAAATTGTTGTACTACTAGGACAAACGAGTTTCTTTTTGTGTTATTTCATCTTCATGTATTTGCATGAGATGCCATTTGGGGGGGGGAAAAAGAAAGAAAGAAAGAAAATTATAGAACAGGAAATTTTGTTCGAACCAAGAAGGCAGAATGAAAAATAAAAAAATAAAAAAAATTCTTATCCCCGAATTAGAGACTTTTGTAGACTATTTAGCATAAAAATATGTCTAATACATGAGATTACTTTTAAATTTTCATCTACTCAACGTCTCTGAGAATTATTCCCATGTTTTTTCATCTATTTATTGTTTGGATGAATATTGGTCTACAGATTTACAAAAAAATAAATGCACTCCACTCTTGCTCAAGAGCAAGAAGCAATGGTGATGACTTTAATTATAATCATTTTTGTTGAATATTTGTCTGAGTCATTAATTAGTAGAAATGCTGAGGAGGCAAAGTGCAAAAGGCGACGACCAATCAGAACAGAGAGTAGAAGGATCTAGCCTACCCCTGATTGTACTCTCTAGAGTATTTTTCCTAAAAACCATATTAGCAGTGGAGCTGATCAATGACAAGAAGTTTTCCATCCATCCATGAGCGTAAACAAAATTGTTCGAACTACGTAAATCTTTCTCTGTCGTGATCTTTTCCCTATTTGTTGTCTGGATTTTCTCCTGCCTTTGAAAAATTAAAGGTTTTCTGTTCGAGAGCCTGGCAATGTTGGGGTAAACAACATAGTCCACGCTAGTAATATGATTAGATCATAATTTTTGATAATCCAACCATATGATATTTGGGGTACCACCATATACATAACCACTTGCATTTGTATGAGCTATCAAGCTTCAAACCATATTAACTTTGGTGATTAGGTTTAGTTTTATTTTATTTTTATCACTAAATCAGAATGACAACAAATGAAAGACCTCGTTACGTAATACAACTTAGATGACACTTTACATGCTCGTGCTAAGTAGAAGTGCTCTTACTTAGAAATCGAGCCAAGAAACATGAAAACAATTTTCTTTACAAACCCTACTTTACTCGGCATCTTCTTAAAGACATCGCAGTATTTGTGTGCATGTGTTCTAATAAGAACCTGGCTTTAAGGTTAAAAAGTGAACAAAACTAATGGAACGTTTGGGGGGACAATTAAAGATAGAGTTTTAGACATGTTTTGATTGGAGTTAACTTGAGTTTTAGAAATATATGTTTGATTGAAATAAACTGTTTCAAGTGAAAAAAGTGTAAAATCTTGAAATGTGCTGGAAAAAAAAATATCAAATTTCATTCAACACTTTGCTCATTATCTGTATCAATCCAAAAGAATGAAAAAAAAAAAAAAAAACAAGGCAAAAACTCTCTGTTTATTGAAATAGATGAAGAATGAGAATGAACGTTAAAAAAAATTAGAGTGTTTTTGGACTCCAGTTGTCAGCATGAATTACTTTCAGATATCTTTTATTGGACTTTGTAATAGAAAACAATAAAATAATATTATAACATTTAAAATGATTGAGGTATAAGATAAAGGTAAATTGTGCCCAAGTATGTTTTTGAAAACCTGTATTAAGTTTAAAATAACCATAAAAATGAAAATGAGAAAACAACTTTCAATCAAAATTTTTTTTCCTTCGTAAGAACCATCCTCACCATTTTTTGTTTTCATTTTGTTTTTAAAGCATTTGCTATACACCATTTAGAAAACGTTTTCATTTTCATGACTTAAAAGACGTGCAAAAACATTTGTAAATTTACTTGGAAACAATACCGATCACCAATGACTTTTATGTTTCTGTATCGTTTATAAACAGTAATGTCTTTGAATTTTTTCCCTTTTTTTTAAAATCATTTTTATTATCTGATTCCAGCTTTATTATTCCTCTACATATTATTCAAAGTTGGGATTTGCCAATGCATTGGTACAAGCCTTTGTAAGATGTGTTGGGCTGCCTGCGAGGTATATTGGTTTGCACTAGAAGATATTTCCTGTTTCTTGTGGCACAAGTTAATCAACACCAAGAGGATAAACCACCGTCGTCGTCGTCGACACCATTTTCAAGGCATCGAACAAGGGTATGGTTCGACTTCAAGTGATGAAACTGATTTTTCGGTGGATGATCATTATGACTTGGTCAATGTAACTAGAAAGAACTACTCTCTTAAAAGAAGAAAAGAGCGGTTGAACTCTTTTGGCACTTCAAGTTGGTTTGATCTCTCTTGACGTAGCCGCCATGTGAAGTTGAAGACTAGGCGAGAGTCAGCACATGCCGAGGGCAGGTTGTTTAATCGACTAAGAAGCTCGAGACAGCTTCAACCAAGGAAAGTGAAAAACTTCGGAAGAGAAGCAAAAATTTTCAAGCGGAGGTGACTTGGGTGATGATCAAATGTAAGTAAATAGTTCACTTTTATCACAATTTGATCCTATCTTTTTTCTACTTGAAATATCGCATATGGTTTATTGTAGAATCGCGTTAAAAAAGTTGAACTATAACTCTAGATTTATCCTCTCGAACTTTGAAATGTGCTATCTTTTGGATGGCATTCGTTGAACTTTTCCAATAGAAAATTAAGTCGTTTGTGCAGAACATGTCTAGTTCTTTTATTACACTGTAGTCCATCAGAGCATTGACTGTATAGATTAGTCATGCTTGCTTATTCATCAATAATACTATGAGTTTGGAAAGATAAAAACTCATTTATTAATTTAAGGACAGGTTATGTTCTTCATGAACAAGTTTTAATTGATGCAGCAACCAGTTGATCGGCCGTGATCCCAGCATTGCACATATTCGCAATGTGTCGCATATATTTAAGTCCATAGGTCGATAAAGATCCGCAGTATTTCTCATAGGTCCTCACCTGCATCCAAAGGGAAAACCAACCAACTTCAAATTAGGTACAAAATTGGCGTAGGAAAATAGAATTCTGTAAGTTCTGACGTTTGTTATGTTTTGTTTCTTAAAGTAACATGGCATGAAGAGTAGAGAAGGTTTACGAGTGTCTTGAGACAGTCCCAATCATCAACAAGAGGTTGGCCGGCAGGGCGAACACTAGTCAACACTTTGGCACTGTTTTTGAATCCGAACAAGAGGTTCCCGACATTATTTATACTATAGTCAACATGCTGCCTATGAGCGATTTCGGTACGCAATTTCTCCTGAGCTTCAAGATACTCTTGAGTGCCGACTGCTGATTTCCGGACCTGCAGGACCAAAGCGATTAAGAATTAAGGACAAGCTAGCTGGTAGGTTAAAAATTAGACATCGATTCTGAGAATTAATTAAACATTGGGTAATTTTGAGAAGACCTTGAGCTGAAAATGAAGTAGATCTGCGTCGCGTTGTGGAATTGATATAAACGGTGATAAGGCATCTCCTTGTGATGAAGAATAATGGCTGCTACTTGGAGGGTTACTGCCCATGTAAGAGGAGAGGACGCCTGTACTGAGACTCATGTCTCCGTATTGCATGACATGAGAACTGCCATTAAACTCGGTTCCCTTCAGAGTTCTAGCGCGAACCTACAACCGTCCATATATTCTGTCTCATCAAAACTGTTTTATGAAATTTTGTTTATGAATACTTTATAAATTTTTAAAACGGATTCATAATCTAACTAATTTCATTTTTCACTTACTGCATCGTACTGCTGCTGCAAAGTTTCATTACGCAAATCTTTTATGTCACTGTGTAACCCCAAAAACACCACATAGACAAGGGATCAATAGATAGTTAGAAAATGGAGAAATTAGGTTGATAGACAGTTTTTAGACATTTATTATTTAAGGGAAAAAAAAGACCAAATTAAAATTTTTTTTTAATTTAAGAAAATAGCCGATAGTTATTAAAATGTTAATTGACCCATCCAGTCAATCAGTGATTGATCAACTACCAAGTGACCTGATTGATCTTTTTTTTTTTTTTTTTAATTTAACAAAACTTGTGATATTTATTTAGAAAAAAAAACTTTGTTTAAAAAGGGTCATTTATCTACATATTTCGAAACATGTAGATGTATATAATAAGAAAGGGATAAATTAAATGAGTATATACCAGTCCTCCAACCAAGAAATACTATACAAGTCTCCCAGACAAGTATCAAGGCCTGAAGGGGCGCCATAGCCAGGACAGTATTCAGCCCAACTATTCTCAGTTGCATTCGATGCTGTGGTAGCATATATATTTATGTTACTAGGAAGAAGCCCCTCAAACATACTCCCAGATTCGCATGCTTCAAGGTAGAACACCTATACATATATATATATATATATATATTTGTTCTCAAATGGATTATTTTTCAAATATTGTTTCCTTTCACAAAATTTCCAGCAATAAAAAGAAAATAATATAAATAAAAAATGAAACTAGGGCAACAAAGATGAAAGACAAAACAAATAGAAATAGGCAAATACCCAAAAGCAAAACATACAAATAGCAAGAGATAGTTACATGTCATGCTTCGTTAATTAGCAACATGTCTAACATGTCCCTTTTTAAGCAAGAGTAGAGCACCGAGGGAGCGGAAAACGTACAAGTCGCTTCCGGTGGTGTTTTGAACATTATCGAAATTAGATTGGAAATGAATATGATATATAGATAATTATAAATTTCATGAATTACCATGTTTGTGTAAGCCTTAACTTCATGCTTCCACTTTAAAACTTTGTTGAGATCGTCGGCATAAAGTAATTCGTCAGGCATCTCTAAAAGTTAATTAATCAAAGTAAGTATTGCACTAGAGGGAAAAAAAAAAAGTAAATTTAAAAAATTCTGACTACTATTACTACATATTTACCAACTATAGATTACATGATATAGGTTTCAAATTATGGAATTTTCATTTCTTACAGTAGTAATTTTTTTAAAAAAATTATATAAATATATATGTATAAATTTACCGACAACTCCGGGACCACCATGGTCGGTATAGTAGATGAAAACAGAATCATCAGGACCACTATCGAGGACCTTGCCACTTCCTCCGGTGAGAGCAGTTTTGTTTCCAAGAAGCACCGCAAAAAGGTTATGCCTTGTTGCGTTCGTTCCAGTGTAGTCCTGTATATATATATATATATATATATATATATATATATAGTAACATGATATTATTTGCATGCATATAATTAATACATAGCCAATGAATAATTATTTTGTTAAAATACATAGCATTAATGTTAACGAGTGATTATTTTGTTAGTACCATGAGATTCTGATATTCTTAAAATTATCTTATTAGAACCCGATTTCTTTTTCTAAAATAGATGAATGTCAACAAACTTACCATTTTAAGCAAGGGATCAAAAAACATTGAATTCTAAAATAAAAAGAAAAAAAAATCTTAGATTTGAAAAAGAGAGAATCTCATTTCATTTCCGCCGCGTCATTTACACTCATCGTTAATCGCTGCCACCTAGACACGCTTATATGTCAAACAAATATATTAGAGTACTACTTTAGTCTTAAAATTTTTATCCTTCCATTATTGGGTTTCTTTTTTCCAATTGAAAATTTTAGGTAAATGATTAATTATAAAAATTTCCCTCGAATTATACATATTGTATGCCCTGACTATCATTCTTTACTATTATTCCTTCTCTTTTGAGCTAAAAAACTTTTGCTTGTTTTATTTTTATTTTTTAACTTTTATTTATTTATTTTAATTTTTTTGCATCTTTTGCTCCGAATTTTTTGAAAAATACTTTTGATTTGTTCATTTTATTTAAAAATTTTATATCTCATTCTTTCTAAATAATAAAAAAAACTTAAAAATCAATAAATATGTATATATAACAAAATAAATCTATGCGTGCAATTCCAGCAAAAAAAAAAAGCATTATTCGCACGTACAACTAGTAGATATATAAAAGTTAGAGATGAATTTGGACCTTGGGCACTCCATTGTAAACGTCAGGACCATTGGGCTTGTTGATTATGACACCGGGCCTAGGATTTTCCTTGTTATTTGCGATATCGTCGTACATGAACACTATAATATTTTCGTCTTGCAATCCAGCTTTCTTTAGTATTTGATATGCATGACATACATCAGCCTGCAATCATTATTATTATTCATTATATTAGTAATCATTCTTATTTACCGATCATTAATCAATTACAAAACAAAAAAAAAAGGAAAAGAAAAGAAAAGAAAAGAACGTACATATCTTTTTGTGTTGTGTGTGTGTGTGTGTATATATATATTTATGTATAGAGAATTCTACATGCAGTAGAACAATAAAAAGAAAAGCTACATAATAAAAAGAAAAGCTACATATAAACAGTAAATGCTTCTCAACTGTCAGATATAGCGACTAATGCAATTTATGCAAATTTCTTTGCATTATTCATAATATATATATATATTTTTAATCTCCAGTAAATACAATTAAAGATAAACACCACAACACAACAGCTTTAACACTCATTTTCGACCGACTGTGTAATGCAATCCCGAAAGATAGCTAAGAAAAAGGTGTTCAAATCACAAATAAATATTGTAACAACTTAGTAATTTAATGATGTGTTATAAATTCATAATCTAAATAGTGCACGTATATATAGAGGCGTGTATATGTATAAATATATAATACCTGATGCCTATAGTTCCCCCAGCCAGTTGAACCGGCAACTAAAACGGCCCATCTGGTCCCACCAGTCGTCAAAGTGTCGTGGACTGTGACTTTATGATCGCCAGTCAACAGGTTAGCAAATAATGGTGATTGCAATCTGGATGAATTTACTGTTTGGCAACAATTTTGTAGTATCACCAGACAACTTATGAAAGCAAGAAACCCAACTGAACCATGAAAATTAGCCATGATTTTTTGTTATCTACCTTAGGTGAATATCAGATGAAGTGATAATAGTACATTTATATACACACTTACGGTGTAATATATACATATGTTTTGTAGATAATAACAATAAGCTTACAATCCTAATATAATAATATCGATGTTCTCGATATAAAACGATGTTGTGTGGATCGTGCATAACTATGCTTAATTTGAAGTGTTTAGCTAGCTACAGGCTGTCATGAAGAATTAAGGAAAATGGTATGGAGTTAACGATTTTGTCTCTTTTTTCTTGATTTTTTCTTTCTTATTATTACCCTTATTGTTCTATGTACGCTTTATACAACTTTAAGGAAACATATATATCCATATATATATATATATAAATAAATATATATGCGCTTTGAAACAATGAAACGTGACAAACTTCATGTAGTACATTTTCTAATATATTATGTGAATATTTTTTTTTTTTCATTTTTCTTTTTTCCGTCAGTGTTCAATTTATATTTCTATAATTACTTTTTCTTTTTCTTTTCTTCTTTTCGGTTGTTTCTCCTCCACTGTTTTTCTTAATTTATTTTTTTTTTTTAATTTTCTCTCAAAATTCTATGCAGTTTTTTCTAAAAAGAAAAAATCACCTCATTTTGACTTCAGATAACAAAATTAGGGATTTTTAAAGTTTGAGTTTTTAAGAGCGATTTGGATACATAAATAAACATCTCAAGATAGGACATGGTTTAGAAACCGTAAAACATAAAAGAAGGCCAAAAATGTGAAGAGGAAAACGAACAAAACTATAACTTTTCTTTTTCTCTTTGCACCGAAGTAAAATATGATTAAGGTAGACTAGAAGAAGATCATTTGAATAGCTTCTGTGGAGTCGGGAAAAATACACAAGAATAGTACAAAAATCGATGTGAATGTGCACATTCGAGGATAAATAAAAGTAAGATTGAGTTGCACATAAGTTGCAATCAAAAAGCTCTACTCATGTACCTCAACTCAAGGAAGTTAAACACTAAAAGATTTCGAGTTCGATCAAGGAAAACTTGAGCTCCACATGATATATGGATGGACACGTCAAAAATCACCTTACCCCACAGTCGGTAAAATACTTCTCAACGTATCTCTTCATCGCTATGAGGTCCATTTGAAAGATCTAACTTTTCCTTGTACAACTTCAACAGCTCTGGACCTTCCTTCTCATAAGGTGCAATGAACTTCTTCAAGAACTTCTCTTCCGAAGATAACAGCAATGCATTAAAGCTAACCTCCTTCTCAACCAGACGTTTTGATAATAAAACCTGAAAAACCAAGCACCTCGGGACTACTCTCTTCTTCAAGCTCAGTCCAAAGATTGCTGGGTATTTAGCCAACACGCAGGGCCTCCAACCCATTTGGTTGATGAAGAAATCCATACATGCCGTAACCTTCTCTTTAGAATGCATCATGCACCAAGGATTCCTTTGAAAGGCTTTCAAAACCTCTTCTTCCGACCAACCACACTTTTTATATGCGTCGACCTTACTTTCCCACGTTGATTCACTCATGGTCATGAATGCGTACACCGCCAAAACAAACGTTACCTTAGAACTGTCAAACCCCATTTCCACCACTTTCTCCACAATCTCTCTGAGCCGATCCAAACTAAGAGTGAAAACTCTAGGATTTAAAGTAACCAATTTAGCTATATTGGAGTTGGGCACTCTATGTTCACGCAAAATATCAATCTTAGGTGACACAAGTTTCTCAATATTATGCGTAAGGATGTCAGGAAATCGTTGAGTAACTGAAATGACCTTCTCACCGGAATGAAACAAGTTACTAAAGAAATCATATGAGGGAATAATCTGCTTAGCTAAGCTGGCAGCCAGAATTCGGGGGAATGAGGTTAGTGTTTTCGCCATTTCGGGGCCTGAAATGCCTTTGGCTTCAAAAAACTCCAATTTGGGCAAAAGGATTTTCTCCGCATCAAGTAAGAGTAAGCTAGGACTTCTACTAATAAGGCTTGAGATTTGGGTTTGAGTGAAACCACACTTTTTGAACAAGTTTATGACTTTGTCTGGCTTCTCAGGAGACTTCAAATTAACATTCTTGGAAACTGATAAAGCAGATTGTGGAGACAACCCAATTGAATTTATGAGATAATAGACAATAAATGATTGCTGATTCGAACTACTTGAGCTCCATCTATGAGGAAAAACATTGGGTATATTTCTCACAGTACAGTTTCCAAACAGAATGGATTTGCAGAGAAAATGAGACATGGGTTTTGAAATTGAAGAAGTATGGAATGAACTTACGAATTGGTGAGAGCTAATTCCTTCTGTGATTGACCAAATTCTGAGCTTCCCATTTGCAGAGGAAGTTGGAAGGATTCGAAGCAAAACCCAGAAGTGAGAGTTGGCTCTCGTGCCAGACATTTTTTATTTTTTCTGTAAATACGGTCAGATTTGAAGCTAAGAGAGGACACGACATAGAGAAGAAGAAGAGGTCTAATCCCTAACCCACTTAATGGAGGTTTTTCGTTTGTAAAAGATAAAAGAAGAAGAGGAAGTAAATTTCAACGACATCTGGACTTCAGTATAGAGACACATGTTGTTTTAGTTTGGAGGCAAACACGACATGTTGTTTCATTTTAACTGAAAGCAAACGACGACATGACGTTTTTCCTATTCCAAGACCGAAGGACGTGTCGTTTCCATCGAGTACAGCAACGACATGTAGTTAGTTTTGGTGGGGAAGAAAAACGACATGCCTTTGCAGTCAGATAAGCCACTATCTATATCAAAGTTTGGTGCCACATATTTTCTCGGTTTTGTGGACAGGATATCAAGATATGGTTTAACAGCCGCAATAACCTTCTCATCGGATTGAAACAAGATCCTAAAGAACTCATATGAGAGCATAATCTGTTTAGCTAAGCTCGTACTCATAGTACAGCGGATATAGATTCCGAGTGAATTAAAGATCTGTTATGAATCCAGAAGTTGATTCATCAGATAATTTACCAATTTGTAAGTCTTGTTTTCTCTGCAAAACCCTTTTATTCTGAAGTTTTTGTGTGAGAACTTTGCCAACATCCAGTATTTCTGAGTTTTCTTTGAAACCCAATTTTTATTTCTCCTAATAGATGGATCTAAATTGTGTAGATGGGTTTTGCTCCTGCTTGTTAGTCTGGGAAGGTGCTTTCTGTGCCTTTTCTCTCGACAATCTCCTTTATCAGTTTCCGAGTATGTTAATTTTGAGACTTAAGGGAAACCAGACAAACTGGTTTTGGTTTCACTGAGATTCAAATCTCAAACGTTGTTAGAAGGTATACTAGACTGCTCTTACAGTTTTACTTGGTGCTGAGAAAACCATCTTGACCAATTTGGAGTCTTTTTGAAGCCAAAGGTGTTTCAGGCTCAGGAATGACCAAAAAATTCTTTTATGTATTCCCTTGTATTGTGAGTACGAGCTTAGCTAAACGGATTATGCCCTCATATGATTCCTTTAGGAACTTGTTTCAATCTGACGAGATGGTAATTGCTTCTGTTAAACCATTTCTTGAGATCCTCATTTGTAGCACCTAATTACATTGATTCTTTGCAAGTATTAGTTATAAGCTTCTGGATGAGTCAAATTCTACTAAATCCTCCACGGAGCCTCCACCAGGTTCAGGTTTCAAACATCAGGAAATATAAGGAGAATCTTCCTGAAACAGATTTTGTTCTCTCCACTTATTTGTTGTATTTTGAGTTTCATATTTCTTGTAACCGATTGATGAGATCACTCTGGTGTTTGTGTACTCTGTTTAATATGAATAATAGAAGTAGCCTTGTACGTATTTGCCGAGGATTCTGTCAATCTCTAGTCTGTTTTATTTTCTTGTCATTTTGAGTAACCATAATGTGTCTAAACTCTGATACAGCTAGACTGGTTATTTACCAGCCTAAAGTTTTCACGGTCAGTTCTGATCAGTTTAAGAAAGTTGTGGAGAAACTAGAGGAAAGGTGAACTTTGTTATAGCAGTGAAAGCATTTCCGTCCGTGAGCAAATCAACGTGGGAAAGTACGGTGATGAGTGTAAGAAGTGGGGTTGATCCAGAGAAGAGTTTTGAAAGCTTGTTGCCATTGGAAGATAAGGTTATGGAGCATAATATTCAGGTCTTTTGATTCGGTTTATGAACTATTCAAGACTCCTTATTTGGAGTAATTTAGTCGAATTTTGCATGCAGTTTATAAAGCTTTATAGCCACATATATAGCCTCACATTGGTCGTGAGCAACCATGAAAAAGTCGGTTTATATAGCTCTCCACTTGAAGAGTTTGTTGCGTTCATTGTGCTCTTCTTCGACACGGACTATGTGTTCATGTCTATCCTTCCAAATTTTTCTAATAATTCATGAAACGCTCATTTGTTTGTACAACAGGAGAAGTAACTCGGACTACAAAGAGGCATAAATGTGATATGAAAAAAAAAATGCAGAAGCACTATTTGACTGTGGAATGCTTGTTCCCCGTTTATCAATGGGATCGATCTCTGTTATTTCCTGTTTTATTTGCTTTAAAGATACCAAAAATCAGCTAGACTTATGTAAGGAAATAAAGAAAGTCGTGTATTTGATTATTTTGTTTGTATGAGATGATCCGTGAAAATCTTCACCAAGACCTCGTAACGAGCTTCATTGTTTGGATGAAAATCGGTCCAACAATTTATTTTTGCTCTACTCTTGTTCAAGAGCAAGAAGGACTAGTAATGACTTTAATTGTTATCTTTTTTGTCGAATATTTGTCTACTCATTAATTTGTAGGAAAGCTGATGCGGCAAAACACGAGGGCGATGATCAATGAGAATGGAGCAATTTTCCTTCAAAACATGTTACCGTTGTAAGCAGATAGAAAATTTGTAAGTTCCCACCCTAATTCTTCCTCCTACTTTTACTTCCTACCAAACAAGGCCTAAAAATGAGGTGATGTCTTATTAATGTTTATCTACCTCAGTGTAAAAAGTTGTATAAGAAATTTCCCTTGGTCTGGCCAATTCTCTCTTTTGTATCTATTCATTTCAAGTTCTTTTGCAGTATTCCATTTGACAAAACTTGTTTAGAGAGAAGATCCATAAATGGTCCTTTCAATATTGCCGAGGCAAAAGATGGTGGATTGAAAAAGTAATGATCGGCAGAGAAGTGGAACGGTAAAGAGAAAAATGAAGGCATCATGCCACAATGCAACCGGAAGGTGCTCTAATGGACCTTTTACAGATGGAAAAGAGTGTCGAATTTGACGAAAACATAGACAAACAAGAGCCTTGGCCTGTTTCCGGAGGCTGGCTTTGGGATAGGACAAAGAAGAAGGGTAAGAAATACCAAATTTGATTGAAGATGTAGAGGAAGAAGAGACCTTTCCAGGGGGAGTTTAGTCATCCTGCAGTTAATTACCTGTGCCATTTCATTATTCCTATTTAAATATTCTTCTTGATTATGTTTATAATTTGTTTGTAATGATCAATGAAATAAAACTAATGTAACAAACAGAATTTTTTTTTTTTTTTTTTTCTTTTTTCTTACAGAGAGTGAACCTTGTATCCACAATCAAAATTCGATCAATCCATTCAACGATCAAAATTCTCATGCATACTTTGTCATTAAGGATATCTTCTATTGGCTTAGAGAATCATAACAATATGAAGTTACATACTCATTCAATACAATTGTTTTCTTCAAACTACAACTTTGCTTTGCACATAAACTGCAAGGAAGAGCTCTAGCCTCAGACGGTCGGACCCCAACGCAGGGAAGTACAAAGCCGAAAAGATTTCAATTTGACCAAATAAAAAGTTTATTTCCCACATAAACTGCATTGCCACTCGCGATGTGGAGACGTCAAACATTTCTTTACATCTCAATCTTTGCAACATAATTTTCATACCTTATCAATAACCAGTCTGTTAGAAAGATTCAATTTTTCCTTATACAGCTCCAAGAGCTCTGGAGCTTCCTTCTTATAGGGCGCAACAAACTTCTGCAGGTACTTCTTTTCTGGAGAATCAAATAATGCGGATAAGTTAACCTCCTTCTTCACCAAACCTTTTGAGAGTAAAACTTGAAAAACAAAAGATCTCGGGATTAATCTCTTCTTCAAGCTATATGTTAGGAATCTTGGGCACTTGGCAATAAGGCAAGGTGTCAAACCCATTTTGTTGATGAAGAAATCCATGGCCGCCACAATCTTATCTTCAGACACAGTCATGCACCAAGGACACCGTCGATATGCTTTCAAAACCTCTTCTTCAGACCAACCCCACTTTTTATATGCATCAACCTTACTTTTCCATGTCGATTCACTCATGGATATGAATGCATGCACCGCCACAACAAATGTTCCCTTCGAACTGTCAAACCCCATTTCCCCAACTTTCTCCACTGTCTTCCTAAACTTATCCAAACTAAGAGTGAAAACTCTAGGATTTAAAACAACTAATCTAGTTATATTGGAGTCAGATACTCTATGTTCTCGCAAAATATCAATCTTAGGTGACACAAATTTCTCAATATTATGTGTAAGGATATCAGGAAATCGTTGAATAACAGCAATGACCTTCTCACCGGAATGAAACAATTTACTAAAGAAATCATATGATGGAATAATCTGTTTCGCTAAGCTCGCACTCAAAATTCTGGGGAATGTGGTTAGCAATTTCACCATTTCCGGGCCAGAAATTCCTTTATCTTCAAAAAACGCGAATTTGGGCAAAATGATTTTCTCCGCATCAAATAAGAGTAAGCAAGGACTTCTACTAACAAGGCTTGAGATTTGGGTTTGAGTGAAACCGTACTTTTTGAACAAGTTTATGACTTTGTCTGGCCTCTCAGGAGACTTCAAATTAACATTCTTGGAAACTGAAAAAGCAGATTGTGAAGACAACCCAAGTGATCTAACGAGGTAAGAGACAGTAAAAGATTGCTGATTCGAACTACTCGAGAGACATCTCAGAGGAAATGCGTTCGAGTTTTCAGTGGTTGGTGGTAAAGTTCTCGCAGTACAACTTTGAAACAGAATGGATTTGCAGAGAAACTGAGACATGGGATTTGAAATTGAACAAGTATGAAATGAACTTACGAATTGGTGAGAGCTAATTGCTTCTGTGATTGACCAAATTCTGAGCTTCCCATTTGTAGAGGAAGTTGGAGGGATTCCAGGCAAAACCCAGAAGTGAGACTTTAAGGGAGTGGCTCTCGTACCAGACATTTTTTTTTTCCCTTTACATACGAGGTTAAAAGCTAAAAGGGGACACAATACAGAGAAGAAGAAGAGGAACGAGGGTCAATGAAGGTTTTTCGTTGTAAAAGATGAAGAACACACCCTTATCACAAAAAAAAAAAAAAAAAAAAAAAAAAAAAACAATCCCTTTAACGACATCTGGACTTAGTCTCTAAACACGTGTCGTTTTAGTTTGGAGGCAAAACCGACATGTTGTTTCGTTTTAACTAAAAGCAAACGACGACATGACGTGTCGTTTTAGTTTGGAGCCAAAAACGACATGTTGTTTCATTTTAACTAAAGCAAACGACGACATGACGTTTTGCTTATTCAAAGACTGAAGGACGTGCCGTTTCTATCAAGCATCAGCAACGACAGGGAGTTTGTTTTGGTGGGGAAGAAAAACGACATGCCTTTGCAGTCAGATAGGCCACTATCTATATCAAAGTTTGGTGCCACGTAGTTCCTCTATATTGTGGACAGGATATCAAGAAATGGTTTAACATCCGCAAAATGGCCTTCTAATCAGATTGAAACAAGATCCGAAAGAAATCATACGAGCGCATAATCTTTTTAAAAATTTTGAAAATGACTAGGTAATAATTGTTAAATTCTCAAACTTATATTGCAACTTATTCTCGCGTATTCAGATCGGAAAAAACTGGTATTCAGTCTAGGCCCCATTAGAGGGTAAACAAAAGTACCAAACAACAAAGTTTCTTACATCCACATGTGTCTCTGTCTGTGTCTGTGTGTGTGTGTGTGTTCTTTTCATTCCCGAGTATTTGAGACTCCATTAGACACTCTAGTTTACAGTTATCAGGGAACCTAGTCTGAAAAGAATAAGAGCATATAGTAACTAAGCCGACATCTTTGGACAGTTAACTAGTAGTTAGTTATAACGGTTCGTTTTGTTAGCTAACAGTATTTGAAACAAGTATGTGTTACATTTCACTCGAGAGTTCAGTCTCTCTTTAGAGGATTTAGACTACAGTCGAGACGGTCGTTCATTCAATTGTGTTAAACGGCTGGGTAACAGTGCAGCAACTTAACGACGTGGGATAAATTTGTAATCTAACAACTTGAACATAAATTTCAAACTGAAGGTCAAGCCTTGAACCTCAAAATTCAACAAGAGAGAGAGAGAGTTGAGGAAACTAACAGGATATATAAAGTTTTTTTAGGGAGCAAAACTCCCTACTCTTTGCAAGTATATGATTCATGCAGAACACTAATAGGTCAACTTGCATCCACAATCAAAATCAACCAATCCATTCAACAATCAAAATTCGAATGAATACCGAACCGTAACAATCATAACAATCTGTAGTCACATTAACCATTCAGTACAATTGTCCATCAACAGTTCCATTGCTCCAAAGACATATTCCTCTCTCTTGATTTGAACATAAACTGTATTGCGGCGCATAATATGGAGATGTGAAAAGTTTCTTTGCCTCTTAACTCTTTGCGCATAATTCTCATATTTTATCAACAAGTGGTCCATTAGAAAGATTCATCTTTTCCTTGTAGAGCTTCAAGAGCTCTGGAGCTTCCTCCTTATAAGGCGTGACGAAGTTCTGCAGGAACTTCTTATCTGAAACTTGAAATAGCTGCCTTAAGCTAACATCCTTCTTCACCAACCCTTTTGAGAGTAAAACTTTGAAAACGGAAAACCTTGGGATTATTCTCTTCTTCAAGCTTTGCGAAAGAAGTCTCGAGTGCTTGACAATAAAGCAAGGCCTCAAACCCATTTGGTTGATGAAGAAATCCATACCCGCCATAAGCTTATTTTCAGATATCATCATGCACCAAGGAAACCTGTGAAAGGCTTTCAAAACATCTTCTTCAGAACAACCCCACTTCTTATATGCATCAACCTTACTTTGCCACTTCGATTCGTCCCTTGTCCGAAGTGCAACTACCGCTAGAACAAAGTTTAGTTTCGAAGCATGAAAACCCATGTCCTCAACTTTCTTCAAAACCTTTTGGAAACGATCATGAGTCGCCATGACACAAATAGGCCAGTTTAGCATCAATATACATATTTTGGCGTCGGGCACTCCATGCCGTCGCAAAATATCAATGTTAGGTGACACATATTTCTTCAGACTGAATGTGAGGACATCTGGATATCGTTTAACAACAGCAACGACCTTCCCATCAGATTGAAACAGGTTCCTGTAGAAATCATACGACGGCATAATCTGTTTAACCAAGCTAGATTTCAAAAGGGTAGGGAATAAACATAGCTTTTTGGCCATGTCCGGGCCTGGAATGCCTTTGGCTTTCAAAAACTCCAACTTGGGCAAAATAGTTTTCTTAGTATCCGATACCAGTACTGCGGGGAATACTCTAACGAGAGATGAGATTTGGGTCCGAGTGAAACCATAACTCCTAAACAATTCAACAACTTTGTCCGGTTTCTCCGGAGATTTGAAATTAACATGCTTGGAAGCTGATAAAGCAGTTTTTGGACACAACCCAATTGAGTTTATTAGATACGAGACAGTAAAAGATTGCTGATTCGAACTACTTGAGATCAATCTGTGAGTAAAAAAAATTGGGTTTCGAAGAAAACCCAGTATAGTGATTTCTGGTAAAATTCTCACAATACAACTTCCAAATGGAATTGATTTGCAGAGAAAACGAGATATGGGTTTTGAAGTAATAGAAGAATGAAATGAACTTACAAATTGGTGAGGGCTAATTCCTTCTGTGACTGACAGAATTCTGGGATTGGCAGAGGAAGTGGGAGGGATTCGAAGCAAAACCCAGAAGTGAGACCTTGAGAGAGTGGTTCTCGTACAATACATTTTTGCAGCAAATAAGAGGACAGATAATGATTGAAAAGGAAGGAAAGAATGAAGCTAAGACAAGAACTAACGACAGAGGAGGAGGCGGAGGAAGGGGGCTTAGTAGAAATGAAAGCTGGGATAATGTACGAAAGGGATTATTTATCAAAAAAATAATAATAATAATAATGTACACGGGGATTTGCAAGAAAATGACTTCTTTTTTTTTTTTTTTAATTAATCATATATTTGGTGTACGGATTAAATTGAGTTAAAATAAAATATACATTTGATGAGATATTTGAATTACTCAACTTAAAAAGTGAAAAATTTTAAAATGTGTTTAGAAAAAAATATCAATACGAAATTTGTATCGTTTATCTCAAAATTTTATATAATTTAAAAAAAAATTATCTCATTTAGTCTTGTATGTTCAAGATTTTAATAAATATGTTAACTTTTTTTATTTGAAAAAATGGGTCTATAACTCTAATCAATCAACGATTAATTAATATAAATAAATAATTTATTGATCTATTAATGATATTATATTAGTCCTAGATAATTGGTATATCATTGTCCACAACATCTCCAATCTAAAATATTATGGTGTAACTTTCACACTATAATAGTATAATTTTCGCATCAAACAATAAATTCATCTCCAACCCATTACATCATTTCTGATACCAAAAATAATATTCCATGTATATTTTTTTTATCTCTTTTTTTATATTCCTTTTTACTAATTTTATACTATTTGAAAACAAAAATAAAAATAAAAAAAGAACTAATACTAAGTATGCGTCTAGTGCTAAGGTTTGGACTGTAGAATTTGTGTTTAAATTGATTGTGCGTTTATCGAGATATTTGAATTGCTGGAGTTAAAAGTGTAAAAACTTTAAATGTGTTCAGAAAAAAAAAATCAAGATAGAGCTTATTTCATTCGTCTTAAAATTCTATGTAATTTATAAGAAAAAATCATCTCATTTGGACTTGTTTATATAAAGTTATAGACTTTTAAAATTTGAGTTACAAAATTATATAAATAGTAAAACTAAAAAAAAAAGATAAAAATTAGATTGTAATTATAAGGTTTGAACCATGGTGCTAAACACATACTAAATAAGTAAATTTGGCGCCGAATGAACAGTGGAAACGCATAAAATTAGGTGTCCGGTTGGAGCTCCAACCTCACGCCATTCCCACTCTTTGACTCGAAATTGGCATGGGTTGGTGTTGCTCTTATGAACACTTGTAAAACTCAAAAAAAAAAAAAAAATTTACAAATGGAACATTTTCCTAGAAAATAAAAGCTTTCCTTTCCAACAAAAAATTTGGGTACTTTTTGAAAGGGGCTATAGCTAAAAAACGACTCCTCATCTAATTTTACTTTTCTTTTTTCTTTTTTAACACTGATATTGACAATTTATCAAGTTGTCACTTGAGTGTGTGTTTTTTTCTTTCTTTTTTCTTTTTTTTTTTTTTTCTTTTGAAAGAAGTACTTGAGTCGATTTAGTTTGAATGCATTTTGCATACAGACGAAGATAGGTAGTTTAGTAGAAAAGATGACAACTTTCATTTTGGCCCCCATTACCCGTGCCATGGTTTGATCACAAATTGGAGGCTATCAGAAGTACATGTTTCGATCATTGCATACATACATATATATTTGTATTTATATGTATATGTATATCCACACATCCATCCACACATAGGCACTCAATGTTCACCGGATGCTTTAAACGAACATATTCTGAAAAGATTAAGAGAATGCAGTAGTAGCTTTGGGATTGCCGCGAGCAAAAAAGATGTAACAATTCATATGTTTGATGGTGTCATTAGATCTTTTATCTATTTTATTAATTAAATAGCAAACTGTAACCAAGTAAGCCTAATGAAAAGTTTATAGAACGAATGGGAAGACCCCTATATATATATATATATATATATATATATATATATAAACTGAATGAATAGATAATTGTGCAAGGCTCATCTAACAGAGAAATAGACGCTAACATTCTAAAGTAGTTATAATTGCAAACGACATGTCGTTGGACCAAACCTCTCAAGCTTAGGCTGGGTTAGATTTGTTGTCATGTCATGTAAAACGATAAAGAAGTAATTCCAATTGCTAAACTTGATTGCAAAAGGCATTGTGTAAATTCTTTGAGTTGAGAGACTTCAAGCCTGATATTACCTGCTTATGTCAACTATGTATATATATGTGTGTGTGTGCGTGATACACAATCGATTGGAGTTTTGGCACACTAAGTTTAATCAAAGACCACAAAAACAATAATAAAAAAAAGAAAATCCACATGAAAAACAGAGAATATCAAGACAGAGACAGATTTACGTGGTTTGACAAAATTTGTAGACATCCATAGACTAACAGCTTCTTCCTCCCATCAATCACCATGAAAATGCTCCCAACAACTCAATCTCTTTCAAGAATTTTTCCTCTCTACATAAAGCCTAGAACAGGCTAATTGAATGAACCTCGCAAATCCCGATTTACACCTCATTCGAAATTTCCCTCCCCTTTTATACAAGAATCAAATCCATCATTTTCTTTCATACTTTAAAAGTTTAGGCTGTCTAGCTGCTTTTTGGTATCAGTAAAGCAAACAAAAAGGATAATAGAGATCAATCCCATTGATAAATGGGGGAACAAAGGAGGATAACAACCATTCCATAGTCAAATAATATTTCTGCACATACATACATTTATACTTATATAACTATATATATAACCAGGTTCAAGCATTCCAGTTGAACAGCATACGCACATGTATTGTTAGAATTCTCATGCCTCGTTTGTAATCTGAGTCTCAGAGCTACTTCTCCTTCTTCACAAATGACTATTTCAAAAAGTACAAAAGTAAAAAGAATAGACAAACACAGCCAGTGTAAACGGTAAAACACCGTAAAATTGATATTTCATTTTGAAGAGACTGGACCACAATGAACACAATACACTCTTCGAGTGGGGAGCTGCATACAGATTTGCTCAACAGAACAGCTAAGATTTTACATGTAGACAAGGAACATATATTTCAAAGACTAAAAGGTTATAGACGCTGTCAGATTGATTTGTACATTAACTGCAAATAAAAGCTCCAGTCTTGAACCTCACGTCAAGAAATTTCAAAATCGAGAGGTCTTCAGTTAGACCAAGTAGTAAAGCTTTATTTGAACATAAACTGCAATACAGCTCAAGAAATGAACATGTGAAAAGTTGCGTAATCTCACTTTTTGCAACATGCTCCTCAGGTCCTTAAACCTTATCATCACTCTCTGACCCACTTGAAAGATCCAATTTTTCCTTGTACAACTTCAACAGCTCCGGCACTTCCTTCTCATAAGGCGCAACAAACTTCTGCAGGAACTTTATTTCTGAAACGATAAATAATGTAGATAAGCCAATCTTCTTCTGCACCAAACCTTTCGACAACAGAACTTGAAAAACTGAAAACCTTGGGACTAATCTCTTCTCCAGGCTCAGTGTTAGGACCACGGGGCATTTAGCTATAACCGAAGGACTCAAACCCATTTTGCTGGAGTAGAAATCTAAAGCTGCTGTAATCTTATCTTCGGATAACCCCATGCACCAGGGGCTCCTTTGAAAGGCTTTGGAAATCTCTTCATCACTCCAACCCCACTTCTTATAGGCATTAACCTTACTCTCCCACTTTGATTTGCTCATTGACCTAAGCACACGCATCGCTACAACAAAGTTTACCTTCGTAACGTCGAACCCCATTTCGTCCACTTCATTCACAAGCTTCCTAAAATGATCCAAACTTATCATGGAAAAAGCCTTAGCTTCATATTTGAACAATGTAGCTATGTTAGTGTAGGGCACTCCAAGTTCTCGCAAAATATCAATCTTAGGTGCCACATATTTCTCAATATTCCGTGTGAGGAGATGCCCGGATCGTTTAATCGAAAAAACGACTTTCTCATCAGACCGAAGCAAGTCCTTAAAGAAATCATACGAGGGCATAAGCCGTCTAGCTAAGCTAGCTTGCAAAATACCCGGAAAACAAGATATTATTTTGGCAATTTCAGGTCTTGAAACGCCTTTTGCTTCAAGAAAGTCCAACTTGGGCAAAATAGTGTTCTTTACATTTGATAAAAGCACCGTAGGATAACGTCTAACAAGACTCGAGATTTGGGTCTGAGAGAAGCCATAATTCTTGAGAAAAACAATGACATTGTCTGGTTTCTCAGGGGTGTGGAAATCAACATACCTGGAGGCTGATAAAGCAGATTCTGGAGAGAACCCAAGTTCCTTTATGAGGTAGGAGACTGCAAAAGATTGTTGGTTTGAGTTACTTGAGAACAATCTTAGAGGAAAAAAATCTGGGTTTTGAAGAAAACCAGGAATACTAGTTGGTGGTAGAGTTCTTACATAACAACTTCCAAAGAAAATAGTTTTGTAGCAAAATTTAGACATGGGTTTTGAATTCGGAGACGAATTCCGTTGAGGAAGAGCCAATTCTCAACGTAACTGGAAAAAGTTTCGGAAGAGGACTTGTTTAAGGAGCATCCGGTAAAACACGACTAGTGAGGGTTTATGCTTGTTCAGTTCAGTCACAACGACGTGTCGTTGGACTAGACATTTCAAGCCTAATGGGTTGGATTTGGGCCTCAAAACACAAAAATAGCCCAGTATCAGGTTTTTTTTTTTTTTTTTTTCCTGAAATGACTGTTTCATGTATTGAAGTTTACCAAAAAAAAATAAAAGAAAAAAGAGAGCGAAAATTATCTAAATAATTACCTTTTTTTTTCATTATTAATGTTATTTATCATTGATCAACATGACATAATTCATCGTTCTTAATCAATATGATATAAATTTTAGTTAACTTTAATTTAATTTTGTGTTATATTGATCTAATGTTAATTTTTTATGTCAAGTTGATGTATTGATTTCTAAATTTATATCATTTAGATACTTTCTTTTTAACTTAAAAATGTACAAAAAAACACCATTATTTGGTAGCTGTGTTTTTATTTTTTAAAGAAAATTGATATATGACTTACACATGAGTCATTAATTAATGAGAAATTGTTGAGTTTAGCTTCATTAATTAAATTTATCAAAATAAAATATATTGAATCAATTTTATTTTAGATATAAATTTTGATTAACATTGATTAAAAAACCGCTCATCTCTTAATAAATAATTATGTCTAAGTCATATATAAATTTTCGTCAAAAGAATAACATCATCATTAATTAAAGGTATTCTACTACACATTTTTAAAGATACTAGTTTGTATACATGTGTTGCACATGTTATATACATATTATAGTAATTAATATTGTAGATTTTATAATTAATATAGATTGATAAAAATTATCAAATATCTTTAATTTAGTAAATGTGTACGGATTAAAGTTAAGAAAATTAATTAATTAATATATTTTGTAGTGAGTTTTTCGAAAAATAACAGTTCTAAACATCATGTAATTTGGTCGCAAAAAAGAAAAACAACAACCACAACATTTATAGTAAGAAAATATCAATTTTCTCTAATTCACCACACATATATGTTTTAAGATCTTCTCCATGCTTGCATGCATGAGAGAATTATATCTACAAATATGTTTGCGTCGTTGTATTTTCACCTTGGAGAGAGAAACAAATACTTATATACATATAGAGAGAGTGTGAGAGATTAATACATACCGATTATTTGCGCAAGGGATTGCACAGAGAAATTTAATTACTTATAAACATACGAATTTCATAAGCAAAAAATATAATTATCCTACAGTTGTTTTGAATAATAAAAAACTGAATAACACACGAACACACTTATAAGTGTTGTTTAAATATTAAATAGTTGCCTTAAACAGTTGTAACCGAAAGATAAATAGATTATAAATTATTAAAACCTTTCATAAATTAGAATTGCCTTGAACAGTTACAATCGAAAGATGAATAGATTGTAAATGATTAAAATCTCTCATAAAATAAACTCCTTTTAGTGAGAAGTTGTAATAATTAAACATGATACAATACATATATTAAAACATTTAATTTACCTTAAATAGTTGCAACCGAAATATTAATATATTGTACTTGATTAAAATCTTTCATAAAATAAAATTATCTTTAATAGTTATAATTGAAAGATAAATAAATTGTGAATGATTAAAGCATTTCATAATAGAGTCTTCTTTTAGTGAGAAGTTGCAATAATAAAATATGATACGGTACATATAATAAAGCATTTAATTAAATTTATTGATACTGTTTTGGATGATCTGGGATAAAAGAAAAAAAAAAAAAAAAAAACCCCTCAACCAACGACATAGAATTTAAAGATGAAATATTAATAAGGTGACTTTTGGAAAGAGTTGCAACGGTAGGAAAAAAACAACAACTTGTGGGTATTAATAAGATGATATATATATATATATATATTTTGAATAATTAATAAGATGATATTTAGAAAGAGTTGCAACGGTGGGAAAAATAACGACTACAGCACGAAAAAAAAATGACAACTGATGGGAGTCGTTTTAAAAGACCTAAGGTGAAAATTAAATCTCACAATCCACTCTTTTAGTATTGTTAGGAAATTTAGAGAGTAAATCGTTCAAGAAATAATAGTTTTTTTATTTTAAAAATATAAAAGAGAAAACCTTATCTTGCCTTTAAAAACGACGTGTCGTTTTACCTTCAATGAAAGCAAAAGACTACGTGGGTTTTTTTTTTTCCCCCCGTTCTTTTTTGGGGAGAGAAAAGACGACATGAATTTAAGTTGTTCAAGGACTGAAAGGACGTGTCGTTTTTATCGACTTAGCAACGACAGCTGTACTTTGTCCCCCTAAAAAAGAAGGGTCGGTCGTTTTCAGTAAGGCCATGTTAATAACTAATAAGTGATGCGATAAGCCTTGGTTGTAATTCATCAGTTCAACTACTTCCGAATCACTCGATCTTCTCGCAAAATATCCAAACTTAGGCGACCACAGATTTCTGAGTATTTTGTTGGGAGAGGATATCGGGAAATCGCTTAACAGCTTCAATCAACTTCCGATTGAATTGAAACAAGATCTTAAAAAAAAAAAAAAAAAATCATATGAGGGCATAATCCGTTGAGTTGAACTCCGGAGATTTCTATTTGGTAGAAACAATACTCCGATTCCTTATTCAAAAGACCTGACTTCAAATCCAGAAGTAGATCCATTTTACTCCAAAAAAAAAAAAAAAGGGTTTAACTTCGAATCCTCTGCCGATTTGAGAATTTGGTGGCTCATACCATTTTGTAAGTTCATTTAATCCTATTACTTCAAACCACATGTCTTTTTTTTTTCCCCTCAGTATTCTGGGTTTTACTCAAAATCTTTTTTTTTTTTTTTTTTCTTTTCAAATGGATATCATGTAGATCCAATCTTTTGCTTTCCGCACAGTCTTTTGCGGTTTCCCACCTCACAAACTCACCTGGGTTTGAATCAGCCATCGCCAATTTTTTCTTAGTCTTGAGACTTATGAGAAACCAGAAGAACTCGTAACTTGTTCAGAAAGTATGATTTGACTCGGATCCAAATCTCAAGTGTTGTTGGAAGATATCCTAGATAACTCTTGCTTGACGCAGAGAAAACCATTTTGCCCAAATTGGAGTTCGAGCTAAGCTAAACAGATTATGCCCTCATATGTTTATTGCAGCTTAACGATTTCTTGATATTCTTGTCGACGGTATCAAGAAGTATGTGGCACCTAACATTGGTATTTTGCCAGAACATAGTGTGCCTAGACCCCAACATAGCTTGATTAGTCATTTACCAATTTCAAGTTTTCGGGTTCGGCACTGATCTCTTTACGAAGTTGCGGAGGAAAATGGAGTTCGATGCTTCTGAAGGTGGACTTTGCTATATTTGTCAACACGGGAAAGTAAGGTTGATGCATAAAAGAAGTGGAGTTGGTTTGAAGAATGCTTTGAAAGGCTTTCCAAGGAATCCCTGGTGCATGGTTGTGTATGGATTTTTTCTTCAGACCAACCCCACTTCTTTTATGCATCCAACCTTACTTTCCCACGTTGATTTGCTCATTGACTGAAATGCATTACGGCTATATGCCTGTCGATTTTTTAATGAGGAGCTTGAAGAAGAGAGTAGTTATGAAGTGTTTGGTTTTTCAAGTTTTGTTGTCAAAAGGTTTGGTGGAGAAGGAGATGCTGAGTTGCACTAGTTGTAGTCTTGGAAAAGAAGTTCCTGCAGAAGTTTGTTGGGCCTCACGAGTGAGCTCTGGAGCTGTTGAAGTTGTACAAGTGAAAATTGGATCTTACAAGTGAGCCACCCAGTGATGACACGTTGTAAGGACTTGGTAAGATATATTTCAAAAAGTGAGGTAAAGCAACTTTTTCCATGTCCATTTCATGAGCGCATGGCAGCATATCTCCATACCAAGTTTGAAGACTTTTCAAAACGCTGGAAGGCGAAAATTCACCCTCGTCATTAGTTGTCGTGGAGAGTAATATTTCTGGGTGTTCTTCCAGCAAGATCTCAGTTGGGAAAATTGTGTGTAAGGGAGAGTATTCGGTCTTCATTTTGTGAAGATGCGGAAGAGACTGGTGCCTTTTTTATTTTTTTAACCTGATTGTGTTCTTCCTAAGCAGCTTTGGTTTTCATCTCCTTGTGGGATTCAGACATCTATTTAATTTCCAGAATTCTGTGACTTTTTTACAACTTTTTTTTTTTAATTGAAAATTCTGGTTTGAGACGTGTGCAGGTGGTTATGACCTGATTTTGTTTGCCTCTGTGTATCGAATATATTTGGAGGGATCGCAATAAGCTTATTCATGAGAAGGTGAAGTCTCTACTGGATCAAATCATGAGGGAACTCAAACTGGGTGGTTGGAACCTACTCTGAGGCTCTAATTCCTTCAGCAAGTAGCTCTAAGAGCGTGCAGAGGCGTTTGTTGTTTCCATCCACCTTCTCTTTGAATCAAGTATAATCTAGATGGAGCTGTCAGATCTCCTTCTTGGTCACTGCGGCTGTAGCTTGTGATTCAAAGGGCGCTATGATTGCTGTCTTCTCAAAAAGGCTTGTTGTTACTTGTCCTCAAGTGTCAAAATCGGCCTATCTTGTGGCCATTAAGTTTGCTTTTCTCGAGTTGTTTCTCTGGAAAATTTCAACTGGTAAATGAGATCTTAGTTGAACTTTCTTGAGTTGAGGTCCGAGACTGGAGCTTTTATCTGCAATTCCTTCGCAAATCAATTTGGTTGTGTCTATAACCTCGTCTTTGAAGTAGATGTTACTTGCCTACTTGTCTATGCATTCACATCATAAACAGGTCTTTCCATTCGGTTTATAGGCTATTCAAGGCTCCATTTTAAGATTAATTAAATTACACTTCACATCAGTCTATAAGCTTTGCTGCGACGGCCTCCCAAATTGGCCATGAATATGAACTGTCAAATCTTAGCATCCCTACTTGGCAAAATCAATATCCAGCTCTCCCTTTTAAAGGAGTTTTTTTTTTTTTGTTGATTTTGCTCCTTCTACGTTGACTGTGTTTTCATATCTAGCTCCTTTTACGTTGACTGTGTTTTCATGTCTATCTTTTTTTTTTTTCTCTGTTAATTTCGTGAACTGGTCATTATAATACAGGAAAAGTAAGTCGGAGACTCAGACTACAAGGAGGAATCAAAATTCTGCTAGATTAGATACAAAGGATTAGCAAAGGCCGGGAACATTGTGGAGGCAGATAGGCAATTCAGGAGGTTCGATGCCATGATAGAAGGATTGAGCAATGCGATTATGGCGATGGATGCGTACGCCCTTTCTGAGGAAACTCGATTCAAAAGACTTTGGGTTCTGCTCTTGGATCGTTGCACAAGGCTGGATGCACCGTCTTGAAGGAAACGGCAAAGTCTCAGCACACTTCAAGGCCATGTTAATATTGTCGGTTTTTTTTTTGGTCGTGCATGGAGGAACTGATGTAGCTTACTCATTGATCGGTAATAACAACTGTTCCCGAAGCTTTTGAAAAGGTTGTACAGCACAGCTCTTCCTAAGAATTTGTTTAATAACAGGGTTGGAGAAGCATTTTTAATCCTGAATAGCGATTTACTTTATATGATTAACTCCAAGTCATTGTGCTATTGCCCTTTTGGAACTGCACAAGCAAATATTCTTTTTTTTTTTTTCTTGTTTTGGTGTTATTTCGTTTTTCACGTGTTTTCATCTAAAATGATGCCAAGCATAATTTAATCATATTGTTCGTTTCTAGTTTCAACTAATTTAATACCCGTGCATTGCATAAGAGAAGAAAATAAATAGATAAATAAATAAGAAAATTAAATAACATTTAATAATAACAATTGATTATGATAAATAATATAATTACAATAAGTTTTCAAAAATATAAACTTAAAAAAAAAAAAAAAAGTCTTCAGTAGTCCTCTTTGCATTCCCATTCCAAACCATCATCACCGTAAGTTAGAAAAACAAATTAACATAAATCAAAAAGCGAAAAACAAAATATATAAATCTAGGGAAAAAACAAAAAGCTAGAAATAACTTATAAAAATAAAAAACAAAACAAAAGAAAGCAGACCATACATATATTTTGCTCCATCTTTTTGTCTTTAATTTTTTTTTCAGGATCTCTCTCAATTATAAAAATATAAATTAATAATAATAATAATATAAAAATTTTTCTTCGGTGATGCAGAAATAAAAATAAAAAAATAAAAATGATTACGATAATTAAAAATAAAAATAGAAAAAAAAAACAAAAGGAGAAAAAAACTCAACAAGGGAAAAACATATTAGTAAAAAAACAACAAAACCAAAAACAGATTCTATTATTTTTTTATTTACTGTTTTTTTTTTAAATTTAGTTAGATTATATACATACAAAACACAAAAATTAACTATAACATCTAAAAAAACAAAATCCAACAAATGAAAAAGCTAAAAAAACCAAGCACAAATCGAAAAAAGAGAATAAAAAAATTTAAAAATCAGAAATGTGGAAACAAAAATCATTAAAAATTAAAAAATAACAAAAATACTAAGAAAAGATGAATAAAAAACTAAACTTTAAAATTTAAATCTTAGAAAGCAAAAAAAAAAACAGAAAAAAAAAACTAAAGGAAAAAAAAAACTAAAAAGGGGAAAAAAAGATTAAAGAAAAACAATAAAATCAAAAACAGATTCTAGTATTTTTTTTGTTTATTGTTTTTTACAAAAAAATAAATAAATAAATAAATTTAAGTTAGATTATATACATACAAACATTGCACTTTAACACATCTTCAATGGACAAAATAAAAAATGCACATTAAAAGGGTAATAATGTCCAGTTATTGTAGCTATCAGAAAAAGCAACTACAAATGAAGGGTAAAATCATCCATAAATAATTTTAGAATGATAAAGTTGTCCCAACACTATAGCAAGCTGTAAAAGTAACTAAAGCACAAGGGTAAAATTGTCAATTAAAAAAAAGAAAGGGTAAAACAGGATTAACACTGTAGCAAAGGAAAAAAGCAACTACAAATAAAGGGTAAAATCATCCATTAATAATTTTAGAATGACAAAGTTGTCCCAACACTGTATCAAACAGTAAAAGTAACTAAAACCCAAGGACAAAATTGTCAATTGACAAAAAAAAAGGGTAAACCCGGCATAACACTGTAGCAGGAAAAAAAAATAATTAGTGATGAACGGTAAAAAAATCATTACACTGTAGAAAAAAGTAAAAATTATTGTACATTACTATAGCAAAAGTTAATGTAATTACTATACATTACTATAGCAAAAGCAGCGAAAAAAAAAGGGGGCAAAATGTACTGTAGATTACTGTAGAAAGAACAGTGAAATCACCCATTTCTTTAGTATATTAGTATAATGTTTGAGAATAGGAAATTTTGGGGAGAAGGGGGAGAACGACTCAGCAGTCAGCACCAGCAACGAAGGCTTTTTTGTTTTTTGTTTTTTTTGTTTTTAAGGATTTATAGCTAAATAGCATTTTTTTAAAGAAGTTTTTAATAAATGACCGAAATTTTTAAAAAATTAATATAAAATGTCATTTTTTCTAAAATGGTTAATCAATGATCTTAATCAGTTAATCACTGATTGACCATTTTATTAACTCTATCAATCACTGATTTACCACAATGTAAATCATGAAATTTCATAATCAATCACTGACTAACCAAATTTGAAAAATGTCAAATGGTCATTTTTCTAAATTAAAAAAAATTGAGCCATATATTAGATTAGGTGACTAAAAAAAAGCCATCTAACTTAAATTTTTTTTTTTAACGGATCATATCTGAAAAAGGCCTTGTAGACGTTTTAGCTCCAATAACTCAACTCAAATTTTTTTTTTGTCTTTTTCCCAAAAAGTTTTTGTCTTTTTCCCAAAAAGTTTTTTGTTTTTTCTAAAAATTCAAAAAAATTTACTATTAAAACTTAAAAATCTCAACTCAAACTACTCCACCAAACGGGCCTAAATACAAGACATCAATTTTTGTTTTTCATTTTATTTCATAGTATCTTGGTTCTTTCTTAATTATTTTCGTGATTTTTTATTGATTTCTAACTTTTTCCCCCTGAAAAAAATGTTTACGTACGTTTAAAATTTTAATATCATTTTCCTTCAAAAAAAATTTTAATATCATTTATTTATTTTTTATTCACGATAAGTGTACATTAGAACGACATGTCGATTCTACTATTGTGCTGGTCGTAAGCAATAAAGCAAATAACTAATGATGTCGTTTTCGATGTCTGATGTTTTACTTTGTTTTTTCTCTTTCTTTTTTTTTTCCCCACCAGACATCGTCGTTTTTAAGTATGATCAAGATGAAGTTCATATTTGATGTCGTTTCTTTTATAAAATAAGATTTTAACAGGTGGAAACCGGAAACTGCGGCAACCATAAACGACAACAAATGAAAAGAGACAAGACCGGAAAAACGACGACACAATTAAAAGCGACAATAAAACAAAACAAAAACACATAAAACGACCATTAAAAAGCGAGGAGAAATGGAAATCAACATTAGAATTTAAAACGACAATGGTTTTACCTGTGCGCCTCACCCATCTTTCAATTGATGGGAAATATTCCTGTCAGGGTGGAAAACGGAAATTTTCTTTGAGAATGAGGTGGGATCATAGAGGTTTTTTTTTTTTTTTTTTTTTTTGGGTTCTCTCTTTGGGAGATCATAGAAGTAATTGCTTTCTATTGACTTTTTTTTTTAAAGTAATTTGTTGAAAAGAAATATCGTCAGATTTTCCCTAAAAAAAAGTATATATAATAGTAATAGTAATATATTATAAAAAAAATTTATCTCCCCCGTATTCCCAAATTAAAAATACATACACATCTCTCCCCTCAAATAAAAAAATGGATTTAGGATTTTTTTTCTTCAAATTTACAAATATCTTTTATAGCCTTTTCTTTTAAGAGTAGAGTAGTACTAGCAGCACCAAATTTAATTTTAATTTTTGAATATCAATTTACATAATAGTAAGTAATCATTTTTTATTAATAAGTATAATTAATAGATATAATAATATTTTAACCACTTATCAATAAAAAAAATTAACATGTCACAAATTAGTATTTAAAAATTGAGATTAGACACATATCACATAAGTTGATACTTAAAAGTTGAGATTATATTTGATATCCTTAGTATATTTGTATATGATTATTTATAATTTGTATTTCAAATGGATTTAAATCACATTTCAAATTTTCTTTACAATATACTATTTTCTCTCAAAAATTTGAATTTGAGCCATAATTTTTTTATTCAAACTTATAAATCAAACTTTTTTTACATTTTTCATTTCATTTAAAAATAATAATAACTTTTTCACATTATTATGAATTTCTTTTTGGTTGAATTTCACACTATTATTAGTTGTGAATTGTGATCATAATTCATAACACATGCCAATATTCAAACCACATACAGAAATTTTCAGTTAAAAAAAAAAAAAACCTACATATAGAAATAATTATCAAGCCAGGATTGTCGCGATCAGTGCCACATGTCGAATGCCTTTAATGAGCGTCAGAAAATGTAGACGTTAAAAAAAGGCAAAAACAATCCCAACGGCTCTCTCTCTCTTTTCACCGCCTTTTCCAAATTTAAAAATTCAGACCAACTGGTATAACTCTCTCTCTCAGTATATTCTTATCATCTCACTCCTACCATTTCTTATCAGAACTTCAAAACCCTAGCTTTCTTCTTCATTCACCTCCATTGAATCAGAATCTCTACACCTCTTCTCGCTCTGTGTTTTCAATGGCAATGGCTCTGAGACCCATAGACAACGCGCTCCCGGTGCCGACGCCGGAGAGGCCCAAAAAGCAAGCGAAAGTCGCGGTTCCGGTTCGGAAACAGCCGGAGTTTAGCGCGAACGACGAGAACAAGGCTCCGAAAACGGCGGAAACCGTTGATTACGTGGCTTCCGAGAGCCTCAACCCGATACTAGACCCCGATTCGAAGATCCAAGTTAGTTCCCTTTGCTTTTGCTTGTTCCTTTTTTATTTGGATTACATTTTTTTTTTTTCGTGTTTCGGATAAATTAGATTTGATTTTACTTTGATTTTTTAAAAATGCAGAGCTTAATCGAAGGATTGGATTCAAAGGATTGGACTAAAGTGTGCGAGTCGCTGAATGATGCGAGGCGTTTCGCGCTCTATCACTCTGATCTTCTGATTCTTTTGCTGTAAGTTTTCTCTCATTGTGAAGAGTTAATTGAAGGCTATTTTATTAGGGTTTTGTTGTAATTTATGATTGAGTATTGGATATGTTTCAGAGAGAAAGTGATGCTGGTGCTGGTTAAGGCAATGAAGAACCCTAGAAGTGCTCTTTGCAAGACCTCGATCATGGCTTCCTCCGACATCTTCAACGCCTTTGGCGACAAGTTGCTGGAATTGCCTACCTCTGAAGCGTTTGATCAGTTGGTTAGTTCTAAAAGCAAAATTTATGTTAAGCTATCTAGACATTTATCTTTAGTTTTTAATTTAAAAAATAATAATTACAATTATATCCACTTTTTTGAAGGATAAGTTTTAGGATTTGATCGTTTACTTGGTTTGCTAAGAGCACATTGGTGATTTGATTCAATTAAGACACTAATTACCATTGATAAATACTCGAAAGAGTAATGTTATTAATCTCAATGTGGGTTTTAACCCGGTCTTATATGGCAACTTGAAAAGAAAGCCACTTAAAAGAAAGTAACCGGCGCACTTTTCAAGTTGCCATGTCAGACTCAGGTTGAAACCCATCGGGTAACAGCAATGAAGGGGTCATTCTTTTCAATTTGAGTAAAAAAGGAGTTATAACAATGATCAGTTGTGTAATTGTGACCCTTTTTTCTCAAGGAAAGTTGTTTATGCAGCTGTTGCAGTTACTACTGAAAGCCTCGCAAGACAAGCGGTTTGTGTGTGAAGAAGCGGACAGGGCACTAAACATAATGGTGGGGTCTTTTACACCTTTGCCTCTTCTACAAAAGCTCCGAGCTTATGTCAAGCATGCCAATCTTAGAGTCCGAGCCAAGGCTGCTGTCTCCATTTCCAATTGTGTCTCTAAGATGGTAACACTAAACACTACACTGTAGCTAGTGTCTCCTGTGGCTAGATGCTATGAATATCATAATAATCTGCTACTAATCTTGTCAATTCGGGATTTTCAACCATTTTCAGGGGCTAGAAGGAATGAAAGATTATGGCTTGGTTAGTTTGGTCCAAATGGCCGCGGATTTGTTGAACGATAGATTGCCTGAGGCAAGAGAAGCAGCAAGGAGTGTTCTGGTTTCAGTACACAAAGCGTTTACCGAAAACGAAGAGCAGAAGCAGGAGGCATGGCAAAACTTTTGCCAGTCTAACTTGTCACCTATTCATGTTCCATCTGTGGTCAAATTTACCATTTCCTAAATAAGTAGTAAGAACACTGGTGTAGCAGCGACAGCGAAATAAGTAGCCCGCCCGCAGCCCTATGCAATGAATTTTAGACTTGTGGTGTCATGTAAATGCTGTTTTTACTTGACTACTGTGTTTGAGATGGTGTTGTTTGCTATAGAATCTGTTTATTACTAAGAAATGATAGAGATTATAGAATCATGTTCTGATTATAATATGCTTCAGTTCTCCAAATCAGGAAGATTCTAACATTCTGAATCAAGATTTATTGTGGTAAACTGCAAAATTACACAGTTAAGGCATAGTGGTTGTGGCCGAGTTATAATTTTTTGGTAACTCTTTCATCACCAGTTGCCGGTGAAGTTTTGTGACTAAAACAAACTAAGAGGCACATGGCCGAGTTATAATTTAATGTTCTTTCTGTCTAATTGTCAAGAATAACAAAGGAAGAAAGAACAGACAATCTCCGCCATGGCACATTCCCCGTTTGGCTTTTCCAAAATTCACGATCTGGTTTTCCAGCTTCTTCAGATTCCAGCCACTAGCAGGAAAACATAACACGTTGAAAACCAAGAAGTGACAAATACAAGTCTACAACTGAAAACTGCAACAAAACTCGAAAGCGATGAAAAAAAGGCAAATGACAATGTCAACAATAAAGCTTTTGATCGGAACCAATGCAAGCCTTAATTGGAGTGAATAACTTTAATTGGAGCCAAACAGGCCCTTGGTATCTACAAAAAATGATGTATGTACAACATTTTTCTTTCATACTATTAGTCTTCTTCTACAGGTCAAGTTCGACTTTATTTGGCCAAGGGAAGGATAAGGCAGAACATACAATGACTAGCTTCTTAATCCTAGCCAAGTTGCTTCCCTTTTAAGGGTGAGTCTCCGTTCAACATTCACTCCATTGGAGGCAACACGGAAATTGCTTCCCGTATCAAGGGTAATGCTAATTCTTGTAAATTCACAGCACGAAAGGGCCTTTCTTCATAAAGGTACCATCTACTTGGCTGAACGCTAAGCTAAGCTTTGTTGCCTCTTGCGGGGGAGTGGGATTTTACATTCATGAGTTCTTCAACCTTCATCATGTGAATGCCCAAGTGGAAACGGTATTTCCTCTATAAGGCAGACTTTCGTATGTAGTGCCAGTTCTTGTGTGTGAAGAGATGGACAAAAAATCATTTTTATGTTTGCTCCGGTCTCTTTGAGCTTGCAATTGATTCTACGGATAACATTTGCAAAAAAACATGTCAGCATAAATCCATAATTCTAAACCCCATTTAATTAGTTTTCCGTGGACTTGTGCACTTACCATTAGGTTCATCGGACAGGATTTGTGTGTTGTGGCCGCTACATTTTGATCATGCGAATTCCGAACAAAAGCATGCTCAAGCAGCATTGCAGCTGATGGACGGTCCGCGGGGTCTCGCTGGAAACAACAATTCAGGAAATCCTTTCCCTCTGGAGACAACGTTTCTGGTATGGGTGGTGTTTTGTTCAATACCTTGAACATAGCTTGAGGCTGACAAGGCAAACGAAAAATTTCTTTAGCACCTTGTTTGTCCATACAAAAGTACCAAAGATCTACAAGAAAAGCTACTTTTTCCGTGTCACATTCAAAGAGCCAAAATAAAGTTTAAAGGAGAGACGTGGGGGTGAACTAGAGGCTTAAAACTAACACAGACATGCTGAGTGAGTGAAGCATGCTCATTGTCTTGATGCGTAGTCAAACATCGGATCGAACTAACATATACAAGTGGCATAAGTTGTGTCGTTCTCTTCTAATCTTATTCTCCATCATAATGAAATTCAACGGCTGAATGTGGGAGTATCTCGGTGAACTATAAATCTTGTGTGTGCTTTCTGTTTTTGTTTATTTTAATGCTCTGGTTAGTAAGAATTATGGTTTTAATCCGTAACAAGACAAGCATTACAAGTTTGTTCACTTACCCCTGTCAACTCACTCCAAGGGGGTCTGCCAGTCAACATCTCGATGATTGTACAACCTACGCTCCATATATCAACGGCCAAGGCAAGATTAGGGTCGGTGCTTTTCTTCATCACAGCTTTTATGACCTGCAAAAGACAAAGTTAAAAGAGTCATTTAAAGAACTACCAGAGATACAAACCTGTACAAGCAGTATGTAATTTGCAATTTCAAATACCTCTGGAGCCATCCAGTATGGACTCCCCTTCAGAGAAAGATCATAGGATTGTCCTGTAAGCTGAGTACAAAATCAATGATTCAGATCAAAAAGTTCCCGAAAAAGAATTAAGGCAGGTCTTAAATAGAAACCTAATAACACACTCGATACATAATTAGAAATCTTTTGTCTGGAGTATAAAAAAAATCATGCAAAAAAAGTTATCTTTAATAGTCAAACTATGGCATGGATCTCAATACTGCACGAAGGAAAATTGAACCAAAGCGTATGGAAATATTGAACTCACATGTTTAGCCATTCCAAAATCAGCGAGCTTAACAACTCCTGAAGCATCAACAAGCAAATTTGCACCTTTGATATCCCTGCAGAGTATATCCAACTCTCGTTATCAAAATAATATATTAATTAATAATCGTGCTAAGGATCCAAACTTTAATCCTAACTTTTTTATACGAACTCACGTGATTGTGAGTTGCCATCTTTTCATAGATAAATGCAATCTTAAGTTGACAAAGTAATTTTTTACATGCCTACCAAATAAATGAATGACATACTACGTAAGTTGGTGTTTTAAAAATTGGGATTAGAGTTTATATTTCTACAAAAAATTCTAGAGATAAAAGTAAAACTCTACTCTCCCTTTGCAAATATCATTCTCACCTATGGATTGTCTTTGTGCTATGCAAATAAAGAAGTCCAGACAGGATATGACGGGTGAAATTCCGAACCACGGATTCTGTTATAGCTCCACAATGTTCACGAACATACTTGTTGATTGATCCAGGATAGACATACTCCAAATATATGTAAAAGTGGTCATCAACCTGGACATGAACAATACTGGTCAAAGTTGCTGAAGGGTCAAATAATTAACTGATCTTGTTAAAATCCAAGATGAACCAGACATTGACTTACTATTTCACTCCCATAATATTGCACAATGTTTGGATGCTTTCGTTGACGAAGAACTTTAATTTCCTGAAACCAATCATATGTCAGTCCACCAAAAAGTTCTGACAATAAGCCTTATATTAATAAAATAGAGAATTCCGCGGTAGGAATTGGTTAAAAAAAAAAACAAAAAACAAAAAACCTCATCAATATGACACAATTTTTGACCGTCATACTTATTGCCAAAATCTTATCACATCCCAGGACATGATAAAGATAAAGATATGACAATTAAAAACCGTGTCATACCCGTAGGGCATTTTTTTCATCTTTTACCAAAGATTTCTCGTAATTATACATAGAGACTCCAGGAGTAACCTGCTCTAATTGCTTTATGCATTCAGCAGATTTAGGATCATCGGGAATAAGATCTACTTCCTTCATAGCACATAAGGCCCCAGTCTCCCTATCATAAAGATAAATGACTTTTAAACACATAAATAATGAAGATATTTAAATTTGGTAAAGAGCTTAATTCAAAGTTCATAATCATACTTGTTGGTTCCAAGAAAAACACTCCCAAATGTGCCACGACCGATGAGTTTCCCTTTCTGCCATTGGCCTTTCATTGACGACACATATGGAGCTTCCACATTATGAGGAACCATAATTGGTTGTGACATAACATTAGCCCCCGGAGGAAGAGGCAATGGATGGGCATTGACATGAGAATTACTCTCGGGCCTCTCCGCATTACTCGTCTCCGAGAGCGATGTATGATGAAAGTGAAACAAACTTCCCTTCGGAGTTTTAACAGGATTGCGAGCTACATTTCTAGTTCCAGGGCTATGCACCGGAGAATTCTCCGCACTGTGCTGAAGTTTCGCCTTAGAATGCCGATGGACAACGAGATCATGAAACTCTTGAGGAGCAAAGAACAAAGGAGGAGTTGCATCCCCGCGAGGGCTAACCGCGGGGCTTGAGAAGACACTTGTTGGAGCACTCTTGGAAAGAACACTCGTTCTCAAGTTCAGATCTTTTAGTGGTTTCGGTTCCTCCTCCTGTTTATGGCAATTGTGAGCAGGGAAATGGTGTGAGTAATTATAATTATTGGCAACATGAGAAGACAAAATGATGTCTCCGGCGTTTGATCTTATCGGACTAATGGTTATGGGAGAACTCGATGTCCCGGCATTCTTGGCCGAAACATTGTGATTCGGCCCCAAGCAATCAGTTCCCACATTTGAATCCTGAGAGAACCTCCTTTGACATAATTTGCTTGAGTTTGTGGCTGTTTCATCCGTGCTTCTCCTGATATACCACCAGGTCATGCAAGTTAACATTATTTCAGTTTACCAAACTATATATCTATATATATATATATATATATATAAAAACACACATTATTTCAGTTTAACAGTATTTCAGATTTTTGTCCTTAATTTTTTTTCTTTTTTACAGTTTCCTTCCTGAAATTTGACTTTTGACAGTTTTGATCCCTTGCCAAAATGATCACGTTCACAAATAGTTATATTAAATGCAAAAATATTGTCTTTCCTGTAGTTAACAACACATAAAAAACTAAATATTTTGCATTTGATGTAACTCCATAGTAAAATTTTCAGTTATTATGCGATATGGATATGAATAACTCTGTCAAATTTTTAAAAGTCCTTCGTCATCAAGATTAAAACCGTTAAAAAATAAAAATAAAAATAAAAATAAAAATAAAAAGTTCAGAGAATAGTTTACCAAGAACAAAAAGTTGTTACACATAATTCTGGACTAAAAGCATTAAAACCAAATTTCGAGCCAAAAAAAAAAGTGTGTTTTTTTAGGTAAAAAATGATTAAAACTAAAATAAATTAAATAAATAAACAAAACTATAATATTAACAAAAGATAATAATAATCATAATTATAATTAAAAAATAATCATTATACTAATAATTCCATTCAAAATAATAATAAAAATAATAACAAATAATCACTCACCGGTCATCGGGTTTGGGGATGAAGGGAGACTCAGGGAGCGGCAAAGGATGTGGTACGCCGGAGAAGGACCAGTAGTGCGGCCGAGGCCTCGCCGGAGGAGACCTCGAACTCCGCGCGGCGAGATCAGGAGACGCCGGAGAGGACCAAGACCGCTCCTTCAAGTGGCTGTGGCCGGCGCCGGCGCCGGGGCCGAGGCCGAGGTCGCGGTCGCTGACGTAGCGGAGCTTCCTCTGGCGCGTGAGGCGGCGCTGGGCGAGAGAAGAATCTTCTGGATCCTTGAGAAAATTGTCAGCAGAAGAAGAAGAAGGCATTATTGGGGTTTGAGAGGAGGAGGTGGTTGGGGAAGGGAAGTTGGTGGTGGTAGAGGCGTCGCCGCGGAGGAGGGAGAGAATCCCCATTGTAGGAAGTGGTTGTTGAGGAGGGTGGACTCTCTACTACTCTGACTTGGTGGTGGTGACGGCCATGGTTTTAGCGATCATTCTTCAGAAATTCAGCGCGTATGAGGCTAATTTCTTTTGGAAACTCCTCGGATACTTCAGAAAAATAATAAATACAGTTGTATTTTGGAATTTGCTCAGTCAACAGTTTTGACATTTCGAGTTGAACCCGAGAAAAACCCCACCGAAATCCTATCTTTAACGTTGACTCGTGCCCTTTTTTTTTCCCCTCTCTCCTTGTTTTTTTCAAGGAAATGTGTTTTGTTTTGTTTTTTTGTTTTTTTTTTAAATAAAGAAAATGTGTTTTGTTATTTGACTAAAGAATATGCTAAGAGTCATCACCGCTCATTTAAAGAAGACGTAGATTCATTAATAGTGGTGTTTTATTGTTTAATAATGATAATATGATGTATAAGCATATTTGAATTTAAAAAGTAATTTGAATTATAAAAGAGTACGTGAACTCGTTTGTTGAGTATGACTGCAAATTTAGAAGAGACTCCTTGAAATTACGATATAAATAAATAGTACTTGAGATGAATTATAGAGTCTATTTATTAATAATGTTAAGAGAAATCGTCATGCAACTCTTATGGCGGTGCTTTCAAGTATTTTTCTTAAATAAAATAGGTAATTGAACGGTTTCTTTTAGTAACCATCATATTTAATATCGATTTTGTTAATACATTTTTTACTTTTAATCTAACTTTAATTAAATCTAATATTTAGAAACACACGCTTTTAACAAAGATATAATTATCATACTATGAAAAGCTTCTTATTTTTATTTTTATTTTTTAATGTAATTTTAATCAAATTTTATACTTATTTAAAGTTTTTAGATTCAAATCTGAATTATAATTGAATTAAGTTTAAAATTTTAAAATAAATTATTAAATATAAATGACTAATAATGCTATTTTTGAGTTATCATAAGCAACAAGTCACGTATTAAAAAATTGTTCAAAATTTATCAAATGTAAGCAAAAAGATCGAAAAGTTTCAATAATTCTAAAGTTTAAAGGTTGATTGTCAAAATATATATATATATATATATATATATATATATATTATGAACTAAATTGTCAAATTCAAAAAAAAAAATTTGATCTATTATAATAACCAAAACCAATGTTTTCTACTTAGAAATAAGAGCAACGTGCACGTAACTTCTCAAGGAAGATTAATGGGCAAGGATTTTAATGATGAAGTCAGCTAGAGGCTGTGTGTTCTCAACTGTTTGAAATTCAATTCTCCTCCGCTGTTTTCTTTCTATTTTGGATTTGTTGGCTTGAGAAATAATTTTCCTCAGAAAACAAGAGATGTGAACTTAGCATTCTATTTTCAAAAAATGTGTTTTACTTTGAATTTGACTTCTTCATAGGAGGTTTCATCTGAAAAATCCATATTAGTGAGTATTGCTTTTTCTGCATTAATTCCTCGATGACCTATAAAAGAATTATTATGGCAGTGTTTTCTACTGGTCTCTCTCTCTCTCTCTCTCTCTCTCTCTCTCTCTTCGGGTTTTCTTTTTAATTTGTGTCAAGATGTTTTCTACTTGTCTTTCTCCTCTTTTTTTTTTTTTTTTTTTGTCTTTTTTTGGTAAGAAATGAGTTGTCGTTTGTTCTTATCTTCTAAATATTGCTTTGATTCTTCTTACACTCTTAATGAATGATTTTAATGTGGTTATGAATAAATGGGTGATTTTCCCCAAGTAAATTGCTAAAAAATGAATGTTAAATGTATATAAAAATTACAAATATTATTGGGAAAATAAGGGTCAAAATGTTGACCCTTCATGCAAAATATCATTTTTCACAAGGGAAAATTGTTTCTGCAGCTGTTGCAGTTACTATTAAAAGCCTCTCAAGAGTCAAACAAATAAATAATACTCCATAGCTAAACTAATAAATAACTCTTGTGGCCCTTTATCCAGAAAAAAAAAAATATATATATATATATATATATTTTTTTTTTTTTTTTTTTTTTGTGGCTATTTCTAAGCAAAGAAAAATGGTGTTTTGCTATATTTATCAACTCCGGAATTTTCGACTGTTTTCGGGGGCTTGAAGGAATGAAATGGCTGCTGATTTGTTGAATGATAGACTGCCTGAGGCAAGAGAAGCAGCAAAAGAGTGTTCTGGATTCAGTATGCAATGCATTTTACAGAGAATGAAGAGCAGAAGCAGGAGGCACGGCAAGACTTTTGCCAGGATAAATTATAACCTATCCATGTTCAGTCTCTGATCAAATTCGCCATTTCCGAAATAAGTAACACAGGTGTAGGAGCTAAATAAGTAGCCCCGCCCGCTCTGTTACGAGTTTTGGGCGAAAACTTGAACCATGCATCTGATGAGCATATTCATCACTAAATCTTTGTGATTGAACAACTATCAAGAACGGTTACTCTTTTGAGCCAAAACTGAACTAAAACAAAAAAACACTTTGGAATTTCAGGAAGAACCAACAACCGACAGAATCTAAACATACTGCAGCTGTGAAATGTAATAAACAGATGAAGAATTGTGAAGAACTAATCTCATTTTGTTATTTCTGTCTAATTGTGAAGATCGATAAATGAAAAAGGAACATACATTCTCGGCCGTTGTATCGTATCCCCCTTGTAGGTTTAACGCTCAGAATCTCACCGATACTGTGATTCCATTGTCTTCCGATTCCAGCCACTAGCAGGAAATAGCACATTGATGACTTCCTGGCCAAAACCTTCAGTAGAAATGGAGGGAGATCAGAGAGCCACTTCAATATGAACATCAGTCAGGCTCCAAAACCGAGGGGCTGTTGATTGGTTGAAGGACTCTTCGAGATGGAAAACCTAGTTTTCCCTCCATACCCTATCGAGCACTTTGAGTTTCTTCAATCAAAGCGTGCAAAGCCATCTCGACATCCGAAAATGGTTGCCCAGCGTACAGCTGAAGCTGTCCCTTCTTAACAACAATTACTTTCCATTTCTTTGAGTTTACAGCTGCATGGAGTTCCTGCAAAAAGCAATTTTTTAGACAGCTAATTCCCATCAGGAGACTAAAATTTGACGCGGTGGAACCCATTACCATATTTAACAGTAAACTGTATCAACGTGTTCTTGACGTCGTAGATAATAGATACGAGCTCTTACTTTTACTGACAAAGGAACGATATCCGCACGGACATCACCCAGATCTTCGAAAAAAGATTCCAACAGATAACAGAAGTTATTGGCATCACCACGGTCCTCAAAAGCAACAGTGTAAGACGACTCACTCTGGTTATGAGCTTCCGTACCAAGCTTTAAGGTAAAAAGTCCTCCCGGTCCCTCAGGATCAGACCCTCGCTGCATATGAACAACCTAATCCAAGGCACACATTGTTCTGAAGGTTAGAATTAAATGAAAGGAAAAAGAAATGCAGAAGAAAAATTTACGTATGGGCTAAATAAGCACTATAAATTACAGGAATAACAAAATTTGAATTATGTAACAATTCAATATAACTGTGAAAAAATAGCATTAATGGAGTTAAAGATGCAAAAAGTTTGGCCAAGATCTTTTCGTCTAAAGCACTAAGACCAGTGGCAAAAACACTGTCTAATATCACAAAACCAGTTATACTAATTTGTATAAGAAAAAAAATAAAGGACAGAAAATTTTTGTTTCACGTACTAGAACATAAGGAAGGTTCAACCACCACAAATCGGTCTGAACATTTGATTGCTTTTCCAGGACTTTATTGGATGCCGATTTCTTTTTAGCTTCATGTAGTCTTGAACTTCGGTTTCTACTAAAGACCGGAAGCTCATTGGATTCTTCCACAGTTTCCCAGTTTTCTCTCTCAAAATTTTGATCATTTTCCATCCCCAACTCTCTTGTTGTTGTCAATTTTGCTACTTCAACTGAAGGCCTTCCAGGTCTACTGCCCTGAATAACACCTAAAAATTTAAGGAATAACTCATAATTGTACTTTCTAGTCCAAAAAAAAAAAAGCAGCTTTTACTGATAAAGAAACTTCAAGAAGGAAAATAAGTTCGTGCTTGTATTCGCAATTGGAAAACATAATTATAAAGCAAGAAATTTGTTGACTTGATTACTCTCTACCTACCAATCTTAAACTAGATTTAGACAATTAAAAAAAAAAGAAAAAAAAAACTCAAAGTCCATTTTATCGATCTTAAGGTAAAGTTAATTTGTTATTTGACGATTATCATAATTGCGAGACCCTTATAAGTGCCAAGACAAAACCATAACCAACAAACAAATATGAAAGAAAGCCTAAAATCAAAAGGCATACAATGTATTTGAGCAAATAACGAAACACTAAAAGCAGACTAACTACAAATCATGACTCGTATTACAATTTAGTAACATTACCATTTCTTGATTTTCTAGTCCGACTCGCTTCCTTTCCGCCATGTTCACTTCTCATCCCGTTGTCCAAATTCTTCCAATCCTCCCGCGACACTCTCAACGTTTGGACCACCAATCTTCTCCCATCATCCCCCTCCAAATCCCCCTCTTTCTGAATTTCTTCAATCTCCTCTTCTGATACTTCCACCATTTTGCCCCTACCACCTAAACCGTTCTTTTTCCCCTTCGACACTCTGCACTTTTCCGAATCTCCGAACCCCTTGGGACCCTCGTTCGCCTCGGTCGAAGGGGCTCTAAATTTAAGCTTTTTTTTGAACATAAGACTCTCATTTCCATTTCCCACATCCAAACTAATCTTCTTCTTCTTCTTCATCACCCCATCTTCAACCTTCCCATACTTGCTCAAATAATTCACATACGACCTCGGCAACTTCTCCCTAGTCGAATTCAACCCTTTTTGCAACTTCAACAATCTATTTTCAATCTCTTTCTCAATCCCAATTTTAGTTCTGGAATTCAAACTTTCATGCTTGTTTTTCTCAGCTTTCCGCGCTTCACTCGCCATGGCTCTTATTTCTTCAATCTTCTCCTCCAATCCAACATTCGAACGCAAAATTTTCTCATTTCCATTCAACAAGACTCTCCCTTTACTATCCAAACTACCCAGATTCCCATCTTCTTTCTCGGAATTCGCAGTTCCCAATACCCAAACAGCAAGAACAGTCTGAAACACGAAAACTCCAATCAAATACACGCCATACCTCACGAAAGACCTCCCGGAAAACTCGGCAACGCCGGCATCAAGAACCTCGGAGGATCGAAATTCCTCGGTCTTGTCGTTTTCTTCCGAAACGGCGTCGTTTTGAAAGGGAAGAAGCTCTTGGATTGGATTTTCGGGAGTTTTTGGGTCGTCGTAGTACGGTTTGGTTATGGTTTTGAGGATTTTGGGTCGCAGAGTGTTTCTTCGCTTCGTGAGCTTTGTGGGTTTTGATGGAGTCGCCATGCGAGCGAATAGAAGAAGTTTACTTTGCGTGGTCATGGCGGTCGTGAAGCTGATGGCTGGTCTGAGGGAGGAGAAGGCGGCGGAATTAGCACCCGCCATTGTTGGCTGGCTTATGAAGCTCCTTTGTTGTTTCAAATTTTTTAAGCTTAAAAATGGTGACCAAGCTTATTGTCTTGTTTGAAAGGGTTAATTATGAATATAGTCCTCAAACTTTAGTTAGCATTATTCTTATTTTGGTCCCTAATTTCTAAAATACTTCACAACATATCTCAATCAATCTCCTTATTGTTACAAAAGAGTATTGTTAGAGATCTTAACTTTTTTATACCAAATCATACGAATGTGAATTGATATTTTTTAATTTGGTATTGACTAACATGATATTTATGAGGAAAAAAATAACACCTATTAATAAAATAACAATAACCTAATTTATGTGTAAATTGATATTAAAAAGTTGAGATAATCATTGAATCCATGTTCAGAAAAAAATACTGATAGTTAAAAACGGACAGAAAAAACACCATATAAGTTGCTTAGGTTTCGTTGTTGGGTTATTAGGTGGTGAATGAATTTTGACAACATCTTTAGATATGACTGAATTGTTTAGAAGGACTATTCTTCACCCCAAACTTAAAATAAATAAATAAATAAATAACAACTCTTACTTCTCAAAATATCAGTAATAAGTTTATACTTGACTTTGTTTTAAATGTAGAGTTCAACTCAATAAATGGGAGTATACTTGACTTCGTCCAAATTTTAACATTCCTTTGCAAATGGTTTGTCACTACAATAAATCAATAGATGAGAATATAGCTTTGAAATGTCTTGAAAAGAATTAAAGTGAGATTGACATTTTGACATTCTTTTGCAATTAAGCTTTGTTAAATTTTTTTTTTTCCCTTCTTTGTCTCTTTTTTTTTCTTTTTTTTTTTATATACCTCTAAATTTTTTAAACTGTTACAATACTTCATTTTTGTTTTAACTTTCCGTTATATTAATAACCTAAAGCCCATGTGTGCCTCATCTTCATATGAGGTTAAAAAATCTTAGGTCCAATCAAAAATTTTTGTATATAAATTCTAATTCTAATCCTCAAGGTAACAAAAATTATCAAAATGATACACTTTGTAACTATTTCGAAAGTTTGGGGATATAAATTGTCAAAATTAAAATTAAAGAGGGGCAAACTGAAAATATTAAAAGGTTTGGGGGCAACAGTTGTTAAAACCCAATAAATAAATGTAGGATACTGCTTCCTGCAAACGTGCATCACGTGGATATTCCAGGGAAAAAAAAAAGGAAAAAAAAAAGAAAAAAGAAAAAAGAGTGATAGAGAGAGAGAGAGGAATATTTGTAAGGGTTATTTAGATATATGTCTAAATTAGACGTACTGATTTAAAAATATTTTTTTTATTCATATGAATGTCTAAGTTTATATTTATAAAGATCACTTTATCTTTTAATTAATAATTAAAAATAAATAAATAAAGAATTATATAAAGGGAAAAAAAATCTCTAAAAAAAATATTTGATTGAGCAAATATATATAAAAGGAAAAAAAAGACCATTTTACTTAATTTAATATAAAGAAAAATACTATGTCAGATATAAGTTATATGATAGAGTATGTAAAAATTAATCTTTATAATAAATAATTGATCATTATGAGAAAGTCCACAACGAATATATAAAAAGATTAAAATTGTAAAAAAATAGAAAGCACTTTAAAACTTAAAAAAGACAACATAATGTTGAATAATTATCATGAAGAAAAAAAAACATACTACATTTAAAAAAAAACATCATAATGATATAGTAATCATTATAAAGAAATAAACAATTTCAAACCACATTAAAACCTTAGAAACTAACTATTAAACAAGACCAATAAAACTAGAAAAAAAAAATTTATCATAATAAAATTACAATTATCATAAAGAACTTAAATCATACTAAAAAAAATAAAATTTTAAGAAACGAAAATCATACTTAAGAAATATGTTTATAAAAAATCTAAAACATACTAATAAGCAATCATTATAATAAAGAATTGATCATTAAGATAAAGATACAATAATGATAAAATAAAATAGCATCATCATCAAATTTCATAGTAGATATAAGTTGTATGTTCAGTGTAAAACAATCATTATAGTAAAAAATTTATCTTTAAGATAAAGTTACATATGATATATAAAATAATAAATATAAAGAAATGATTGTTTTTGACATACCCGGAATACCAAACACAAAAAATGAAAGATAAAGAAATGAATACCATATAAAAAAAAATATAAATAAGGTTTTTTCAGAATCAATTCAAAATTCAAAAAAATGAGGAAAAAACTAATTTAGGTTTATTAAATGTAATTCTCGTTTATAAGCAAAAAAAAAAAAAATCAATCATTAAAGTCAAAAAACAAAAAAGAAAAGCTTGTGAATCTATCTAAAAATAAAATAAAATCAATTATGATATTACAAATAAATATTTCATAAAAAATAGACATATATATAATATAATTTAAAAACATATATATTTTAAAATGGGACCCTTAAAATTGATAGTTTGTGTAATTATTTCTATTGGGTAACTAATGAAGACAAGGCCCAAAGAATTGGTGTATTACTTGATCCTTCCTCTGTTTTTCTGAGTATGTACTATGAAGTTGATTCCCCCAAAAAAAAAAAAAAAAAAAACTATGTAGTTATAATGAAATTTGATAAAATGTTATATATCTTACTTGCGATAAGATATTTGTTGTACTTTAATTGATAGCTTCATAAGGTTCTCATGAAGATAAGAGTAAACACTAAGCATTCGTTTGGTGTTAAGATTTGAATTGTAAATTTTGTATTTGGATTGTTTATATGTTTATCAATGCGTTTAAATTGTTTGAGTTAAAAAGTGTAAAAACTTGAAATGTGTTTAGAAAAAAAAATATCAATATGAAACTTGTTTCATTCGTCTCGAAATTTTATGTAATTTAAAAAAAATATATATATATATATTTGGACTTATCTATGCAGAGTTATGAACTTTTAAAATTTGAGTTACAAAACTATTTGAATAGTGAAGTTAAGAAAAAAAAAAAAGACAAAAATTAGATTACAATTCTAAGGTTTGAATTGTACATCTAAACGCATGCTAAGTTAAAAAATAATATGTGGTGTTCTGATCAAGTCAAAATTAAGAAACATATGATTAAAATATGACACGAACACCATACATCATACAAATTGTCACCCCTAAATTTTATGCTAAAGTTCTAAAAATACTCTATTGGTAACGTTAGTTCATGAAGTCCATAGATCTCTGCACAAATGTTTTTATGAGCATAAATGTTGAATGGCTAGATGTGAAGAAGTCTCGTTACGGTATGACGTTGTGCTTTTGAAATCCATAAGGTTTATATTTTGCATTATGCATTTTTGAGAAACACGACAAGTGTTTAAACCGCACAATTTTGTATGAGAAATATGTATTCGACTTTACAATATAAATTTTTTTAATAATTAACTACTGGGTTAAATAATTGGGAAATCAAACAACAAAATAATTGTTTGATGAGCTTGTGGCACAGACATATATGTTTAGCCTAAAAGCCAATTATCAAACCAGAAAGAAGAAGAGAAAAACACCATTAGGATTGACAACTGCTTCAAAGTTAAATATAAAAGTCATGCTATCTTGTGAAGGAGATATGTTTTTACAATCAAAAGTCCTTCTAAAAGAAATAATATAACATAATCTAGTATATGTGTGTGTGTGTATTTGAATGAAGGGTGTGATTCATCGTTATTATAACATAAAAGTAATTTCGTATGTAACTCTGTATAAAGGGTCATTTAATGAACGTAAAAATATTTCATTTTAAAGTCTTTAACAATAATTTTGTTTGAAGTGCAAACTATACGTAAGTCGCAGTCTTTTATAACCTATGCCGTCTATAAATATATATATATATTTTTTGATAAATGAAAATATTTTGTTATATTAACCTCTTGGTCTCGTGTAATTATAGAATTGAAAAAAAAAATTGTAGAGAACTTGTCCCACATGGGCTGTGAAGTTAAGAGTGTCGGGGCACCAAGCCAGTAATTTGCAACCTTTTATAGCCTTTTGACCAAACAAACCTGCTTTTACTTAAGGTGAAGTGGCAGTTTGCGTAAATAACTCCAAAAATAGTGGTTTTTTCTATGAACAATCTCTCAGCTATAATAGCCACAACGCCTCCATTCATTCCAATCTCCTTCAGACCGAAACAAACATGATAAGTTCAACAGGCATCTTTCGCATACTAGCGATTTGCGCGATCTTGGCCGTCCATCTAACGCTTGCTTCATCCTCGGCCGTCGGATTCATTGGCGACCACCAGTTGAGTTGGATTGGTGCCAGATCGGACGGCTGTCGTTCCTCCATCGGAGAATGCCTTCTCGGCGACATGGACGATGAGCTAGAGCTGCAGATGGACTCGGAGAGCAACCGGCGCATCTTAGCGCAGAGACAGTACATCAGCTACGGTGCGCTGAGGAGGAATACTGTCCCCTGCTCGCGACGCGGCGCGTCGTACTACAACTGCCGTCCTGGTGCCCAAGCCAATCCGTACTCTCGCGGCTGTAGTGCCATTACTCGCTGCAGAAGATAAAGTGTTTGTTTTTATTTTTCATTTTTTATTGTTCCTTTTATTTTTTATTTTTTGTATTATTGTTATCGTATATCTATGAACAAATCTGATTATATATCTATAATAAATCCGATTATGATTGTGTGTTGTATGCATTAAGATGAAAGAGATTTGAATAAGTGGTGAAAAGAGAATTTGATTACAACCCCATTTATTCCTTTGTGAAATTTGGTTCTAATTTTATATAATTTCTTTAGTTTTGTTATTTTTACACTCTCTCTCTCTCTCTCTCTCTCTCTCTCTCTTTTTTCCCTTTGTATTGGCATTTGGGAAACTGTTTATCATTTCTCTCAATTTTGTGATTTTGAATTTTTTTTTGTTTTAAGTAATTTTGACTTTAATTGGTCTTTTTATTGGAAAACATGTGATTTTTGTTGTTAGAAAATTTTGTGATGGTTGTTCACAATTTTTTATCATGTTCTATCATGGTCTGTATATTATTTTACGATAAGGAAATAAATTCTCGCAATTTTGTAATTTGATTCCTTTTTTTTTTTTTTTTTGGAAATTTTGTGGTATGCATTGTTGCTACGAAATTTACGCAATTTTTATTATGTTTTTCTCTGTATTATTTTCCTTTTTTTTTTTTTTTTGGTTGGGGCTAGAACATAGAATAGAATTCATTCAACATTAGTCTTCAGATTGATCTTCCAGCTTTTGCTATATTCCAGAACCTTATTTTTTTTGGTGATAAAAGCTTTTATTTTCTTTGTCTTTGTCTGTCTTTTTATTTTTATTTTTTATTTTTTCCCTTCACTTTTTTGTGGCTTTTTGAAATTGTGGCTGTGAGATTTCGAGGTATCCAACTATCTGTCCTTGCAAATTAACAACTGTCCCTCCTTTTTCTTTTGGCTACTCAGAATAATGACGACAAATTAGGGGACCTCATGCCTCGTATATAGTTCATTGCCCATTTCTCATGTATTCATCTTTATATTAGATTTATTTTTACCCTTTTTTCTCTCAATTGGACTTATATTTTTATGTTTTACTTTATTATAATACACAACCGAAAATAATAGTCTGTTTTTTAATGGAAGGAGCCAAATTCCACCCGAACATATTTAATGAAACGTTAAAACGGCTAGTGCCAACGCCAAGATCCAGCGCATTTCTATTGGCAATAGTTTAATATATAAGGAATTTTGATGGGCAAAAAATATATATATACATATATAAATATAAGGAATTTCAAGATAATACCTCCTATCATATAATTGATATTAACTGTCTTGTGATATTATGTTGGAACAGTTTTGCTAAATTTTGAATATAAATATTTATAAATTAGACCGTTAAGTAATTAATCAAATAATTTAAAAATATTTTTTTACTCAACACAAAATAAGAGATCCTGGTATATAACCATACACATATATATTGTATATTGTATAATAAGGAAAGTATTTTGAGGAATCTGAATCTGATTACCTGTCCGAAATTAAAGCAGAGCGCGCACATGGAAGGCAGTTATGCAAGATAGACGCGTAAAAGCACTCGAAATATCTCATCATCATAGCATCTTCAAATCTGGTGACAGCTTTTTCTTTCTTTCTTTATTTCTTTGAGGGACAAATCTAATCACAACTCATATGTCTTTGTCGCATTGGCTTTCTCCTCTAAACATAACTTGCACATCACGACTTCTTGACCACCCCACATTTGGAGGGCCACCCTCATTCTTTTTGTTACCCAAAAGAATAATAATAATAATCAGAATTATAATAATATATTATGTAAAAAAAAATTGTTGGTAAAACTAGTTAAATTTTGTTAAATAATTTTAAATTCCATACTATTCTCAAGGGAGTCTAATTTTAAATTGTTGGTAGAATTTATTCTGTTTTATATAAAAAAAAATTAATAATATCCTCACGTATCAGACACTTATAGGATAAGTCCATTAAGAGGACCAATATGATAGTCAAGAATCATGTCCAAGACTATCAGACACTTGCATGCATATATGTTTAAACCTAAAATGATTAGAAACAAAATCTCCTTTTGATAAGTTAGTTGGAGATAAAATTTTTAAGTTAGAATTGATTGACTTTTTAAAAACTAGTTATAATTTTTATTAATTTTTTCAGAAAAAGATAAAAACTGAGATGAAAAATTTGAGTTTGAGATAAAACACCAAACGTAACAAAAGGCTTTAAATATAACTTTTTCAACTATTATATCGTAGTGATTTAAATTTAAAAGTGTAACGTAAAACATACTATATATATTGTGAGAAATAAGAAGCTTAACTAAGTGGAAGAGCATAACCAGGCGGCAGGAGATTTCATGGGCATGAACTGAATCAATCTAACATATATAAAATTTCAAATTAGCATATAACTAATAGTTTAGTGATTAAATAACAATACTAGCACAATATTAAAAAAAAAAAAATTTCCACACAATAACGTGGCAATATTGTTGATACGTGGAAATTACTCTGATATAAATCCTCTAAAAGCACTTAATTGGTTGTTGGAGGCTGGTTTGTCTAATTGTATAATCACAATGACATTTTGAAAGAATTGGGTAACGTATCTACTGGTAGTTGGCTAGTCACAGAAGTTAAAATTCTGTTTGTCCCACAAAAGACCAAAAGATTTCTATCCCATAATGAAAAAAGAAGAAAAACATCTCAATCTTCCAGCTGAAATTGATAGGACAATGAAACTACAGATTGCTTGTCTATGCAAATCACAAGAGTTGATATTTCTGCACTGCGTTTTCATTCCAGATCCACATAAAGAGAAAAATAGACTCTTCAGAGTCATGGGGCTCGCTAGCAAATTTAACCCAACAGATAACGTGTTGTCAACAATCTTACGCCGATCTTATGAGGAATCGTTGGGGCGGACATGGGTTCTATCTTTGGCTTGGGCGGGACCGAAGGAGATGGAGAACCATCAACTCCCATATTGACTTTGAAACCGTTGATACATTGTTCTAACTTGTTTATTTTTTGATTATCTTGTCAAGAAATTCGACTCATGTGTTCTTTTATTTTCATCTTTTTCCATGTCTTTCTATTAATATTGTTATACATCAATTTGAATAATATATCAATTAAAAAATGATATCAAATCAGTTAAGTTTTTATCATTTTATTAACTTTTATGATAATGATATTATTAAAAGGATATGAAAAAACAGAATAAAAAAGACATATGAGCCAAATCTCTCATCAAATGCACTGAATTTAAGGAGATCAAACAAAGAAGGGAGGGGAAAAAAAATATAGGACTCAAAATCCATTGCGGAGAAACTCAAATATCGTAAAAACAAATACAAGTACTCTCATATATTCTTTGCAATTGCCGGCATACAATTTTAAATAAAGACCAACAAGTCAAAGTATGGCCAAAATGTAAAAATAGTAAAACATAATTTGCAATCTACAAAGATCCAACATGCTTTCCATCAAAGCCAACTGTTAGGTTTACTACTAAGGTTTCGTTTGGAGATCCATCTTATTTCAAATTAAAATGTACTTTTTCATCTTAATTTTTATCTTTTTCTGAAAAAGTTTTCTTTTTTTGAAAAAATTTTTATCTTTTCTAAAAAATCAACAAAAATTTTCAACTCAAACTTAAAATTTTCAATCAAACTCATTCACCAAACGGACCCTAAAGCCAAAGCCAAAGCCTACATAAGGATAAAACATACATTTAGACGGTTAGTGACGGTGACGGAACCAAAAATTTTGTTAAGGGACAATTAATGCAGTAAATGTTTGTCTCTCTAAAGCCCCGTTTGGTTGGGGGGCAAGGAATGGAAAAGAATGGAAAGGAATTGAATTCTGATGTTTGGTTGGCTTAAGCACAAAGAAAAGTAATTCCAAAAGAATGACTTTTCCACCAATTTGGTGGAATTGCACCCACAGGGGAGGAAAGGCAATTCCAAGCTATTTTATTTTCTTTTTCCATATTTACCCTCCATCTACTTCGTCTTCTTCTTCTTCTTTTTCATTTGTTTTTTTAACAGCACTACCTCCACCGCCATTGCTACTCCTCTGATGACTCACTACGACGGCAGCCGGCAAAACACCGTCGTCGTCCCTCTGCCGACGACCTACTGCGACACATCTTCGTGAGTGTCGTCGTCGATCTCTACCATTACCATTCCAGATCCCCTAGGATTTCATAATCGTTGGGCTTCTTTTTATTTTTATTTTTATTTTTATTTTTTTAAGGATAAGCATGTTCAAAGTTTTCGTGGGCACTCATCTGCATTTTTAATTTAGTTTTTGTTTTTGTCTTTTATTATTTTCCTTAAAATGATTATTTGTTTTTCTAATAGTGAAAATGGTTCTTATGAAATTTCTTTTAATAGATAATGTATGTGATGAGTGAGGGTAATTTTGTCAAATTGAAAATAATCTTAGCCCATTCCAAAAAGTTCAAAAAATCATAACCAAACACTTGCATCAACATTCCTTTCTATTCTATTCCATTACCATTACCATTCCATTCCGTCCTCCCCAACCAAACGTGCCCAAGTTCTTAAATTTTGAAACAATGATTTCAAGCCAAAAAAAAAAAAAAAAACAGAGAGAGAGAAGGAAATGATAGGGCATAATTATAAGTAAAGTTTAAGAGTGTGACTGAAACTTTATAAAACTTTTTATATATAATATACAATTTAGAAAATTTTAGGGGATAAGGTATTAAATTTTTGGATCAAAAACTAAGGATGTAAATGAAACTTTTTATTCTAGCAAAAAAGAATTGAAAATTTTTAAAATAACTAGCATAAAATCTAGAATTTGAAAAACTTTGTGGGCTAAGCGAGAGGAAATGGGGCATTGTGATACTTAAAAAAAAAAAAACCTATAAGAGAGCTATTAGGCTCAGGCTGCAACGCCACGGGTCTTAGTGGCTCAGTCCCTACGAACAATGCCTCAACATAGCGTGCCTCCTTTAGTGAGGAGAACTTAAACTCGAAACTTCAACGTCGAAGTGTGTATCAAGATTGCAATCAACTTTCCTTGACTTTTTACACTTCAATAGAATGAATTCGGTAAGTACAGAATATGACCTATGGTCGATCAAAGATCCTGTATCACGTGAACTCAAATCTATCTTATCTTTAATCTATTTTGTCCAAATAGTTTATAAAAAGATATTAGATTGAGCTGACATAATCGAATTGGGTGAGCAAAAGAAAACCCCGGTGACCAAGCACTCCTGCCCCCAAAAGCGGAGACCGAAAAACCCCCAGGTAGTCAAATACAAGCATGAAGAGGAGGTGAGCGCCCTCTAAGTTTACCACCCTATCCATTATTGAACTATTTGGTGATAAACTGACCCCTTTCATACTCAGTTCATTAGGGTTGAGCTTGATGAAATCAATCAGAAGTGTCAAATAGCACAAGCAAAGCTGGAAACAGACCGCAGTGAAACAACTAGGACTTGTGTCGGATGAGTTTTAAGCATGTACTACCTTTAGATTTCTGTTCTTAAAAGAAATAAATATTTCATTTTAAGTTTTAGTACTAATAAAAAATAAATTTTCATTATAATAGGATCAGATATACATTAGTTATTAATCATTATTTTGATAATTTGATTTCTGATTGATCATTGTTGATTTTTAGAAGACAATATTGAACATAGAAAATTGAACACTGTTGATTTTTAGAAGATAAAATTGAACCTAGAAAATTTTACCTCCGTTTAATTTGTCGATTGGACATAAAATTTTTATCTTAGAGTTGATTGATTTTTTAAAAATTAACAATTATTTTTGTTAATTTCTTAAAAAAAAGACAAAAATAATATAAGAATTTGAATTAGAGATAACAAACTAAAGGCACACATTTTTTCCCCCTGATAATTTCAGAAGAACGTAAAAAATAATCAGACAATTTAAAAAAAAAAAAAAAAGTAATCAAATAGTCGATTTGTTGGCTTTTTAGAACACGTGAGCAGTCGGTCACTCACGTGCACCGCATAAGACACACCATCCGCCGTCAAAAGGAGCGGTCCATGTAAAACATCTGTGATCTGTCCAACGTTAAACGCCGCAAAATGGTTCCCGTTCGCTCTCAGAAATGGGGCTATGTCCGAATCATCGCAGGAACCATTCTCGGTGGCGTTCTCGGCTTCTACGTCATGGACCGTGTCGAGAAGAACTACAAGGTCAGTTACTCACTCAGCACTTCCCGATTATAAATTGTGTTTTCGATGAATTAATCGATCAAAGTATTTTATTTTATTTTAATGGGTACAGGAGAAAATGAATGAGAGATTGAGAAAGTACGAGGCCGAGTTGAAGAAGAGAGACAAGAAGAATCAGATTGAAGAGTCCCTATAGCTTTGTATTTTTCCTTTTTCCCGTTTGGTTAGTGAGAAAATCTGTGAAGAAAATAAATAAATATCAATTTTTACTTCTTTTATACGAGGAGTTGGCGTAGTAACCTGCACAAGTTTTGACCTTACATTTTGCTATTAAATTTAAAGCACTTGTTGATATTCGCTGGATTGCTGGAGAAACCTTTGACTCCAATTTATTGACCCTGACAATTTTTTTTCTTTTTCCTATCCAACTTTGTTGAAGATTGGGGAATAATTATTCTCGTGATTCTATTCATTTTTCTGGGTATCCTTTACATTGAACAGATTCTTTTATTTGTTTAGAGTTCAAGTGAAGAAAATCTTGCTTGATTAGGTTGTTTAGATATTCTAGTATGTATGTCAATTCTAGTATGTTTGGATATGCCACCCCGTTGGGGCTAGCTCAGCGAATGAGGAGTTTGGGTAGGAGCACTTATGTTCGGAAACTAAGAGAGTTTTCATTCCTCTTCAACAAGTGGGATAGGCTCCCGCTCAGCGGATGAGGAGTTTGGGTAGTAGCACTTATGTTCGGAAACTGAGAGTGTTTTTATTCCTCTTCAACAAGTGGGATAGGCTCCCATACTGTAAAATATATGTATGTGTGTGCTAAGATTGCAGAGAGTATGTACTTAAGCTGTTCCAAATAGGATGTTTGAAGTTCTATTTTGGGTATATAAGACTATTTTAGTTTGTCATTGTTGATTTTGGTTTATCTTAGTAAATCTTGTGCAAAATAGACCATTTACCTGTAGATTAACCATAGTGTTCAACTTCCTTCATGTTTCCTTGTGTTAGTAGCTATTAAAACCTGTGTTACTTGGTACGAGTTTACTAACCCAGAAATTGAAGGTCTCTTACTTCTTGCATCAGTGGCTCCCTTGGTCTAGGGGAGGCACCTCCTGCTGTGGTAGCCACGTGTTCGCCTTAGGCCACTCTTCAGTCTAATAGATACGTTTATTCAGAATTATAAAGAAAACCCAGAAATTGAAGGTATGCTTTCCACCTGTGTGATGCTTATTTTATCACTACTAGTTAGAATCATATCAAAAAATCTGTCTGTGCTAATCTATGGAGCAGAATTGAGAACTTAGTCTTTAGTTTATCCCTTTTGTTTGCTTGCCGGAAGCTGTAGAAATGTGGTGGAAAGTTTCACTTCCACCTTTTCCGCGAGTAGAATATTATTTAGCATACTTGATTTGACAATGTTGAGACTTTGACAGTCAGGGGCGAGACATTGTTCACAATTATTTAAGTTGGAAAGTAATTGTGATCGAAAGTAATGTGTAGAACGATTTAAGTCGGATAGGTGAGGAGATTGTGGTGATGGGGAAGCCACTGCCAGCCTTTTGGGCGATCCAAATTGCTGCAGAGTTAAGCCTCCCTAATGTTTGGTTAGTTGAGGACAACTAAGAGGTGATCGAGTCTTTCTGTTTGAGTCGTGCCCGACTGTGACTGAACATTGACAATGTGTTCATTGAAGCAGCGGAGAGGGTCCTTGATTTTAGTCCCGTTTGTTTGTTTGAACTAGGAGCACTGAAAATGCAGTCTCATATAATTTGGCTCGCCGGGCTATATCTTCCTTGTTTGAACAGGTGGCGACAGGATTGAAATCCCGAGGGACTATTGCTTTGTCCTTGTTGAATTATTGCTGCTTTGTTTCTGCAGCTTCTCTTCTCCCTACTGCTGTTTCTTGTTCTTGTTCTCTCTCCTTAATGGACAACTTTTCCATCAATTAAAAAAAAAAAAAAAGTTGAAAAGTAAGTTTGGGTTCTAACTAGAAATTTTCCTGACGAGCTTGTTCAAAAAATTGAAAATTGAATGATTTTTGTTTCTTTCACAACGAAATATGGAAGGTATGAACGGTAGGAAAACTTTATCCAAACGAGTAGTGTCCACTGCTCCCATTTTGTTAGGTGGCAGTCTACGATGTTGGATTACCTTGACTTTTCTATAACGTGTAGTTGATACAAAAATTAAAGTCATGTGTAAACTCTTACAATAAGTTTTTGTATTTTTGGCTTATATAAACGTACATGTATTATCTATGTTTTTTTTACGATATGGGTGTATGTTTTCCACTTGTTAAAGAGGAAAAAAAAAATTATATATATATATATATATTTTGAATATGGAAGTTCCTATCTCTATCTCTCACTTCTCACTGCTGAGCTATTGCTTTTATCTTACATAGTTTTAGTTCAATTAGGGACATATGACATATGACAGGTTGAAATATTAATATGTTTTCTTAAGTAGACTATGGCTGCAATGTTTTTATGGAGACTACTTACTCTCTCAAAGTTGTCAATTGATAGGGAAAAGAGGGAGAAATATGAGCACTCAAATGTCATCGTAAAGATAATTTTATGTCTGATTACATTATAAGACGTGTAGTTTGAATATCTTGTATCAAGTTTGGGGAAAAAAAGAAAAAATCAGTTAACATCACTGTTTTTGATCTTTTTGCACCATTGCAATGGGGCACTAAAATTTCTATCCACCCAAAAATTCTAAAAACAAGTTGTAAATCCGTGTCTAAAGCGATTCCAGTGCTCCACAAACTCGTTTGGTTCACACGCCAAAATGTCCAACCAAAAACTCTTGCAAAAGTCCAAAAACATATCTTTGTGGTTCCTGTTTTAGCTCCACTTTTATGGGTTTTATTGACTAAAACATCAATTTCAAACCAGGAATTTGTAGATTTTCAAGATGGTTTATCTCATTTCATTGTTTGGATTGGAACAAGTGCACGGCGAGATTCCTTATCAACAAATTATTCGTTTGGGTGGCTACCAAAAACTTGGGAGTAACTCTCCTTAAAAAAATAATTTCAATAACAAAACTAGAAGATTAATGGTTATTAATGGTTCTAATGGCTGGGCAATTGCTGTCCACTTCAAAATATGAGAATACTCCATTAAAATGAATAATCCCTAAATAAAATACATACCCTCCCTTTTTTTTTTTTTTTTAAATGTCGGATATATCAAGTATATACATCTTCCAAAACCTTTAAAAGTCAAATTGCTTTTGAATTGCAGTTTTTTAAATTGAGCTACTGAGATGTATACTCTAAAATGTGGTTCGTATTATTCACGCCTCGGCTCATTGGCCCCTAGTTCTTATAAAAATAGGAAAGGCTTTTATTATTTAAAAAATTACTACTACATTTAGGTAATTTTTTTTTTTTTTTTTAATTTAGAAGTGTGAGGATTCGAACTCTACACCTTGAGATAGAGTAAAATGTGTAATTATCACTAGGTCATACCTATAATCATAAGATTTTTTTTTTTTTGGGTTAACCTTGCTGGTAGAAGTTTTATTAGTTATTGAATATATTTCAAATCAATTTTATGATTTTTTTTTCACTTAATAACTGTCCACTTGTAAGCTCTTTTGTATTTTGAGGTACAATTTTATCTTAACAAGATTTTCATACATGACTTCACTATAAATTTTAGAATTTGAATTTCTTATGGAGAATATCAAATTATCAAAAAAAAAAAAACCCTCAAAAATCAAAATCACCATAATTGTCGTTTAGACGAATACAAAACTCGACCAGAATAAACATTTTTTTTAGTAAAAGAATAAACATTTCCAAATCTACACCTCAAGAAAATAACTTAGAAAAAAGAGAGAAAAAAGACCGTCTTAACATTGATACGAGAGACGTGGCCCGTGTCTCACTCTTTCCCTCCCATGAGTGGCTAGCTAAGTACCAACACCAAGCAACATTAAAACCATCGAAAGAAACAAACCTAGAAAAATAAAAATTTTCCTTCGGAAAAAAAGAAAAAACGTCCTTAAAAAGGTCATCAGACTCGAAACCCAAAAGACATTTGCCTTTTTGGGGTTTTTGGGTTTTTCTGTGTGTAGGTAACTGAAGCCGAGGAATCCATGGAATCCATCATAGACTCGTCAAAGCCTCCTCATGTCTCCAACCCACGTAAGCCTTCTCTTCCCTCCTCTTTTTCCTTCCGTATTAGAGCCCCTCTCACTCTAGACGACGACACTGACGGTTCTGATTTCGAACCAAACGACAATAAATTTGCCAACACTAGTACCACTTGTAGCGAATACGACAGTGGGAGTGAGTTGGTGGAGGCCACTGTAGAACAAGAAGGCGAAGAAGAAGAAAATGGTGGAAATCCTAAGTGGGTCAGGCCCATTGCCAAGCTATCTTGTGATGATGATGATGATGATTATGGTGATGGTGAGAGTAGTGACTTGGTGGGTAGTGAAGTGGAATTTGGAGATTCTTTTGGGGTTGTGGAGAAAATTAGTATTGCACCAAGAATTAAGGTGTTTGGGGATGAAATAGAAGAGAAGGGTGTTGAAGAAAATGGTCTTGAAGTGTTTTTGGAGGCCAATGAGAAGTTAAAGGTTGAGGAGTTTGATGTTGTTGCTGGAGATTCTAATGGTTCGGAGTTGCGAAACGGCGAAAAGGGTGTTGAAGAAAATGGTCTTGGAGTGTCTTTGGTGGCCAGTGAGAAGTTAAAAGTTGAGAACTTTGATGTTGTTACTGTAGATTCTAATGATTCGGAGTTGCGAAACGACAAAAAGGGTGTTGAAGAAAATGATCTTGGAGTGTCCTTGGTGGCCAGTGAGAAGTTAAAGGTTGAGGAGTTTGATGTTGTTGCTGAAGATTCTAATGATTCGGAGTTGCAAAACGACGAAAAGGGCGTTGTAGAGTGCGAAGAAGTGAAAGAGTGTGTAGTGGAAGAGCCTGGGGTTTGTCAAAGTAGAAATGAGAAGAGTCTTGACGTTGATGAGATGCTAGAGAGAGAAGTGAGCTTAGACATTGATTTTGATCATGCCAAGGATGATTTCGTCGCTGACGCGGCTGAATTCGGTGGTAAGGAGTTTGAGGGGAATGGAAATGAACTAGATTTGAGTAGATTTTATCAGGCTGAGGAGACTGCAGAAACGGGTAAATGTGATTTTTCGGAAATAATTGATGTGGAGGGATATGAAAATGTGCTGTATAGTGATTCCAGTTTAGACCATAGTGTAAAACTAGTAGCAGATGTTGACGAGGGATGTGATGAGAAAGAAATTGAAGAAGAAGAAGAAGAAGATAAACGTAGTTCTGTTTCTGATGAAGATGCTGCTGATGATGAAATAGCTGAACAGATCATGAACGAAATCGAGCAAAGGTTAGCTGCTGAGTTGGACACTGATAGTGAGGGTGAAGGAGAAGAGTTGTTTGATTCTGCGGCACTAATGGCTATCTTAGATGCAACCACTAGTGTTAACGGCTCAAGAGTTCTTCCTGTTGACGATTTAATTGGAAAACTCGCGCCTCAACAGACTTTTACTCCTTCAGAACTTGGAGTTGAAAATGAACCTGAGAAGTTAAGTGACGAAGAAAAGAAGAGGATTGAGAAGATGCGACTCTTGAGAGTAAGCTACTTGAGGCTTGTTCACAGACTTGGCATTTCTCTTGAAGATTCCATGGCTATGGAAGTCTTAGACGGGTTGGCCCTTGCTTATGGGGAACACAATGGTCATTTTGGTGCCCTTGAATCAGCAAAAAGGATGGCCTTGGATCTTGAAGCTGAGAAGGGAGCAGACTTGGACTTCTGTTTGAACATTCTGGTTCTCGGGAAATCAGGAGTGGGAAAAAGCGCGACGATCAACTTCATTTTCGGTGAGAAGAAAGCTGCGATCCATGCCTTTGAACCTGCCACTACTTCTTTGAAAGAGATTGTTGGAACGGTGGACGGAATCAAGATCAAAATTCTCGACACACCAGGTCTGAAAGTTCCTGCAATTGAACAAACTGCGAACCAAAAGATATTAGCAGCTGTAAGTAAATTCATGAAGAAGTCGCCTCCAGATGTTATTCTTTATGTCGATCGTCTGGACACTGAGACCGGAGATAACGATCTGCCTATGTTGAAATCGATCACAAGAGCTCTTGGCTCATCAGTTTGGCGAAAGACTATTGTGACTCTCACACATTCAGCTTCTTCTCCTCCAGATGGACCCTTAGGCTTACCCCTTAGCCATGACATCTTTGTTGCACAAAAATCCCGTGTTGTTCTGCAGTCTATCAGCAAGGCTGCAGGTAATAAGCATTTGTGGAATCCAAGTTTCACGTGTCCGGTGTCTCTTGTTGAGAACTCTCCGATGTTCCCTCAAGATTCTCGCAAGAGATCCCAGTTGTTGCTCTTGTGCTACTCTAAAAAGGTCTTATCGGAAGTGAGTTGCTTCTCACCGCCCAAACATTCCTCTGATTGGAGAAGAGTTCTTCGGCTACCACTGTCATATCTACTGTCATCTCTATTCCAGTCCTATCCTCATCCGAAGCTTGGCAACGGTGCTGACTCTTACATCGAGTTTGGGGGCTTGTGTGATTCCGAAAGCGAAGAAGACGAGGATGAGTATGACAAGCTTCCTCCTTTCAGGCCTCTGAGGAAGTCTCAGGTTGCTAAGCTCAACAAGGAGCAAAGGAAAGCTTATTTCGAGGAGTACGATTATCGCGTGAAGCTCTTAGAATGGAAACAATGGAGAGAGGCTGTTAAAAGGCTGAGGGAGATCAAGAACAAAGGAAAAGATGGTGCAAATTTTGATGATGATATTAGTGAGGATGTTGATGAGGAAGCACTAAAATTTAATCCAGCATCTGAGTCATTGCCGCCTTCCTTTGACGGAGATGATCACACCTACAGATACTGGTCTTTGGCACCAGCATCTCGGCTTCTTGTGGGGCCAGTTTCCGAAACTCACAGTTGGGACCATGACTGTGGCTGGGATGGTGTCAGCCTGGAGAGGGATTTCGCCATTGCTCATCGGATTCCGGCTTCATTTCATGTCATAATCACAAAGGATAAGAATGAGCTCAATATCCACTTGGATTCCTCGCTGTCATTGAAGCACGGAGAGAGAGGCTCAACCTTGGCAAGGCTGGACATTGATACTTTCGGGATTCAGCTCGGTTACATCCTAAGAGGCGAAACTGAAGTGAGAAACTTCAAAATAAACAAAACAACTGCAGGGCTAACTGTCACTTTGGTAGGCGAAAATTTGGCGGCTGGACTCAAAATTGAGGACCAGATTGAGGTCGGGAAGCGTCTGGTTTTGGCAGCAGGCGCTGGAGGCGTACAATCTAATGGTGACATGGCGTATGGAGCCAACTTTGAGGTGCGCCTCAAGGAGAAGGATTTCCCTGTAGGGCAGGAGGACCAGTCCAGCTTGGGGCTGTCTCTGATAAAGTGGAGAGGTGACTTGGCTCTAACAGCCACTGTACAGTCCCGATTCTCAATCGGACGGAGCTCAAAAATGGCGGTTCATTTCGGACTGAACAACGAGCGGAGAGGGAAGATTAGTGTCAAAACAAGCAGCTCGGATCAGCTACCGATAGCACTGGCTGGTATTCTTCCAATTCTGGTTTCAATAATTGGAAGTATCTTCTCTGGATTTGCAGCCCAAAACTAGACATAGAATAGAAGAGTTGGTTTTTCAATTTTTAGTACACACACTTTTATTGAGTACATTTTTAGTATAAGCAGGCCACCATTCTGCTCATTTTCATGTTGGTCCTCAGGTTTTTATGCAATTTGTATACACTTACTTCATGTGGTGGCTACTAGCTATCCTAGTTGTAAAGTTTCTGAGCCGTGAACTTTCAGTTGGTTCATTATTTTTGTTGTATAATCCGTCAAAAACATCTGCTGATTATAAAAATAAAAAATAAAAAATAAAAAAATAAATTATGATTTTTTTTTTTTAAAGAAAAACAAATAAAAGATAAAGCTATTATAGTCTCCGGAGGACTGGATCTGCTAAAGCTCACAAGTCACAACTCGCTTGCGGTACACAAATCTATTGTAGTTGTAACTTTTACAAACTTTTAATATATCAACAATCAAAATTCATGAACTCTTTTCCTTAAAAAAAAAAATTCATAAACTCCAACATAATATACATAAATTATTGCATTCTCTACATAAATATCGGAAATTCTTCTCTACGCATCATCAGAGAAAAAGCCTGCAATTATTAAAAAAAAAAAAAAAAAAAAGCCTGTTGTCTTGGGATTGCTGAAACTCATGGCTGGCTAAAGCAGTATCTGAAACAAAACTTGCATTGCAAGTGCTAGATGCTAATGGGTGTTGAGACCAGTGCTTCAAAAAGCTTATTATCCTTTTTTATTTTTTTTATTTTAATTATGCGTTCTTAGATTTTAGGTAAGAATTTAACCTAGGATATGCAACCACCACAAGTGGTAAAGTGTTGCTTATTCAACACTTGTATTTACGAAATACACATTTGCGCATGCTTAGGAAAACTAAAACCTCGCATTGACGGTAACACATTTTTGTCAATGTACATTATAACTTTACAAATACTAATAATAAAGAGAATGAAATTTAGCATGTAAAATTATGTTACGATGTCTCTAATTCCAGAGATTTCGCTAATTCTGTTTTTTAAGAAAAATAACATGCAAGAATTCAACGGTAGGTTCTATCAAAATTAATATATATATATATATATATATTATTGAAACATTAATCTGTTTTACACCTTCACATATGTGTTAGATTTTTAGTTTGTTTTGTTAATTTTTATGATCTTTTTTCAACAAATGACTCCCAATATATATATATATATATATATTAAATAACACACTCTTAAATTATATACTCAATCTCAAATTGAACCTTAATTTTTAGTTCTATACATCGTATTTTTATGAATTTTTAAGTTGTTATACAAATAATCCATCAATCAATAATTAGTCAAAAGAACTAATGAAAAAATTTCACGTAACCATAACTTCAAAATTATGAATTTTTTAGGATCATCAAGAAAACATTTCTGATTCTGCCACGAAAATAAAGGATTTTTTAAAGGTTTTTTTTTTTCCTCAAATAAATGTTCTTTTTAAATGCACCCAAAACAAAAAATGATGTCAAAATGGCCCTCTTTCTTATGGCTTGAATTTCTCAAAGAGCAAAGACCCGCTAAGCCTGCTGGCGGGTTCAGCCCTGAGCCTTTGGTTGACGTATAAATTATCAATTATCCGGAAAAGGGAAATATTTTCCCTCGCAGTGGCCATCGGAGAGAGAGAGAGAGTCCAATGAAGAAGCTCCTCCTCCACTGAACTGATTTAAAAAAAAAAAAAATGTCGTCGTTTTTCAAATCCTTCGCTTCTCACTCTCCCCCTTTCAAACCCACCGACGCCACCTTGGCCGTCCTCTCCACCTCTCCCTATCGGGTATATATATATATATATATATTTCTCTCTCCATATATATATGTCTCCTCTCCTCTCTCCTCTCTTTTTTATTATTCTCTCTTCGCGCTTCCACCTCCGTTTGGATCCCGAGAAACTCCGAGGAAAATGAAGCTGCGATTCTCAGCTTCGTTTCTCCACCTCTACTTTCCCTCGGTTTCTCCGTTGCCAAACGGAGCATTCACTTGTTGTACTTGTGCTCAGAGCTCCGCTGTTCTTTTTAGCGTTTAGTGTAAATGAATTAGGTTTTTGTGTGTGTTTCCCTTGGTTTCTCGGTTGCCAAACGGAGCATTCACTTGTTGTGCTTGTGCTTAGTGCTCCTCTGTTTTTTTGAGCGTTTAGTGTAAATGAATTAGGTTTCTGTGTGTGAAATGGTTGAGGATTTCGATGTTGAAGCGAGCTAGAGCTCGTAGGTTTAATTTTATCTGGAGTTGTTCTATTGGATTAGATTTTTTTTTTTCAGTAATGAATTTATTAGTAAAAATTTTCTGGCGTTTTACTTTCCTTCGGTTTCTCGGTTGCCAAACGGAGCATTCAGTTGATGTGCTCCTCTGTTTTCTAGAGCGCTTCGTGTCTTCTGTTTTTTGGATTCTATGAATTGAGTTAGCTTGTGATGATGATGAAGCAAGCTGAGTCGTAGTTTTGAACTTACTTACAGTAATTGTTGAACAGTTGAGGTTTGTTTCGGTTCTTCAATTTGTGAGGTTCTTGTTAGATTTTTTTTTCCTCGGTTATAATCTATCGATAAGATTCTTAGATTTTCTGGCATTTTACTTTCCTTCAGTTTCTCGGCTAGCAAACGGAGCACTCAGTTGAACTCGTCTGTTGCTTAGAGTGTTCAGTGTGTTCTTTTATTCGGATGCTGTGATTTAGGTTTTCATGCATGGTTGTTCTGGAATGTTTGAGGATTTTGACGAGGCAAGCTAGAGCTTGTAGGTTTGGATATGTTTAAATTCGTTGTAAAACACCTGAGATTATTTTCTGAGTGATCTTTCTAGTCAGTTTATAAATTTGTAAGGTGTTTGATAAATTCTTTGAGCTATGAGTTCATGAGTTTGGTATTGGTAAGATTCTGAACTTAGTTGTCACTTTAATTTCTCTAGTTTCTCAGCTAGCAAACCGTGCATTTAGTTGAAATAGCCCGCTTTTCTGCAGCATTTGGTGCGTTAAAATTTTTAGATGCTGTATATTATGTTTTAAGACGTAAGAAAATGGTTTATGTTTAAATGCTAGGTTATTGTGATGATGAAAAATTCATATCATAAGTTGAGATTAGCTTTTGCTGCATCAATCCCTTGATGGAATGTAAAAAATGGTTAAAGTGTCAACTAATAGAAAATACAACCGCGTTTCTTTTTTTTTTTTTAATTATTATTTTTAATATATGTCAAGAATCAAGATGTTTAGGAGTTTATCAGAGGCTGTTTTATTATCAGAATTGTAGTCTCTTCAGAAATGAGTTGCAAGTATCTTGTAGGCCTTGTTCGTAGTGTGCTCTGTTTCAGATTCTGAACTCAGATGTCCTGTTTTATAGGCTTCTTAATTTTGCTCTTTTACATACTCTGTTGTTTTCCTCTGATTGTAGTTTTCTGATTTTGACCGATTAGTTTCTTGAGACTCAAAACTGATGGATAATGATATATGTGTGCAGGTTTGGTCAAAAAGAACCTGCTCATCTTTTAGGAAAACTTCTGTTAGCTCCTTTCATCCCAAAGGAAGCTCTTCGTTTGCCATCTTTAATATGAAACACTATTCCATTTATTCCAGTGACGAGTTTCATTCATCAAAAAGAAGATCAAGAGGACCACTTATGGCTGCAAAGAAAGCAGCTGAAGGTGGGTCACTAGTATGTGCCCGTGTTGCTTTTCTTAAATATAGTTCTACTCTGAAAGCATTCTTTGGAAGATGTTGCTTGGGATGTTTATCTGTTCTGTAGACATGGGATGATTTTTAACCTGTACTAAGTCTTCTCATGAAAGATAAACGCGAACTGGTTTTTCTGATGATTTGGCTTTCCTGTGATTGTTTAGGGGCAAAGCAAGAAGATGGAAAATACAAACACACGGTTGATCTGCCTAAAACAACATTTGGCATGAGGGCAAACTCTTTGGTACGAGAGCCTGAACTTCAGAAAATATGGGACAACAATCAGGTGTTCAAGAGAGTTGTTGAAAAAAATTCAGGGGTGAGTCTATAAGTTCACCTTAGTTATCAATTTTAAATATGGACTTTGCTTCTTACTTTTTAGTTTCTTTTTTCCAGGGAAATTTCATTCTTCATGATGGTCCTCCATATGCCAATGGTGACCTTCACATGGGGCATGCTCTAAACAAGATTCTAAAGGATATGATTAATCGTTATAAGGTATTACGTTGTTCACTATGTTGCTTTGGAGCTTGAACTTTTATGAGCTTTCGTCCTGCTTTCCAATTCAACTAAAATATGAACACATTGATCATTATTTGTTTTTCTCAGCCAAAAAGAAAAAGAAGAAAGCAACATAGTACTGGAAAACTGGAAATATAACATAACATCTTTCTTTTTTTTTTTTGTTTCTTTTCTTATGACAGCTTCTCCAGAATTATAAAGTTCATTATATTCCTGGTTGGGATTGTCATGGCTTACCAATTGAGTTGAAAGGCAAGAATCTTTTTTGCAGTTCACTTTTCCTAGTGTTGGCCTGATGACTTACATTTCATTATTCATTTTGCTATTATCTTCACATTGGCATGACATTGCATTCTACTTCTCTTGATGCTACCTTCGGTGAACTTTGAATCACTAGGAAGTTGCTGCAGAGATTGCTAAAGCATAAGTTATAAATCTGAGTATAAATTTAAAATCTGTGCTCATTGTGATGATATAGATGGCCATGTATCATAACTTTACCTCCGACCGCCAAGGCTCCAATTTTAGAGAGGAATCTTGGGTTAGAAATGTCATGCTACTGGTACGAGGCAGGGAACATAGTTCCATAAGACAATAATATATATTTATATATCCAGAACCTGAGTAGCAATTCTTTTAAATTGTGATTTTGGATATAAGTAGCACACTTCCTGCTGTAAGTGTTGTGGAAATTAAGGAAAAGATGCTAATACATGCTTTGGTCAACATTTTAATTATTAGTTCTGCAGTCACTGGATGAGGCTACTAGAAAGAATCTCACGCCAATAAAATTGAGAGCAAAGGCAGCAAAATTTGCCAAAGGAACTGTCAAAACTCAGATGGAATCGTTTAAGGTAACATCTCTCAGTTAGTTGTTTCACAATTTGACATCTCAATTGGTGCATTCTTGGGATTTCACTAGATTCCTTTCCCCACCCCCCCACACCGGCGCCCCCCCCCCCCCCCCCCCCCCCCCCTCCTCTTTATGTAGAATGTACATTATGTTGGAATCCCTTCCTAAGTCCTCATTACCAACTTTTTATGTTGAGGACTTAAGATAAATTATCTGATGTTTCAGCGCTATGGAGTGTGGGCAGACTGGGATAACCCCTACCTAACTCTTGATCCAGAATATGAAGCTGCCCAGGTAGCTATAACTGCTCCATTCGTGTTACTGTATGGACTAGCTACACCAGAACTTTAGTACTTTGGATCGAAATTTGCCTTTGTACAATTTTTTCTTGGATAAACTATAGGGGATATAATGCGGCAATTCTTATTGAATTTTGCTATTCGATTAGCATTCACTTAAGCAGTTGCTTCAGATTCAACCCACGTACTTGTTTAAATTTCTTGATCTTTATATTTAATTGTCTCATAATTTTGTTTCACGTGTGTTGTAAAATCATGTAGATTGAAGTGTTTGGCCAGATGGCTATTAAAGGCTATATCTACAGAGGTAGAAAACCGGTTCACTGGAGTCCTTCATCACGAACTGCTCTTGCAGAGGCCGAGTTGGAGGTACATGAATTCTCTTGTCATTTTTCTGTTTAGCCTAACATAAAAGTGTTTGCAACTGAATTTTAAAACAAGCTTTTGAGTAGATAAGATCTACCCAGACCACCCTCTAGTAAATCATATGGTCATACTAATGCTGCCAGGTTTTTTTTCCCCGACGACAATCTTTCCTGTGAGGTACTTGGTGATATTCCAAACCTGAATTATCCAAGTAAAAACACAATTGGGATCTACTTTAAGCTTTCCACTGTCAAGTTTATTGCTAAAACATAAAAAACAAATTAGAAGAATACTCTTGTAAATTTACATGCACACATCTTCCTTCCCTTAGTAACAAAGAATTGCGTTGTAAGCCATTCTACTTCTGCAAGTTTTGAGGCTTTTACTCAAGTCTCGGCTAATGTTAGTTAAATTGTGTACTTAACTGGAGTTGCTTTATGCAGTATCCAGAGGGGCATGTTTCAAGGAGCATATATGTTGGTTTCAGATTGGTGAGTGCACCTCCAGCTTTACATGAGTATCTCCCAAATCTGTGCTTGGCTATTTGGACAACAACTCCCTGGACTATTCCAGCCAATGCTGGTGGGTATTGCTTTTGTACTTGAACAATCTTTTGAGTGATTGTCAAAGCCTGAAAAATCTCTCTATCAATTCAGTTGATCTAATTCTCTTTGTCTGTTGAGAAAGGTGAATCGAGAAACCTAAATTGTAGAAACCTATATGTTGTCTATATATATACATGCGCATTTGTGAGCTATAGCACTTCAAAACTGTGCCTTTTTAATTCTTCTTCTTCTTCCTTTTTTTTAAGTAATGTTTTCTATTTGTTTAAAGGATGCCTGAGTTCCTCAAATTCATAGATATTTTATGTGCTTTTCCTTATCTTTTCTATGCCACTGGTTAAGTGTTTCTCAAATATCGCCATTTCCGATCTGAGCATTCTTCTTGATAATTTTACAATTATTCTGCTCTTATCTTATTTACAGCTGTTGCTGTGAATGCCAAACTTCAATATGCCATTGTTGAATTACAAACACTCTCAGAAGATTCATCTTTATCTGCTGGAAACAAAAAAAGACAGCTTGGCAATTTTTTGAAGGAAGAAAAGAAGCCTTACCTTATTGTAGCTCTAGATCTGGTGCCAACGTTAGAGGCAAAATGGAGTGTGAAGCTTATTATCAGGAAAACACTGTCAGGTTCAGATATTGAAAACTCCAGGTGACAGAAGATGCTAGAAACCTAAACCTGAGTAATGCTTATATTTCTTTATTGCATGCTTAATTTCATAAGATGAAAATATACTTCAATGAACCGTCTATTGGCTAAAATGTACTTTCTGATTCCGGTCTCAGGTATATTCATCCAATCAGCAATAAGGAATGTCCGGTTGTCGTAGGAGGAGATTATATTACAACAGAGTCAGGAACTGGACTGGTCCATACAGCTCCGGGTCATGGTCAGGAAGATTACGTGACTGGCTTGAAGTATGGACTGCCAATACTTTCTCCTGTCGATGATGATGGGAAGTTTACTGAAGAAGCTGGACAGTTCAATGGGCTTAACGTGCTTGCAGATGGCAATGTTGCTGTTGTAAAATATTTGGATGAACATTTGTCACTTATAATGGAAGAATCTTATGGTAAGTCTTCTTTATTTTGCTTGAACCAAATTCTATCTATTTTCAGTTTCTTAAGGTCACAATAACCTGTGCTGGTTGTGAACTCTTCCATTTACTCCTCTGAAGCACACAAGTATCCATATGATTGGAGAACAAAAAAGCCTACGATATTTCGAGCGACTGAACAATGGTTTGCGTCGGTCGAAGGATTTCGCCAAGCTGCCATGGATGCAATTGGTCATGTAAAATGGGTTCCATCTCAGGTATTTGTTATTTTGTATAGATACATGAATAGCATAGGCACTATACTTGCATATTTGGCTCATTTGTTAATTTGAATATGAACTTTGGTGTTCGTCTCTTATTTTACTACTCACTGGGGCAAAACGTGATACATATTTTCCCATCTGTTTCTTTAGTTTGATTTAAAAAATGGTATCATCTTGCGTTTTATTCAGTATTGTCCCTTTGCCTTTGATTTCAGTAATAACTAACTAGCCTCTAGGATTTTGGTGATGCTGGTAAATGGATTTCAAGGCTCAAATCCTACTTTTGACTCACAGCATTTCCAGGAGGTTCTGACTTTGATGTTAATCTAGGAGCAATACGCCATTCTCTTATTTGATCTGCTTTTAGAAAATGTACGAGGGATAGTGAATTAAACAAATTAGGTTGATAATATATCTCGAATTCCCCATCAACTCTTAAAAAAATAAAAAATAAAAAAAAGTGAAATGGAATCCTCAAAACATCTTATCAAATGGTGTTAGTGAATTTGAAGCTGATATACGTTGTTATGTTTGTTCATTATTCTATCAAGTGTGTTTTGGCGGCACTATTTTTTCATGTGGGACTTATTCATTGCTTTGTAGTCTACTTCTCATTTTAACGACAGTTTATTGGTGTTATCTCATGTTTACGTATGAGCAATTTTTTTCTTCAGGCAGAGAACAGAATTTCTGCAATGACTTCTGGCCGTTCTGATTGGTGCATCTCTCGGCAAAGGACATGGGGTGTTCCAATTCCAGTCTTTTATCATGTGCAAACAAAGGAACCTCTAATGAATGAAGAGACTATTGATCACATAAAGGGTAAGAACTATTTAGTTGCAGCCTCCTAACGACTTGTAGTTTGAGTTCAAGATCTCTCTCCTTGACCCTTCCCTCCTGCCTTCTTTGTCACACAAAATGTGCATGGATAGATGGAATGAGCCATACAGGCATTTTGTGCAGTTGATCATCTCTTACTTTGGACCTTATAAAGGTAAACATTATTCATTCAAGTTAGTTTTGTTGGCAGCTATAATAGCTGAAAAGGGTAGTGATGCCTGGTGGTACATGAAGGTGGAGGATCTTCTCCCTGTTAAATATCGTGATAAAGCATCGGAGTATGTAAAAGGGACTGACACGATGGACGTGTGGTTTGATTCAGGTATTGTATAAAAATATAATATGACATCTCTAGCTGCATGGATATACGAATTATCGATGACAATGATATCATTAATGTCCAGTTGATTCCTGATGCATGTTCATGATCGCATTTAGTTTCTCATTTCTATTGCTACATTCTGAACATGATCCATAACTTTGTAAACCTTTTCATTTTTTGTGGATTCTAATGTTGTTCTAATTCTTTCTATTTCAGGTTCTTCTTGGGCTGCAGTCTTGGGAAAAAGGAATGGCCTTAGTTTTCCAGCAGACCTGTACCTTGAAGGCACAGATCAGCATCGTGGGTGGTTCCAGAGTTCTTTGTTAACAAGCATTGCTACAAAAGGTGGTATCTGGACATATTTAATAACATCTCCCCACTTTATAATGGTTTTCCATTTAATAACATTAGTGTTTCAGTTTAAGCGTCTAATGTTTTTTAATGATTTATAGGTACATTATTACAAATACTTAAGGATATTTAATTGCTACCGAGTTGAAGGATAATCACATTTCGATGAATGCCCTCCTCAATTTTGCTTTTATGTTAGATGTAGATGAAAGAGAATAGTTCTAGGTTGAACATTTGCTGCCCTAGTCTCCTGCCCTTAGCTACAGTAGGTGAGGAGAGGTGTCCAAGCAGTCTGGTATTCTGATTGGTTTCTAGAATGCTAGTGCATTGAAATTTTTTTTCCTAGTTATAAATTTCTAAACCGAGGGTTTTGTAATTAAAGATATTTTTTAATCAGTTAAGACACTGCATGAATTTTTTACTTGTCTTTGGTACAGGACAGGCTCCATATTCTGGTGTTATTACACACGGATTTGTGTTGGACGAGAAGGGTCTAAAGATGAGCAAATCTTTGGGTAACGTTGTAGACCCAAAAAGTGTGATAGAAGGAGGAAAAAACCAAAAGGTCAGTCAATTTTGAATATCGTTGCTGCCCCTTTACCGAGCCTTTCCTTGAAGGAATATGCGAGACTATTGCTTAATAGACTATTGCTGCCCCTTGTTTCTCTGCTGGCAGGAAGCACCTGGTTATGGAGCTGATGTTTTGCGACTCTGGGTTTCCAGTGTAGACTATACAGGTGACGTCATGATTGGTCCTCAAGTTCTCCGCCAAATGTCAGACATTTATCGGAAGCTGCGAGGGACATTGAGATACCTTTTGGGAAATCTGCACGATTGGCATGTATGTTCAATATCATTTGCTATAATTTTTTATCTTAGCCTCTTTAGGATCCAAACTCATCCCTTCTACTCATCTGATTTTTTTTTTTTAACTTATAAAAAATACCACCTCTTATTTCCGTTTTTTGTGGCAATGCTGTGTGCTGCAGTTCCATCTATCTATTTGTTGCTTCTACCTAGATACACTAATAGATATAATGTGCCTTGGTGGCAGGCTGATAATGCTGTTCCATACCATGATCTTCCCATGATTGATCGGCATGCTCTATTTCAGCTCGAGAATGTTGTAAAGAACATTAGAGAGAGCTACGAGAATTATCAGTTCTTTAAGATCTTTCAGGTAAAATATCTCAAGTATTGTTGATTTTTTGTTTGGAGTTCATACTCGATGGAATGATTGCATTGGAAAAACAAGCTATTAGCTTGTTGTTAGGAGCACCGAGCATAAATTAAAAAAAAAAAATTGTGATTTTGATTATTATGTTTGTCTATGAATTTCCAGGTCATCCAACGGTTTGTCATTGTTGACCTTTCCAATTTCTACTTTGATGTTGCCAAAGATCGCCTCTATGTGGGGTAACTCTTCCCTGCTCTATCTACAAGTTTGTAGTTAATCCAACTTCCTTTCCTGCCTTTTACCTTCATGGTTGCCATTCTTGGGACCTTTTTATTCTTTTTATTATTTGCACAACCTAAAACACTCTTTTTGTTTTCCTAATAAGATAGTCCTAAGATATGTGAACAAGGAGATAGCTTCACGTGAACTGCTAAATATATGTAAATGTATTGCATTAGGGAGTGACAGGATTATATGCTCCTAATTTTGCTAGAATAGCAGCATTTGTTACCTATATAAAACTAGAGAGATTGATATTACAGGGGTACAAGAAGTTTGACGAGGAGAAGCTGTCAAACAGTTCTTGAAGCACATCTCCTTTCCATTGTAAGAGTGATAGCTCCCATATTGCCCCATTTGGCCGAGGACGTATGGCAGAACCTCCCTTTCAAGTATACCAAAGAAGATGGATCCATTGCCGAGTTTGTTTTCGAATCACGCTGGCCGGCTCCAAACACAACATGGCTTTCATTTCCTCCTGAAGAGGTTGATTTCTGGGAAAAAATTCTCGAGGTAATACAGCCAACTGGTCCTGTTGAACTTTGTGTTGATTTAATGCTTGTTCATCTTTTCCGCATGCTTTTGCTTGCTCGTGACTAATTCTAACACTTTCGACCAGTTGAGGACCGAGGTGAATAAAGTCCTGGAGGTTGCTCGTACTGGAAAGCTGATCGGCTCCAGTTTGGAAGCCAAAGTTTATCTCCATACTTCCAATGCTGGTCTGGCCTCAAGATTACGTGAAATGTGTGAAGCCGATAATGATGCAGATACTTTGAATCGAATTTTCATCACATCTCAGGTATTTTCTGACTTGTTATTGTTACATGCATTAATTATATTCAAACAAATTTCTGCTTTTACTAGTAAAATCTAAACAAATGTGCTTGATGATATTTGCAGGCAGAGATTCTTCCATCCATGGACAATGAGCTGACCAGAAACATACCACACACTGGAGAATGCCTTGTCCAAGGGAAAACTGAAGTGTGGATCGGTGTGTCCCGTGCGGAGGGCGGTAAGTGCGAAAGATGTTGGAATTTTTCGCTAAAAGTTGGTTCGTTTCCAGAGCACCCAACTCTTTGCAGCCGCTGTTATAACGTGGTCAGTGTTAAGCAATTTCCAGCTGTAGCAATGGCAACTTGAAATTTTTTCGGACAGAGCCGACAGGTAAAGCTTCTTTTAATGTTACTGATACATTATCCAGAAGTTACATGAATTTGTGAAGTGCTACTCCTTTTTAACACAGCTGAATTTTGGTTAAGGTTAATTTATCATTCTTTGGCATTGATAAATAGAAGCGACTGATATACAAACAGCCTGTTATTAATTATGTACATTATTCTTATCAAATTTGCTGGAAAATAATTTTGCTAGCTTTCCAACTCTTAATATGCTATTCATTTTTTTTAAAACAAAAACAAAAACAAAAATACCATGAGCATAGTTCTTATATGATCTGAGTAATTGTACAACCGCATAGGTAAAGAAAACGTGTACATTACGTAGTGAGATTTGTATTCTGTTTTGTTTTTTAGTATATAGCATAAATTCATATGTATTTTCAATATAGTTTCTATTATATATTGTCGTTTTTTGCATAAATTTGGCTTTTTGACATGTTTTCATTTCTATGACGCCGTCGTTAGTCGAAGACATTGTCGAGATTTAAAGCTAATGACGTTTCTATCGTCGTTTTGTAGGTTTTTCGTTGTCATGAAAACTTACTCGAAACATAATCATGTTATAAGCGTATTCATCATTGGTTGATCTTTAATAAAATTTATTTTAGCACAGTGATTAAATCAAAAACTAATTTTCCCGTCCGTAGTTTAAGCATAAATGGTTACACAAATTACGTAATTAAATTGTCCTTACTCGTATCATTGAAGTCTGTTCGTGGTTTGAATTTGGTGCCATAATATTTCAAGTATCAACCAAATTAATACGCACATAGCCCGTCCTAGTCTTTTAGAAAGTTTCGTACTCACATATTCTCTCTAAATCAACATGGCCTTTGGAAATCTTAGCCGTAACTTGGAAGCGACTTGGCATTTGTTTTTGTTTTTGTTTTTTGTTTTTTGTTTTTGTCTTTAACTCATTAGTCTAGTACAACTAAATTGTTGATAAAAGGACATGAATTATTTACTTCCGATAAAAAATGCTGCCAAATAGTATGAAAATGAATTGTTATAAAAAAAAATGCTGCGAAATAGTTAGATGTCCTAAAAGAAATAGTAGACGTATATATTTTTACTTTTGTTTTATAGTGAATACATACTTTGGAAAAAAAAAAAAAAAGAGGACTACAATTAAGGATTACACTTTCGTACTACAAGATCACATCGCATACCTACAGTTCCATTTAGGATTTTTCATAACAGCAATTGCCCATTTTCACCATTGACAAGAAATGCATTTTTAATTATTGAATTAGATTAATTTTTCAATTTATACTTAAAGAACAAGTTTCATGTTGCGTGTCATAAATTTTTAACATCAACATTCCTATAAATCAAATATTATTTTTTTAAAAAAATCAACAGTTAAAACTACAATTCCTACCGTTGACTTCCAAAAAAAAATTTATAAGTAGGATTCTTGGATACTAATCAATTCCATCATAGGTTATAAATTGTGAGAACTTTAGCACACGGTGGCTGTTGCCATAAAGACCTAGGAAATTTGTGGACCAATCTAACTTGTATTATTAGGATGGTTAAAATCCAAACAGCATTGTACAGAATACACTGCACAATCACTCAAAATAATAAATTAAAGTCATAATTTACAGGGATTGACCCTTAACAGAACCGGGGGAGACGATAAATAACGGTGGAGGACCGATGGACCTTGAAGTTGTTAAGGTTCTATGTTACAAACAAGATGCAACATGTTAAGGGAAAAAAGTTCCATCAAAGATCCTTTCAGAAGGTAAAAGGGGGAAAAATATACCTTTATCCATTCAATGTGTTAAGCTGTGCACCTGAACATGGAGATGGTTGTGCAAGCAATTCAATGTCCTCTAAATCCTGCGATTGAATGGGAATATCCTGGAAAGAATTAAAATATTACCCCAGGTCTGAAACTCCACGACAATGACGATTAAAAACGCAAACAATCGGGAAAAGTCAGCACCAGGCTTTGTCATGCCCACTCATATGATAAATTTACATCAGACACGTATAAATATATACCATACAGGGATTGTCTACTGTCCTTCCGGAAGGACTGTTCTTCCACGTAATAAATAAAAATATTTAAAGGAACACCGACATTGGAAACTTGTCATAACAGTCTGGGATAACTAATTTCTTTAGTGTTGCGTTTGAGATGAGAAGTGTTATATCGAATGAATGTTGTATTATACTTCTCATGTCTATCTGTTATAGAGACTCATGTCTATGTGTTACTGACGACCATAGAGAGAGCCTATGTATATGCATTTATATAAGTATTGTTTTTAATGGAAAAACCTATTGAATGAACTGGGCGCTAAAGCACTTTACAACACAAGCACATAATATATACGTCAGTCTACTTGTTTCCTACAACTAAAGGTGGTAACTCGAAGCAGAAAAACAAAGAGCTTAATTTGGTTCATCTTTATCACTAAGAGTCGTAGGTTACAGGGTTAGCCAGATACCTGTGTTTGTATTAGCTGGTGCGGTTGCTGATCTTGGGCCAATGCGTAAGCTTGTGGTTGGGACATTCTATAGTAGGGTTCTTTAAGATCAAGTTTGCAAGATGATGTTTGAAGTACGCCTCCTTGCTCGGCACCCGGGCCCCACATTTTAGCTGTCGGAAATTATAACTTGTTAGTAAACTGTTAAACCACAAAACTAAGGTCCATACCTCGTGATCATATAAATGAAGACAACCTGACAACGTTAGATGTAGGGTATAACTCTGAGCATCATGGGCAACCATGCGAAGTCGTCCGGTGATTTCTTGACCGGCCATAACGTAAATTGGCTGAGATAAAACACAGCGTAATTGGTACCAATGAGTTGTCGGTGCGCCCGGGGCAGTAGTAAGCCACCTTTGAACAGTGCTGTGGATCAAGCAGTTCAAAAAACATTCAAGGAACCAACAAAAGAATCGCACCACCTTGGATGTAAGAGCAAATTTCTTTTGACCAGGATCGGATGATTACCTCCCATTAAACAAAACGTCAAACCAGCATGCCAGCCCATGCACTCTAGTGCCCACGGAGGCTATAAATCGTAATGGTAGATCGATTTCATATAAATCTTCTTCCTGCAAAATAAAATTCAAAAAATGGTGATTAGTTCAAATGATGAGACAGCAAACAGAATGAGAGATGGTTTCTTATATATATATATATATATATATATATATTCAGCATGTGCCATCCTAGAACGAGAGGTCAACGAACAAGTGTAAAATAACACATTGATACCTTGACTTTAGTGAAGTCTATTACATGAGATATTGAGGGAGCCACCAACAATCTTGGATCAAAAGCATCTACCACAGGCTGTTACGAGAACCCCAAGGATAAAAGCTTTAGCAAGACCGTAACGAAATTTAAGCAAGAACATAGATGTCCGTGCCTAAAATCGCTAAAAACTAGACATCAAGGTTTTTTTCTTTCCAGCCTAGTATTTAAGAAATAATAATATGGACCTGTGAAAAATATCCCTGAAATGCAGATCCATGCAAGGCTGTCAAATCGACACCATAATAATTCTGCTGCTGCCAGAAAAGGGCCTGTAAAAGAATAAATTAGCCAGCTAAACATTTCTTCAAGACACTGATCAAACTAACGATTTGTGTAAGCTTAATTGTAATGTGCAGCAATCTTGAAATTATATATTCTATCAGAAATTTTCTACAATGCTTTTGCTTTTGAGGGAGGAGAGCAACAAACACCATAGCAAATTTGTTTAGGATTTCAGAATCAAATATACAGTTTTTATTTTTAAGTTTCTCCATTTCCGTATACTGTTGTAAGACATCCATACACTTTCAGTGCCACAAATATTAAACTAGGAAGAGTCTATCCAACTAATTTCTCGTATTGTTCCCCTTGTAAAAACTACATGCAGAAAATCACAATATACGCACCTTATTTGCAATTTCAACAAATAAATATTCATCACTGAAAGGTGCCATGTGTATCCTACAGAAGTAATCAACTTCAAATCATGAGAACTGAAAAGGTAAATGATATAACAATTTCCACACCAAAGTACACAAGACAAACACCATAACCTTCGGAATGCAGTAAAAGATACTAACTAAATACTAAAAAAGGTAACACAAAATAACATAAGACAACAACAGTTACCAGCCGTAGTTCTTAGGATTTTTGTTGCCTGGGACAGGCTTCGACGACAGTCATGTAAAGACTCGACAAAAGTAACTTTCTACTCGAATGATAAGCATGTAAAACTTTAACAAAAAAATTTCAAAAACTCTGGCTTCTAAGAATACAGGTTGAGGATACAAGTCTGGTAAGAGCTGCTAGCACATTGCTCCTTGATACTTGATAGCATAATGACAAAACAAGAAAATTGCAATATTAAGAAACATCCATTACACTCACAGAGCGCCTACGGTGGTATACTATTTCCAAGTCAATTTTATTAGTCCATGAGAAAAGCATAACCTTAAGGCGGTATTCATATCGCGCTAGGACCAGTATAGTACATAACACCATATTAAGCAATATATATTCCAAGGGTAGAATTACCTTCCAACTGTAGGAAACATTTTTCCATTTGGGACAAGGAACCGATCTCTTGCAATCACATAGGACTCCAGCATTCTCTCATTCACTAATAAGGTGCCTAAAAGCCAACAACAAAAAACATTTGTGTAAACTTTACTTCGCTTCCAAAAAAAATCAGGGAACGCAGCTTAAACATGCTATAGTTCACTAGATCAATGTTACTGTATCATTCGCAACATGTTAACTAGTAGCGACAAATTACAAATATATAACATAGTAATATTTGTAAGTGAGAGTTCCGATGTAAGAAATAGAAGGGAAGAAAAAAAATAAACAGAACGAAATTATTATCTTCCCAAATGACTAAAGGATTAAAATCCAGTGAAAAAAAGGAGAAGCAAGGATGAAAAAACTTACCCATTGGCTCTGAGATCAGAATATCAGCTTTCTCTGGTAATTCAACCTCCTCTACTTTACCTTTGACCACCTAATTATGATAGGTGTATATTGACCCGAATGGAAAAGATAAGTGGTAAATTACCCGAAGAGAACAGTATTATTGCCAAATAATGACAAAGACACTAAACTTAGAAAGATTCTCACAGTTATTCGTTGACTCAATGCTGGATTTCCAGCAATTAGTTTGCGTGCATATTCTGCCATTTCAGATGCTTCTACAGCATAAACATGTTTTGCGCCAGCCTAATAAGAGCAAAAGAAAGTGCTCGTTAATGAAGACACACCCTACAAATTTATCCACTCTCAAGAACCAAAGATGCTTAGAATACATGCAACTTGTTGAAACAGCAAAGTCTACCTGAGCAGCAAACAATGACAAGATTCCACTGCCTGCACCAACATCAACCACCACACGTCCAAAAAAATCGGCACGGTTTTCGATGACAGCAGCATAATACGTTCCTAGGGAAACATGATTGATGTACAAACTGATGTTATGGATCAGTGTTTCAGATAATTCTTTAACAGCGATTTGCATTTTGATTATTAGGCAACCTTCTCAAATAGAAGTAACAGACCATACACATGCAAGATCAAAGAAACAAATGTAACAGCTAATTCAAATTACCTGTCCTAACGTAATCTTGTAACATGTTTTGCTGATGTAGCAGTTGTCCATAGTAATGGAAATACATTTTAGCAGAAGATGGTTCTATTTTATCATCAAACTTGCTTTTAGATGCTGATGTTGCTCCATTTGGTAAACGTGCTCCTACAAGAGGAAATTGAAAGGGAGACATCATTCCAAAACAAATGCAATAAAAGGCAACCTTAGGCAGCGGGGGAAAAAGATTGTGTCAAATGTTATGTCTTAATTATAACTTCATCTTTCACATGCATGCTAATGGTACAAAACCGAACTATCTTCAATTTCAATCTTCCTAAAGCTAAATGAGAAGCCTGCTTACAAACGTGAAACAAGCTACAAGGTAACAACTAGAATTCTCTGTTTTAAATGACCTAATCTGTTTCCATAATCAATTCCAGCAAGAAACAAAAAGATCTTCATGAAGTTCTAAAATAGCACCTTGAATAACAGAGTCCTCCTTCAGTTGCTCAAATGCATTATGGAAGGCCGTGCTATCTTCCTCACTTCTAAACCGAATAGTCACTCCTCTCGAATACTTCTAGTTCAGAAGAAATGAAATATATTTTCTATTAGGACTTCCAGTACTCAAACTCATACAACTTTTGTTAACCATAAATAAATTACCAGATCACCTATAAGACTCAATTTTTTAAAACACATTTTACCTCTTTGCTGACATTAGATGCTTCGGATATGCAAACCGAGCTTACAGGGCCTAACTTGTAAAGCTGAGAAACAAAATACATTACAGTCTTTGTAGTGTCATTAACGACATATTACGCCAGGCATGGATGATCCAAAAGCTCATCAAATAAATTACTAAACAAAACGCAAATAATTAGATCGAAAAACTGTTAAACTGAATCTTATAACCCTAAAACAAAGCATTTAACCAAACACTAACAGAATCTCCGTACAGCAAGTTTAATTTATTTGCTAATGCCACTTATTGCAAGTAGTGGATGATTTTATAGCTCAACAAAAGAAGTAAAATAAACAGCACAAAATTAGCTTATAACAGGTTAAACAGCAGAACGTTAAACTGAAACTTGAAATCTCAAAAACAGAATAATTAACGAAAACTTAAAAGAAAACTGTTCGTTCCACCAGCTTAATTTCTTCACTTACCTTTACAATGCTAAAAACATCTTATTCCAATATCTAGCACAATCTGTACTATATTCCTTATCTTCCTCTACAGCAACAAATGAAACCAAACAAGTTCATCCAAACCACAAGATTCTAAGAGATCTGCACGTCCTTTTTTGATTCCGTATCATTCTTTCCATTTTCCTTCCCTTTCTCGGCTATCAAACAAACAACGAAACAACAATCCGAGGAAAAACAAAAGGAAAACGAACCTTAGCCGCTCGGAGATCAACATTGACGACAGTGACCGGCTCGGACTCCGTATGAAACCGGAGCTCCGGTATTCCGCAATCGCCGGCGAATCGAGCAATCGACGGTGAAGACCAAGCAACATCAGAGGAAGACGAAGACGAAGACGAAGCGAGCTCAGATACCGAGGCCAGAGCAAACTCGTGCTGTTTCTGAGCCTTTTGCCCGACGGAGGCCTCCATTGCCGCCTTCTCCGAGGTCAGTCCCAATCCGACCTCCGTTATTCAAGCTCGGAGAAGAGGAAACGAAGCGATAGCGGTGTAAATATAGGTGTATCGACGAGCGGTGCGAGGAAATTAGGGTTTCTCAGAGGAGCTAGAGCTTCGAATTCTGAGAGCCGCCAAAAGTGAGAGGAGAGAGAGAGAGAGAGAGAGAGAGAGAGAGAGAGAATAAGAAGAAGAAGAAGAAGAGAGAGAAAGGAGGGGAAAACATAAAGCCAAAAGGCCTTTATATGGTGTGCGTATTTTTATAGTTGTTGAGGGAGTTTTTTATGGTTTCAGTTTAAAACCTGTGAGTGACTACTCTACTTGTGTGTGTCTGTAGAACACTTCGGACTGTGGCTCAAGGGAAAGAACACGTGCTTCCCCACGCGCTCCTTCAATCTTCTTCTTATACGGAAAATTACAACTCTTTTTGTTTTTTTAATATAACAATTAAGAATGACGATGAACAAATACTGCACGGATAATGTAGCGGTTATTTAATATCTGATTTTATCATCTTCAAAGTTCAAATAAAGATTTTTGATATTTATCCGCATGATCTATTTAGGGAAGGGTATACTATGATAATGTACATTTTATCATTTGATCAAAATATTCAATTTGATCAAAATTATATTTTAGGATAATTCGTGAAACAAGGTTTTTATAAAGATTAGATGGTCTAAAAATAGAAAAAAAAAATGTTATGAGAATCTGTACTCCAGTTTTATCGGAATGGGTGATTGTTTTATAACCGTAAAAAATTCTGTTATTATTGTATAAAATTTTAATGCGTGCATTTACATATCATAAAACAACTTGTGGGTAAAACAACAAAACTTACCAGTAAAATAGAAGTTCACTTTTTTTTTTTTTTTTGGCTAATAAATAGAAGTTCACTTACTAACATAGAAGTTCACTTTTTTTTTTTTTTGGGGGCTAAGAAATAGAAGTTCACTTACTATCATAAATTTTGCTCCTTTTTTAAAATCAACAACTTTATGGGTGAAAAAATATTTAAGCCAAAAAAAACATTGATACGTTGGAAGTTTCCCACTTATTATTCGCTGAGTCGCTGACATGAAAGCTTAAAGTACTCAGATGACGTGTGCATTTCTGATTCGATGAATAGAGATGGGCTCAGTGTGGGAAGGAACTACTCTTGTCGGATTTGAGTTGGGTTTTTTTTTTTTTTTTTTTTGAATTGGGAATAATATGATTTGGTAGATTGCTTCAAATGGGAGTTTGGAACATAGCCAAAATTATATTCAGTGGATCTTTACAGGTAAGTCTTCGAAAATGAAAAGGAATTAGCATGAAAATGGGTCAAAAAAGGTTCAAATCACACTGAGGAGCAAAGTAAAATGAGGAGTGAGGACGCAACTTTCGCTTACCTTTGATTTGCCCCATGTAGACTATAGTAAGGTCATTTCATAGTAGTACTTCATGCCCGAGTAGAAGTCATTTGGATATTTACTCAATTGAATCATTTCTTCTTTTTTTTTTTTTTTTGAAAGTTACTAAATTAAATGGATTGATTTTTACTTGATTATAATCGGTTATAACTTATAATTGATAACCTATTATCTTCATACATAATAGATGATAATTAGAGAGACTTTTCAAATCTTAACTTTCTAATATTATCAACTTTTTTACTAATAAATTATAATTTTTTATTATTAATTAAGCGCGCCAATTAACAATTCACGTTTCATGTTAGTTAGTATTAGATTAAATTTTTTTTAGTAGTATAAAAGCATGAGAAATATTAAAATGGGAAAACGAAAAGGAGAAGGAGAAAAGAACTGTCAAGTGTTGGCAGGTATTTTATGATGATGTCTCCACTATTTATTGGGGGACATCAAAAGAGACCCAAAAAAAAAATCCAAGTCTATCAATGGTGTATTTGACAGGGCTTTTTAGAAGTTGTTTTTGATTTCTTGAGTCCAAAAATTACTTCTAAAATGTTTGGATGATCTATCATAAAAACTTCTAGCCTTCAAAGAACTTTATGTCAAAATCATAAAAAATGACTTCCGAAAAAAACTCTTTTCAATGGACTTAAAAACATCAATAAGAGCTTAAGGTAGATACTATAGAATAAAATATTTTTAGTACTTATTAACAAAATTAAAATTATTTTGATTTCAAAAGCTCTTTTAAAAATGTGATCTTTAAAAGTCACAACTCCTTTTTGTCTTCTTTTACCGACTAGAAACAAAAACAAAAGTGATGTAAAATGAATATTATGATCCTTAATACTCATCCAAAGCAAGATGGTCATAACACAAAATTAAATTAAAATTAATTAAAATTTATGTTATATTAGTCAAAAATATAGAATTTGTGTCATGTTGAACAATGAATGAAAAAATGTGATTATTTAAGTTATTTTCTCAGCTATTATATAAACAAAATAAAATGAAAAATACTAGAGACACTAATTTTAATCCCAACTTTTGAGTACTAACCTATGTGACAGATGAGTTGTCATTTTTTTATTAGTAAGTGTTTAAAATATTATCATATTAATTGATTGTATTTACTAGTAAAAATATGATATATGAATTCATATTCAGAATTAAAAAAAGTTAGGATTGGAGTTGATATCTTAGTTTTGCCCAAATAAAATATATAAAATATATTTAACGGGGTGCTCAAGGCTTGGCCGAGGCAACTATGATATCAGGCCCATGACCCAAAGAAATCCATCCAATGCGAGGCCAGGAAGAGAAATATACGAAATCCTTTTTCTGCATTTTGTGAGAAAACAATATACAAATTTACATTCTTATTGGAAAACTCACACCTGAATTAGTTATAACTTTTTTTTTTTTAAACTTAAAAGTAGGAAGATCCGAAGTTTACGTTGATGAGTTAATCATCTCTTAGATGGTTAATTCCATTAAAATTCCACTTTTAATTTAAACTCTATCAAAATTAGACATAACAATTATCTTCAACTAAAGTTGAGAATCTTTGTATAATGATTCTTCTAATTTTATAACAAAAAAAAAAAAAATCAATTAAAAGGTGTAAGAATGGAAAGAATTTTAAGGAAATCGACATAATATGTTTTTTGTAATTCTTGAGGAGAATACAAGTGATTGCAAATATCACCTCACAACAAAGTCATATTGATTCCAACATAAGATACAGTGATCATATTTTCAAGTTTCAAAAAAAAAAAATCTCAAGAATGCAAGATTTCAACTTATGGGATAATCTTGTGGCTTTTCCTGCCATATCTTTGCCGTGTAAACATAATATACAGCAGAACTTCAAGGAAAAGGCAGCTACACATTTGGTCTGCCGTCATGAATTGCAAGTGTTGACTTATCCCAAGGCCCTGTTGCTAATCTAATAATCCCCAATTTCATTGCAAAGTCTCAATCTAAGAGGGCGTTTGATAGATTCATTCCGATCAAATAATTCCAACTTTTTTTTTTTTTTTGTGGAAAAATTTCAAAACTTCTCCTTAAATTTTGTCATTAATGTCAAGTTGTCCTTGAATTTTGAAAAGTACATGATATATCCCATAAATTTTGGTAAGTGTGTCATTTTACCTCCTCTATTAGTTCTGTTAGTTTTTCTTTTATCTTTAATGTCAAAATATCCCCCTGATCTTTTGCTTTTGTATCAAAATACCCCTGACCTTTGTATTTGTATCAAAATACCCTCTAGTCTTTAATATTTATATCAAAGTGTCCCATGATCTTGAATATTTTTGTCAAACTACCATCTGATCTTTAATATATGTGTCAAACTGGCTCATCCATCTTATTTTATTTATCTAACATTATATAATTACATAAAAATTATTAACTTTTTTCAGAATAGGCAAAAAAAATACTTTTTTAATAAAAGAAAATCTATCTTTTCTTGACCCACTATTTTTATTTTGCTTATTTTAATTCAAATTTACATTCATTTTTATTTTCTTAAACAAAAATAACTACATAGCTTATGTTCATTATTTTATTGTCTTAATATTACAAATTGTAGTTTAATTATGATTGATAATACTGTACTAAAATATGCAAACCAACCATTTTTTAAATTAAAAAATATAATTAGAAATGAGTATCAAAGTAAATTTACAATAATTATTCTCATTACTGGTTTAAGCAAACACATGAATGAAATTCTTTATGACTATGATTTCAAATTATGTAGGCTAAGTAAACTGCGTATTTGAAATCCAAATCATCATTTGAGTCATACCAACTATGATTACACATAAACAAACCCATAATCCAAATAAACTTGAATTAAAATAAGTAAAATAAAAAAAATGCGTTAAAAAGGATGCATATCATTTTATTAAAATAAAAAAATATTTTTTTGTATATTCTAAAAAGTTAATAATTATTAAGTAATTATACAATATTATATAATTAAATAAGATAAATTGGATAATTCGATACAAATATTAAATATTAAGGAAGAGTTTAGCATAAATATTAAAGATCATGGGACATTTTGACATAAATGTAAAGATCAAGAGGTATTTTGACACAAAAACAAAGTTCCTGGGGCATATTGACATTAAAGATAACGGAAAAACTAACAGAAACTAACAGATGGGACAACGTGACATACATGTTAAAATTCAGAGGGCACAATATGTACATTTCATAATTCAGGGAGAATTTATGACATTTTTTGTTTTTTTTTTCCCTTCAAAAGTAAAATCAGTTTCACTACTTTTTATTTTTTTCTTCAAAAGTCAACTCAGTTTTGCTATTTATATCTCCAACTCTAGCTTAAAAACTCAAATTTTAAGTTCATAACTTTGAGATTTCAAGTCGAAATGAGATTATTTTTCTTTTAAAAAAAATTACATAGAATTTTGAGAGCAACGAAACAAAATCCATACTGATTTTTTTTTTTTCTGAACACATTTTACATTTTTTAACTCCAAACAGTTCATTTTCAATCAAACGCACAATTTCAAACCTCAACTCAACTCCAATTAAAATGGCTCCAATTCTCCAACTCAAGCGGACCAACCAAATGCCCTCTAAGACCATCTATCAGCCTCTCACATCCAAAAAACATAACATAGCAAATGGCGTTACTGCTATAAGCAAGTTTTGAAAGTTTGCATCAAGTACATAAATCAATCGTTATCTTGATCACCATTCAGCAAACAAATCATCACAAATATCATCATTTACCACGCATGTATCCAACAATCGTTATTGGAGAATATGTGTATAAGTTCACATATGGCAAGCTCAAATTTCTTAGCAATAAACAGAAACACTACAAGCCACAAGCCTACAAATGTTACAGATTAAAATCCTAATTTTTTACTATAGAGAGCAAGAATTTAAAAATAAAAATAAAATAAAAAAAGCAAACAAAAACACAAAATTTATTGTAGTTTATTGTAGTAGATATATTCATTTTCAATCGTTGCAGAATTTTACTATGGTGAAAAAAAAATTACAAAAAAATCACGTGCCTAATACATCTCAGACTCAAACTAAAAAAGCCGGAAGTATAAATGTTTCGCCATGATTATGTACGTAAGATAATAATTAGGCTCCACAAACTTAAAAACAAGATAAAAGAATCTAGAGATTACAAGTCCAATGGAACATAAAAATCCCATAAGCAAATTCTCTTATTGACATCTATTATAAATTAATTTATAGGTCAGCGGATAGAAGTCCTTATGAGCAACAGAACTATGCATCCTTCCAAAAATCAATACAATCTGAGTTTTTTTTTTTTTTTTTTTTGTTCTTTTAAATTATACGTAACTACAAAAGATAATCCAGAAAGAAATTACAACAAAAAACAGCCAGCAGAGGAAATAACTGAACGATTACAAATTCATATGTATCATAACTTATGAGAACCCAAAAAAAAAAAAAAAAACGAACCAATTATGAAATTCTCTGTCTCAACATCTTAACTTCAACTCGAAGCTAAAAATCTAATCACAATCATGATCACGAGGATGATGATGATACCTTAACCGCTTTAAACGCCGGATGAAGCAACCCCAGATCGTCCTTCACTTCAAGAGGATTGCTCGTGTCGTTCCTAACTCTCTTCACTCTCCGACTAGCCAAGGACTTGTGTGTGAAGCCATACATTTGAAGAATCTGGTTGTCCCCAAAGTTGAACGCCCTGTCCATTTGCCTCAGACACCTCTCAACCGGATAATCCCCGAACTTCCCACAAGGCTTGCACCCCACAAAGTGGGTCACCAATGGCCACCGGTGATCGCCAAGGCCGGGGTGGTAGTTCTCGATCATCTCCTCGTACCGGTCGACCAGAATTCCCCAGTACCCGTGCAGATAGTAAGCGTTCTCCAGGTATACTTTCTCTCCCCACTTCTCTCTCTCCTTTATCAAGAGATAAACCATGGCGGATTGATCGTCGGCTTCGAAAACCGGCCGGCCTTTGAGCTCTCTCGTCAGAATTTTCCCGGCTTCGTCTCGGATTTTCCCTTTCGGTCCCATCGGAGCCCAAGCATCGAGTATATCCAACGACCACTGGCAATTCCGAAGCAGAAAGCTTCCGGTGTTGAGACCGATCCAGTTCTTCTCATCGTAGATCATCTCGTTCCAACCGTGCATTACAAAGTTGTGATCTTTGTACCTCTCCCATGGAACCTCGAACGCCATGTCCGTGAACATCGCGTCACTGTCCATCCACCACAAGAACTCAATCTCCGGGTGAGAAAGCAGTAGCTTGCGAATCAGCGGCAGCTTCGCCCAAAACCCGGCCATTTCCGCGTCGAGAAGCGCCATGTTGTAGAAGATCTCGATCCCGTGGAGTCGGCAGTAATCGATCTTGTTCTTGATCGATTTGAGAAGGTAATGGTCTCCGACGGGATTCTCACACGGCTTCGGCGATGAACCGGTGACGAGAAGAACCCTAGGCTTGTTCGGTGCGAGAAAATTGGGGAAATCCGGGTTGCTCTTCAGCCATTCCGACCTCTGCTCGTCCCAATCGGAGATCCTAGGGCCGAGAGTGTACGGCTTTTTCGGATCGGGCTTCTCGTCCTCTCCCTCGTCGACGAGGATTTTGGAGATGTCGAACGTGGCGTAGTTGTTGGGTTCGGCGTTGGTCGAAGCGGCGTCGTTCTGGCCGCCACCGCCGGAGGAGGCCTCCTCGAGGACGCGGTGGGGCTCGCCGCGGCGGCGCGTGTAGGAGAAGTGGTGGCGGATGTCGTTGAAGTCCTGCTCCGGGGTGCCGAACTTGCCGGCGCCGATGGTGCCACGTAGGACGACGACGGTAAGGAATAGGCACATGAACGTCACCGTTCCGTGGCGAACCGCCCTCTGGATCTGCCGGACCCGGCGGACTCCCAGGCACCGCTCCAGCATTTTTCTGACTCACTCGCCCTGAGTTGACCCGGCGACACGGAACGATTCGAGGGTTTGAAGAAGAAGAAGAGGTCAGGATCTGGATATGGAAGCTATCATTAAGAGAGTAAACCGATTGGGGGCTAGGATCGTAAATAGAGGGAAATTTTTGGGGGTTCTGGGAAAAGGAAAGAAATGGAGAAATGGAAAGTCGGTGGAGCTGAAGAAGGAACGAAGGAAGAGGAACAACTAGAGGGAATGGCGAATGGGTTTTCCGACAATTTGCTTTCCCTTTTGATTTTGTAAAATAATAATAATTTTTTTTTTGTCTATTTAATTTGGCATATTCTCTCACGTACCACGTTCGAGGGAGAAGATAGTATGTGGGAGAGTAACAACTAGGTTCTCTGTACCCTACCAGAGAAATCCGATTTTTGGGGGTGCTTGACCAAGGAAAGTGTAGAAAAATATCAAGTGAACAAGACCTTGTTTTTAAGTTGCAACAAAAATTGTCTAGAATAAGTTTTTTTTTTTTTTTTTTTTTTTTACAAAACAAGATCTCGCAAAGAAAATAAATTAAATGGATATGAAAAAGCTTTATACATACTCGGTTATAAAATTATCGAGAAATTTTCTCATCCACAAATCTCGATTTATACCCTATTCACTGAACTTCATCACATGTTATTGATGGAATCGATCATAATTAAGATTTGTGTCTCTTGTACCACAATATTGTGCTATCTTTAATATTGATGTTTATATCTCATTTTAATCTAAATGATAATTTCTTTTTTCAAAAAATATATATAATTCATTCTATCAATAGACTAAATCAAGTTGAAAATATTTGTAGAGTTACATCTCAAATCAATAAGATTATTTTTTGGTGGGATCCAAAAATAGTCAAAAATAAGTTTAGAAAAACCAAAATTTTATATAATTGTTTTTTTTTTTTTTGAGAAAATGTAATTGGTAATTTTGAATCTTTAATATTATTTCGACATTTTTACCGCATAAATCCCTAATGTGCAATTAAATTCATCTATTCTATTTACCAAAAAAAATCAAACTCATCTATTTTTATTTGTTAAGTCTAAAATTTGGACTTTAATATTATTTTGACATTCGTACCACATAAATCTCTAATTTGTAATAAAATTAATCTATTTTAATTCGTCAACCAAAAAATACTACCGGACAAAATGGAAAAAATAAGGAAATGGACTAAGAATTCTGTTATATATGTTTTTTTTTTTTTTTCACAACTAACGGTTCCAAAAAATAAATAATTAAAAAAAAAGAATTTTGTGTTGCATATATGAAAACCTACGGGTTGACATCACAAATTCACATGATATGATTGAGGAAAAACAAAGCATGTGTTGGGTTCCACTAGGGGCGAGCTGTATAATTTAGTTAATTTATTTGATAAATTTTAGTTAATTTGAATAGTGATATTATTATAAGTTGCATTTATACAAATCACATGGCTTTCTTTTCAAGCTCATGTTGACGTAACCATGTAACACCTCTTGTTGGGTTGTCCATAAAAGGATATGGGCCCAGACAAAGCACCAAGGATGCAGACAAAAAGTGTGAGTTTGACCCTCTTGTATTTGACACTCAATGGAGTACTAGTTTTATAAGCACCTGCTATACAGTGTGTTAAGCTCGTTAAATTTTTTATTAATTTATAAGAATGTATTTATGGAAATTAATAGGAATAAATTAGAAAAAAAAAAATTCAATAAAATATAGCTGAACATATATGATTAAAAGGTAATAATAAAAAAAATAGAAGAAAAAAATGAGGATGTATTTGGTAAAGAAATTATTTTAAAATTAAAAAAGTGAAAGCAAGAAGGGTACTAAAAAACCATAAAATCATCAAAATAAATGGATGAAATGTTTGAATAGTAATAAAATAAAACTATTATACAGAAAGTTAACTAAGATACATATGTGAAAGGAAAAAAAAATGTTTAAATAGGAGCACGTTTATTTTTTTAAAAAATCTATAGGACTATTAGGAGGAAAAAAAAAAGGTTATAAAAGCCAAGTTAGATTAACAATATTTCAATAAAAGGAACACAAAATTTAAGTGAGGACATATTTGAAAAAAAAAATGAAAGTAAATTTTTTTTAAATGAAAAGTAAAAATATTTGGTGATACACATTTAAAATAAGAAGATATAATATTATTTAAAAAAAAAAACTTAAAAAGGTGCAAAAAGCTAATTAAAAAAATATGGACAGAAAACAACAAAAGAGAGAGAGAAAAAAAAAAAAAAAAAAGAAAAGAAGAAGAAGAAGAAGCACAAGGGGACAAAAGCAAAAAAAAAAAAAAAAACCCACTGAAACACCAAAACGCTCATTTCAACCAAAATGAGCGTTGTGGTTGAATACAGTAATGACTTTTGAGCGTTCTTATATATAGTTAGACTAATTTAAAATATGTGCAATGCATAGGATTAAAAATATTTGAGAAAATTTATCTAAATAAGAAAAAAATATATAAATAAAAATAGACCAAAAAATCAACAAAATATTTGAAAATAAAAAGAAATTAGGCATGAAAAAAAGGCCACAAATATAAAAGGACTAACATGTTAAAAAAAATATACCAATACAAAAAAAGGACTGAAATGAAAAAAAAAATTAGGCCAAAAGAAAGAAAAAGAAAAGAAAACTTAAGGACCAAAAGAATTAAAAAAAATTCGCCTAAAAAAATAAACAAAGTACCTAAAAAAAGGCATGAAAAAAAGATCAAAAAGATAAAATGACTAAAATATTGAAAGTATATCAATAAAAAAAATGACTAAAATGAAAAAAAAAAATTTTGGGCCGAAAGAAAAAAAAAAGAAAAAAGAAGGACCAAAAAAATTTTTTTTTGTGCAAAACAAAACGTTTTGGACGAAATCATAAGTGCACAGTAAAAATATTAAGACTTATTATAGATGTATAGATATCTCACACTCACTTCTTGCAAGATTTTAAATTCTCATATCCTTAACAAAATTGTTATTCTAATGATCAAAATAGAATTATTACGAAGTAATTTATGATTAAAGTAGTTATATTATATGTTTTAAAATTTTAATATTGACATTTATAGATTTAATCATGAAAAATGTTTAGGACATCACTTGGATAATTTTACAAAAGTTTATTCATATATTAAAATTAAACGGATCATTAATTTTATATGTATATATTGTATTAGTGATTCACTTTTGATTAATGGAATGTGGACAGTATATGCTGGTGAGATTTAGTTTTCATTAATAGTTGGTGTTTAATTTTATTAAAATCCTATTTTATTTATAGGTCTTTTTTTTTTCTTGCAAAAAAAATGTATAGGTCCTTGTTCAATTATCATCGAAGTTGCTCGACAAAATTAGGCAAATTTAGGTGAGAAATTTCGTTATCTTAGATACTGTTTTTGTCGACACTCAGTATCTCACTTGCACCGGCGGCTAAGAAAACCATCATTTTTTAGTTGGAGAGAGAGAGAAGGAGAAAAGTTTTAAAGGGAAAAATTATGCAATGCTTATGAGAGTTTAGTTTAGTTTAGTTTAGTTTTTTTTTTTTTTTATTTATGAATAATGCTTTTGTGCTTTTTCCTTTGGAGAGAATAAGCGTTATCTTGTGAAAAATAGTTGGTAAGAGAAAAAAAAAACACGCATACGTGTTGATTGTGCACCAATGTCATGACTGTCAAAGAAAGAACCGCCATTATAGCTGTCGTCCAGCAAGGATTTAGGGGTTTTTTTATTTAAAAAAAAAAAACAAGATAATTACGTGAAACTCGTTTCCTTTTTGAAAATCACATGCTTATAAATATGTATGCTATTTTCTACAATCAATTTTTGCCATGGTTTGTTAAGACTAGAATTAGAAGGAAAGTCGTCAACTTATAATATGCTCCTTTTTTTTCTTTTTTTGAAGGAAAATTAGTAAAACTCGTTGCATATATTAATGCTTTATAAGGACAAGTAAGCAAACAAGTAAGATGCGAGACCATGCGAGACCTATGAGAAACAACGCTTTATAAGAATTTTAGCAAAATGATCAACACAGTACATTTATTTTAATGTTTTTTTAAATTTAGGATGGAAGGATGTAGATTTTACATTTTGTAAGAATTAATTGTAAATTGATTCTTAGATTATTCATGGTAATAATTTTAACATTAATGATTAGTTTTACATAATTACACGTTTTTATAGCTCTTTTGCAAACTCTTTCATTTCACCCACTAAACTTTGAAATGAACAAAAATATTTAATCCTAACTTTTGAATAACAACTTATATGGTATGTGAATGTTGTTATTTTATTAATAAGTATTTAAATATTTGACATATTAATTGATTATACCTATCAGTAAAATTATAATAAGTTATCGTCCTTGAGTTGTTATTTAAAAGTTAATATTAAAATTTGACTCCTTGACACTACTTTTAAATGAAATGCGCCGTGCGCATTGAAATACTAGTGTGTGTAGTGTGGTAGGAATAGGACCTGAAGAGGTGACAGCCAAATCTTTTAGAATATCAATGATATTAATCACACTAATAGAAAGTAAATTTCATTAGTAGGTCAGATATCGTGAAATTCACCCTCTATGAGCGATTTTTAACATACCTGACGTTTCTCTAGCATTGTTCACCCAAATTGATTTGGGCAAAGGCATGACACTTGTGGCCCCACCTCAAAACAAGAGCATGGTCTTGGTTGAGAACAGAAAGGGACCGGAAATTGCACATGGGGTGTGACGCGAGGGCCTATTTGAGTTCGGCCTTCTAGGCTTTTTTGTTTGGTGGTGATGATGTGGGGTCGTTTGTCGGACTTGTAAATTACAATGCCATGGTAGGTTTTGGACAAATTTCAAATTCCCTTTCCCTAAACGTGGGCATCCTATATAAAATTGTGGGTGGCACTTGTTTGAAATGACAGTCAGAGGTATTCAATATATAATTATTATGCTTCTGTTTGATTTATTGGTCAGAATTAAAATTTTTTAAATTATAATTATTTTACTTTTAAAAACTAATTAAAATTTTTATTAGAAAAAGCAAAAATAAGTTAAAAAAATTTAGCTTGGAATGGTGTAACAAAGTCAAAGTTGCCCAAGCAATTAGGTTGCAAGCTAATAATCTATTGCATCATTTTTATATCCTTCCTCTCATGTCTTCTCTTCCCACAACTCGAGGAGCTTGGGTTTTAGTTCATCAATGACAACCAACAATAGTAGCAATGAATCAAGATATGCTGTTTTGGATTTTCTGTTTTATTGTCTGTCCTTCTAATAGTATCATATCACATCATCTGAATTAAAAAATTTAATCATATAAAAAATATTAAATATTAAAAATTCTT